>NQMI01000250.1:0-36468 GCA_002270565.1 Stenocarpella maydis | reverse complement strand
AAAAAATAAAAAAAAAAAAAAAAAAAAAAAAAGAAAGCAGGAAGAGCGCCACCCGAATCGGTCCCCATGTATCGCTATCATCGTTGCTTGCGGTGTAGTCTATGTAGTCAAGGGCCAAGTCCAATCGATCCACTCTGGTACCTCTTCTTCTTTTTGTATGATGAGCATATGGCAGTAGGCCTGCGGCAAGAGGCGAGGTAGGTTGTAGACTATCTATCGTGTCCCTATCTGTCCCATCTATCTCTTCTATCAGCTCGCTACACTGCAGTGCTTCCCCTCCCCCTCCCTCTGTGTGTCTGGCCTTGCGCAACAAACCGCCGGCCGCGGATCCGCTTGACGACACGACGAACAAGCAAGCCCTCCAAACTGTGTAACCTTGGCCGCCCAGCCCTCCTCACATCGACCTGTTGCGGCCCGTCGGATCCCTTCCAGGCCTTCCAGAAGCTATCGACTCGAGTCTCTGGCCTCAGTTCCCAGTCCCAACCCCGTCGCCTACGCCCTCGGCCTGCCCGCCCGCGCCGCAGTCGATTCCCTGATGAGACAAGACGCCACAAGCTTATCGCCCGGTTAATATCTGGGGCGCTGACCCAACCCGACCGGTCCCTGCATTGGAGCTGCAAACGATGGCCCGTTCAGCCTCGACTGCGTCCTCTTGATTCGAATACAATCCGCCACCTGCTTGCCCATCACCAGCCACCGAAAGAACCAGACCAGACGAGACCGGGCTCCCTTGCCCGCTGAACCAGCAGGCAGACGCACGCCGGTCCGGACGACGTGCCACCCGACTCGACTCGACTCGACTCGACTCGAGACCGGACGGACACAAACGAGACGAGGCGACCTAGTGATTAGCGGAGCAGGCCATCTGTCTGTCTTCCTCCGGGCTGCACCCAGCCGACCCAAGGCCCTTATTACGTAACCCGTCGATATCGACATCATCCTCGCCCAAGCCCCAGCCCCAGCCCGACCCCGAACCCAACCCAAGGTGCAAGCCGTTGGGTGGCAGGGAATGGACGCCGGCCGAAAGAGGAGGATCGAGAACTTGCTTTGAGTAGAGCCGATTCTGCCTCAGCTCCAGTCCGCGTGTCCGCCCCGGGGAGAACTTCCGGGAACGTCGCGCCGGAAAGAAGATGCCGGAGAGCTCCCTGCCTTCTCCGCAGATGCATCCAGCCAAGCGGTTGAGGCAGTCCTCGCCCGAGCGGCGCTCTGACAAGGACTCGCCCCCGTCCCTTAATCTTGCGACCTCCGGCACCTCCCCCGCCACCAGCGAGCAGCACGGCGATGGGCCACCCTTGAGCGCGGGCCTCGCCGGCGGCGCGAAGCAGGATGGCGCTGCCAGCGCCAGCGCCAAGGTCGGCCAGAGTAGCAACTTCCGCAACGTCAGTGCCTGCAACCGCTGCCGCCTCCGCAAGAACAGGTGCGACCAGAAGTTGCCCAGCTGTGCCAGCTGCGAGAAGGCCAATGTTGCGTGCGTGGGGTACGACCCAATAACCAAGAAGGAAATACCTCGCAGGTGAGTGGTCCTGTGGCTTGGCCCGTCTGCTTTCTCGCCCGAGCGACCCTGAAGGTTGACCACGTGTGTACAGCTATGTCTTCTACCTTGAGACCAGGGTCGATCAGCTCGAGGCGCTCCTGCGCGCAAACAACATCCCCTTCCCGCCGGCCACCGACCTGGAGCATTGCTCGCGCATGGGCGTCGACTCGGTATCCGTGAGGTCTCCCACCGAGGCCGCGGCCACCGCTCCTACAGACACCATGGACAGCATCACCGCGGTGGGCGGTACGGGGGAGAGAAGCGACGAGGCCAGGCTGCAGAGGCTGGTGTCAAAGTCAGACATCACACACGGGAAGGAGGGCACAGCAAATCCGCGCTATCTCGGATCCACATCTGGCGTCTCTTTTGCGCGGGTTGTCTTCGCCGCCGTCCAGTCATCAGTCAATGACAACAAGTCTACTTCCGACAAGGCCGGAGTGCGCCCTTATAAGCCTGCCGGCGGTAACTCAAATTCCGGAATTGGCACTACGATGCGGGATTCCTTCTTTGGCCTGCACACAAAACCGACTATTCACCCCGCGCCCTTTCCGGACAGGGAGGTCGGACTGGCACTGGCCAACCTATACTTTGAGCACGCGAATCCACAGATACCCATCCTGCACAAGGTCGAGTTCATGAAGCTGTTCGAACAGGCCTATGATCCGGACACCCCCCAGCGCGGGCCCAAGGAGCTGTACATGTTGAACATGGTCTTCGCGATAGGCGGTGGCATCATAATGGGAGCCATGGCCAAGAATGAGACGCAAAACAGCCAGGCAAAACCGGGGGAGGGCAAGATGTCCTCAAGACAAGCACAGCCCGAGGAGTACCACGCCAGCGCCATTGTCCACCTGGAAGCCTGTCTAAACAACAGCGGAGGCGGGCTGGAGGAGTTGCAGGCCGTATTGCTCCTCGCAAACTTCGCATTGCTCAGACCCGTCCCCCCAGGTCTCTGGTATATAGTTGGTGTTGCCGTCAGGCTTGCGGTCGATCTTGGTCTGCACTACGAGGACGGCAAGGATGTTGACACCGGCCTTAAGGAGGTCTCGGGGCCACAACAAGAGATGCAGCAGCGCGAGCGAGGGAGGAGAGAATTCATTCGGGACGTTAGGCGACGTCTCTGGTGGGCCACCTACTCCTTTGACCGCCTGGTGAGTATTTGCGTCGGAAGGCCATTCGGCATCTCGGACCAAGTCATCACGACCGAGTTCCCCTCCCTTTTGGAGGACGTCTATGTCACACCGGAGGGTTTCAAAGAACCGCCGCCAGATCTCGCCGCGCAGCCCACTTACAAGCTTGTCGCCCACCATTACTTCCGCCTGCGCCTCCTGCAGTCAGAGATTCTCCAGGTGCTCCAGTACCAACAGGCACAAGCTGCAAGGGCTTCGGGGCAGAATGTCAAGAACCCTTACATGCACACCAGCCTCCCCTCACCTTTCCTCTCCAAGTATGAATCCTTCCGAGCATGGAGGATAGACATTGACAAGAGGTTATACCACTGGAAGGAATCGGCGCCAACAAAGCAGCGCACTGGTGTCGGGTTTTCCACCGAATTCCTTGATCTCAACTACTGGCAAGCAGTCGTCATGCTCTACAGACAGAGCCTCAGCGTGCCCGCCATGTTTGAGGGCGAGTACAACACCTCGATGGAAGTCAACAGCCCCAGCGTCCACAGTGCCGAGCTTAGGGAGGATGAGGACAGGATATATCTCAAGGTCGCAGAGGCTGGACAGAAGATTATGCGGCTGTACAGGCAATTACATATTGCCGGTGTCATCAACTACACTTACCTGGCGACACACCACATATTTATGGCGGGTATATCATACTTATACGCGATTTGGCACTCACCGATCGTGCGGAGCCGTCTTGTGAGTATTGCCCCTGAAAGATGCCTGGTAGGGACCCGTCCGTACTGACGCATATGACACAGACGATGGATGAAGTAGATTTCACGATTCTAGCTGCCACGTCTGTCTTTACCGACCTGAGCGAGAAGTGTCCTCCAGCAGAGGCTTGCCGCGACGCAATCGATCGCACGGCAAGGGCGACGATAAGAATGGCCAACTCTACCGGTGGGTTCGGTCAGGTTATACCACGCAAAAGGGCTGGCTCGCGAGGCAGCGTGGATCAGCGTGAGTGGGCAGCCAGGAGCGACACGGCCTCAAGCAAAGGTCAAAGGCAGCACCCTCATCACCAGGGAGGCGACGAACGTAACCTCATGGCGGCGTCGCAATACGGCCTGCCGGGAATCACGGATGCGTATGCTAATGCCCCATCGAGTTCCCACCTACCGCCGATTCAATCAGCGCTGCAGCGCATGAACTCACTTCCGAATCTTAAGGCGGACCCGGACGGGTTCTCCATGATGCGGTCCGTCCCGGGCCAGCCGCGCAGCAATGTCACCGCACCCGAGGCTGGCAACAGCCCCGATACATCCACAATCGACCCGTCACTTCTGCCATCCCCGGGCGCGGTGCGCACGCCCCCCGGCGTGGGATCACCTTCTTCCAACCCCGCCGGCTCCGCAGCCCGTCGCAGCAACATGTCCCAGCTGCCGACGGCCACCACCGCCGCGCAGATGGCGGCTTACCTCGCCCACTCGCAGGCGCCGCACCAGCAGCAGCAGCAGCAGCAGCAGCAGCAGGCACGCGGCTACTCGCCGGCAAGGCAGCTCAACTTTGGCGACCTGCAGGGCATGGACTTCCTCAACCAGGTCACGGGCAACGGCAACGGGAACCTGCCCGACGGCGTCGAGGAGCCCCAGAACGGGGACTTCGGGTTCGGCCTTGGCTGGGAGGGGATGCACCACGACTTCAGCGACGGGCAGCAGTACGACCTGTTCGACGGGTTCTTCTTTGGAGGGCAACAGGGCGGCGCTGGGTCGAACGGGGTGCTGTGAGTGTTTTAACCGTGGCTCGTGGCGGTGGTGGTGATGAGTGAAGCGAGGGATGCGACAGGTGAAAGAGCAAAAGAAGCACGTCAATAAGGAGGGGGAAATGGGTCGCGGAGAAAGTAATCATGATATCCTCTGCGGCAGAGATGGCACATGCCTTTTCTTTTCCCCTCATCATGTCCATCAGACAGAGAGACTACCAGGCCTCTCAGTGTGTATATGGGAAAGCCAGATCGGGGTATCGGAGGGGTGTGGCGGAGGTTGTGTTGTCCTTGAATTTCCCCCCGTTTCCTTCCCTTTCTCTCTACCTCTCATATCTCTCTTCCTCGCGATTTTCTTCCCTTGTGCTGCCCATTTATACCCTCCTGCCCTCCGTGGTGGACGAACTCTTGGGCTTTTGAAACTTTGCTCCCCCCGCCCAGTATGATCAACTGTACTCCTTGCATTGCTTTTCATATTTTCACCCGTCATCCATCTTCAATCATCATTATCACCACCTACCGCCATCACCATCTATCACATTCACCAGCAAAGGTATCTTGGCCGGACGTCAAAACGGATAAGATCAACAAGACCGGATTTTCTAGTATTGACTGCAAACAAGAGGGATGGGGAGGGGCGCCGGGGAAAAGGAAGGGCGCGTGGGAGAGGATGATGGCATCCTCGAGTATAGGCTAGACGGGGAATTGGGACGTGGCGAGTTGCACACGCACACGGTTGGGATTGACCAGCAGAAAGCAGGTGATCACGGGGCGAACCGGTTACTGTCATATAGCACGCGCACACACATATAACCTAGCTGGTGAGGTTGGTTGGGGAGTGGTTGGGGGGGGGACGTTGTTATGCTTGTGTGGACAGCGTGACAATCGTAATTAACGAGCATTCTATGAGAGCACCGTCCAATATATTTCCCCCTAGATCATGATACAGTGAAGTTACTCAGACAATGAGGTCAAAAGAAAAGGAAGAGGAGATTTGTGTTGGTTCTTTTTTCAGTCGCTTGCCCAGCTTGTAAACCCAGGCAAAAGCAGAGGCAGGCAGGTGAACCCCGACCCCAACGCCGTTTAAGATGTAAGAAGAAAAGGTTCGTCGGTGTAAGCCAAGGCCACACTTGACATCATCGCAGGGTTGCACGCCTGCACACACGAGCCCTCAAGGTATCAAGGCATCACCGTATTTCTGACCAGAAATGCACTTCTGTCGTGAGAGACCTGCTTTTCCGTGTCGTGTCTTTTTGTACAATGTCCGCCGTCCCCCTCCATCCCACCCACCCAAACAACCAATGTGCCTCAATACCGAGCAGCGAGCTTTGACCCCCGAGGGTGTGTCAATATTTTCTTCTTGGATTCTTTTCACCCATTCCATCCCTTCACTTATCCTTAAAACGCGGCCTGCTGCCTCCCAGAGGGACGTCGATCGTCCACGCGGTCGTAGGACATCCGGGAGAATGGGTCACCATCGTCTCTGGGGCCCCGGCCGCGGCCGCGGCCCCCGAAGTCACGCCCGCCCCTGTCGCCGAACCCCCCACGGCCGCCATCCCTACCACTGCGTCCCCCGCTATCGACAGTGATGCCGTGTAACCGCCGCAGGGAGGAAACGGTAGACATCAATTTTGTGGAGACCGGAGGCGGTTCCCGTTGGCCGGCTTGGTTCGTCACCCACCGGTTCACGTCGTCTACCGTCGACTGAGAAGTGTAGCTGCTGCTGATCAGGAACTTCTCGTATGCTTCCTTCAGGACGCCGTAGCGCACACGGCGCATGGCACTCGCGACTTCGGAGAAGAACCGGGGCTGCGAGCCTGCCTCGGCGTTGCTGGAGTCGAACGAGGGACACTCAAGACCATCGTGGCGCTTGATAGGGAGGCCGGGCAATTTTTTCCGAGCATCTGAGATGTCCTCCTTCCTCAGGACAAGCCAACCTTGTCCCGACTTATCCGCTCGTCCAGTACGACCCAGTCTGTGGATGTACTGGTCGCGGCTCGGCGGGGTGCCGATCTGGATGACGTGCGTGACATTGGGGAAGTCCATGCCTCTGGCGGTCACATCTGACGAAATGAGAATAGCAGTTTTGGCCCTCCTGAAGTTCTCTGCGACTCTCGAGCGTTGCCTCTGGTCAAGGCCCGAGTGGATAGCATACGCGGGCGGTAGCGATCTGAGGGAACGGTTCAGGTACTGGAATGTCTCATCCATCAGCTTGACAGTAGCCGTGTTGTTGAAGAAAACAATGGCCTTGGCGGGGTCACGCCCGTGCTCGCCCTTCTGAGCTTTGTCGATGATCTCCAGTATGGTGGGAGTCAATTGGTCGAAGCTATCCACAGGGACTATATGCTGGGGAACCTTCTCATGTGTAGGGGCCTCGTCGGCCTTGATAGTTTGCACGAACTGGAAGTTGTTTGCATCGACGTAGACGCGCGCGATCTGCACGACGTCCTTGGGTATCGTGGCCGAGAACAAGAGGGTCTGGCGGGGCTTCTCCCTGCGGTTGGGCAGCAGACGCACTATCTGCTGCAGTTCCTTGTCGAAGCCCACATCGAGCATCCGGTCGGCCTCGTCGAGACACAGTGACCCCAGGTTCGGCGCGTCGATGCCGCTGTATTCGTCGCTGAGAAGGTCCAGAAGGCGGCCGGGCGTGCCGACCAGGAGATGGCAGCCCTCAAACTTTGTCTTTCGCAGCATCATACCCTTGTTCATTCCACCGACCGCCGTCTGCACCTTGACGTTTGTGTGACGGCAGAGCTTCTGTGCCTCGGCGCTGATCTGCTCTGCGAGCTCTCTGGTCGGGGAGATGATGATGGCTCGGACGTTGGACGCGTCCGCCCTGTCACGACTACGAGAGCCGAGAGAAGGGTCATTCTGGATGATTCTCTGGATGGTGGGAACAAGGAAACCAATGGTCTTGCCGGTACCGGTCCTAGCCTGGGCGACACTGTGCAGCGTGTGTGGTCAGTCTCAGTTGGCGACGCAGCGAAAAATGGGCCATGCAATCATGGAGCAGGCCCAGAGCTTACATGTCTTTTCCTTGCAGGGCAGGGTTGATGCTCATGGACTGGACATCTGTCATGTTCTCGTAGCCCATGTCGTCGACGATGGCCTTGAGGATGTTTGGGTGGACGCCGAGCGATGAGAGATCGGCAAACTGGGTTACGAGGCCGGACTGGTTGTTGCCATTCTGGGCCTCGGCGGCTGCAGCGGCACTTGAGTAATTCCTTGAGATGATCCGACAGCTGATTGAGGTCGCAAGAATGGCGGGCTTGTAGGATGCGGATGGCCTTGGGGAGGCGTTGAAGATCAGGCTGGACAGCGAAGAGGGAGAGGCGCGCAGACCGCGACACGTTCGGGCCTGCCGCAGCAGCTGTCTCTTCAACATTTTGAAGGCGCAAGAAAGGGACGAACTAACGGTATGGATGAACAGACCCCGTCCAAGTTCAAGAAATAGAACCTTGTTGAAGTTTGCAAGGCCGTGGCGAGGGGTGAGGGTACAAGAATCCAACGGCACAAAAGTTTTGCGCATGGGAGAAAAGATGCGCAGATGGGAGAGTTGGGGTGCGGGAGCAGGGACCTTGGTCGGAAAAAGTCGTTATCGATTACGAGGCGATAAGAGAGGCACACTGCAGCAGTCAAGACCCCTGCGGGACCCGCGCCCCCTGTCAGGCAGTCTAGTGTGTAGTGTAGGTAGGGCGAGCCACCCACCCACCCACCGTACACTCGCCTGAGGAGGCTATTCCGAGATGGCACTTTGAGCACGTCTCAATGCCACTGGACCCATCTTCATTCCAAGTGCTGAAGTGTTTGTTATAATATAGATATCTGGCATGTTTTTGTGTGATAGGTCTGGGCCTTAGGCACAGACTGCGTCCACCAACTAATGCCAGCCAGGCAAATTGGTTTGGAACTAACTTGTTCCTTCTGCTCATGGTCAGTCCGAGGGTACCCTCCCCTTCATATAAAAAGCCTGAGCTGAACTGATACACAGACTACACAATACTCAACTGCATAGTTACTTCAAAGGCGTATGCGGTGAAGCATCTCGGTGACTCTGATTCAGAGTCGTTCGAATTGCCGTGGTATTTGATCACCGTTTTGTCCTTACTGGATGCTTCAAGGTAAATTGGGGCTCTGTATTGTGCGCACTGGGCCCAGGCGCCTTCTGGGAAGACCCTGGAGACTGAGAATAGTGTCGACTATTCTCTCGAGAACCTCAATAAAAAGGGACAATCATCATTTACTGGCCGCCCAAGTAGACTAGTTATGTACAGACTACACGTGCCATTACATATATTCGCATAATACCATCGTAATAATCATAAATCTGGGAGCTCCTCTCTGACGTACCGTGTCTGTCCACCTGGGCACACACATCGCCATCAGTTCGTATTGGTCAGGCCCGCGAAAATCACAAGCACAGCAGAGGGAGCCGCCGTGGTGGAGAGGACATCGTTTGGCCTATCCAGCCTCCATGAGGCCACGAGCCCGAAGACGGCCCACGCAGACCGTCGTGGTGACGAGCCCCGTGTAGAGCGTCTTGTGGGCGGCCCCGATCGCCGCCCTGCTCCGCGCGGCCCGCCATCTTCATCGGTCTCGAGCGCAGCTCCCCGGCCTTATGGCCCTGTTGATCACGTAGCGGCCGACATTGCGCTCGCCCGGGGCCAGGAAGAAATCCTGCGAGTGGTTGCTGCATTCCGCCACGTAGTCGTAGTCCTTGAGGGCTTGGAATGGTTTGCATTTTGTCAGCCAATCCGTGCTCAGCAATATCTAGTCAGGGAATTCTGCAGCCTACTATATTCCGCCAAGTCACGTTCCCAAGTCGAGTTCTCGGCTTCTTTGCCTTCCTTGTACATATGCACCGCGTGTTTGACCAGTTGGTATGGACTTTTCGAAGATGCATTCTTTGCATCTCTGCAAAGCTGACACGATATCTAGGGACGTCATCGGACTGGCCTTCGCTGTGACCTTGCCCGGCCGGTTTCTCATCCTCGGCTCCAGGTTTCTCTGCAGAGCCGATATTAAGGAACTTCGGGAGTAGGAAGCCACCGGGTATGAGGCAGTCGTGAGCCTCACTTCACCAGTGGGTCCTTGAGGGATTCATGCTGAACTTAGCCTGGGGTATGGTTTCCAATCTTTCGCAAAAGCTCGTCTCGATGATGGTGGACAAGCCAGACCCCCTGATTATCAACATTAAGAGGCACAAGCTCAGGCTGATCTTCCGCACTAAGACTTCTGCCTACTTCTCGCCTGAGTACTCTAGTCTTCACTCTCTTTAGGGGGAAAAGCCTGCCCTGTTGTCGAGCGTCTGTGACATTGCTCGCCGCCTCGAACGTCGCAGGCGACTCGCACAAAATTTCTAGCTCACAACAGGTCGCGGGCCCTGAGCCAGAGTCTCTGTATCCATTGCTGATGAGCCGAAGCTGCGATGGAGGGTGACTTCTAATGCTCGACGCACTTGACGCCGTGGCAGCCTCCTGGTGGATAGCGCCAGCATCCACATAAACAATATCAGGCGGATCTTTAGTGACGTCGGGCTGTTTTTGCGTTTCTCCTCAACTTGTGATCAGCAGTGTTGCTTCTCCTTGGTATAGTATCATGCATACCGGTTCGGAACTGCCCTGTGGATCTGGCGATCTCCGAAAGCCCCAGCTCAATATCTTTGTCGTTGGCTTCCAACCATTGATGTCCCATCATCGTCAAATTCAATGCAGAGTTACAATACAGAAAGAAGTAAAGGAGACCTCAACCACATATACCAATGAGGGTCTGGAAGTCACACTGCAAATTATGCTTGCATGTGTTATCTCCAGTTCCGGTAACGTTCTAGGCAACATACGCAGTTATCCCCGCTTGAGTAGCTGCGCCGCTCAGTCTGGGTTTTAGGAGTGGGTCAGCAACGCCCGATGCTGATCCTTCAGAGCCTCGCTGGTAGCATGGCGGATGGGTCATCATACTCATACATGATATACGAAGAGTGCAGCTCCCTCGGCCATTCAGATGACCATGGTCCATTCACAATACTAGTGCTTCTCCGTGGTACATATAAACTTTAACGCAGGGTTCTCACAGAAGTAAGTACGTTTGCAGAACCTTGATAGATTTAATAAGGCTATTCTTCTTCATCAATTTCTGGTACGGTAAAAGTGCTCTTTGGAGCTGAGGTGTGAAGGGTACCGAGGACACGAGGTCGCGCTATTAGGAGCTGAGGACTCGTTGAAGAAGGTGTACACGACCTGGCCAGGCACGCGCTGAACTGGGCTCTAGGAAACAGACTTTCCAGAGCCCCGGAGCTGAACTTTGCGACGAATAGAAAATCTCACAAAACACATGACCGCACGGCTGGCCGAGCCTCCTCTCTTTCGTTTATTTCCCTCTTTCTGGCCTCCCTTCTCGATCTTGTAGGGATAGAGGAGGGAGGACGGGGAAACCGACGCTCACTGAGACGCAAAAGCCAGCACTCGTCTTCTAGAGAAAGCACATATAAAGTTCTATGCCTTCTATTAAGTATAGTTAGACCAAAGTAAGCAACATAGCTACCTGCCTCTATGCAAACGGATACGAACCCCCCCTCCCCCCCCCCCCAAAAAAAAAACCAAGAGCCAAATGAAGACGAGAAAGGAACTCAGTCCTCCGCCTCAACCCGCCTCCTCTCCGTCCTGGCCTCACGGATCCCATCACTGATCCCCTTGACCAGCCCATCAGCCGTGTACGTAACAACATTCTTGACGAGCTGGCCTGCCCTCCCGCCGCCGTGGTTGTATATCGCGCCCGAAAGCCTGACCCCCCCGCGGCCGACGCCGTACCCCAGCTCCCCGGAGTGCTTGACGACCTGCTCGGCGACCTTGTACTCGCGCTCGAGCTGGGCCGCCCGGCTCAGGAGCAGCACCATGTACGCCCACAGCAGGTGGAAAGGCACCAGCAGCTGCACGACGAGCACGCGCGCCGCCCTCTGCGCGAGCGTCAGCCCGGCCTCGCCCACGCTGGCGTCCCCCACACCGAGGTACCCGTAGGCTGATAATGCCAGTTTTGATGACGATGACGAAGGTGTTGGTGGATAGGCCGCCGGTTGCTGCTGGGACACGGGCGTCCTGTGCACCTCCTCCAGCAGGGCAGGCGGCATGGCCCGGATCAGCTCTATCCGCTCGTGTTTGTCCAGGTCGCTGGGCAGCCCGTGGACGAGCCAGGCCACGCCCTGGACGTACGCCTTGCGGTCTGTGCTGCTGCTGCCGGCGGCGGAGGCAGGGTATTGGCCATGCATCATCGGCAGCGGCCTGCTGTCCGAGAGCGCGTTGTTGACAAGCAGCTGGCCTTAATTCCCACATGTCAGCCCCACGCCCCATGAGGTGTTGCTTCTTTCCGGGGTCATGAGTGCCGGGGGGGGGGGTTTGCATTATTACCTTGTAGGCCGCAGAACCTGTTTATGCCAAAGTTCTGGTCCGGGTTCTGGTAAGGCGGCGGCTCCGGCAGCCGCCTGTGTGCTTGTGGCTGTGGCTGGCCCTGCACCGGGACGGCGGCGCGCTTCTCGCCGCGGTTGCTGTGCTGCTGCATCCCGACGGCGGTGGTACTGGTGGTGGTACTGGTGGTCCTGGACATGACAGTGGTGCGCTGTGCGGCGGCTGAAGGGTGCGGGTGGTGAGACACGGTGGCACCCATGGTGTTTGACGAGATGTCATAAAAGTAGGATGCCCAGCCGCGGATGCTCACTGAGCGGCGTATGGTGCTGAGGGGACCGAGGCCGCTCTTGACGGCGGAGGGCAGGTTGTCGAGGATGTCTGATAGGGATGTGAGAGATGTGGGCTCTGGGCCTGAGGACTCGAACGCCATGGGCGCAAAGTTGTGGCGGTGATGGTGTTTGGTGATGGTGGACGCCGCGTGGTCGGCGTGGTCGACGTCGCCGGCGCCTGTGGTAGAGACGGGACCAGGCTGCGGTAGCTGATGCATGCTAGCCGTAGCTGCACACAGCTCGAGGAACGCGGTGGATTTATTCAAGTTTCTGGTATGGGCGGGTGTGGGCGAAGTAGTAGGTCGTCTAAAGTCACTTGAGGCACCGCCTGGAAGTAATTTCTATGGCCCCGGAGGCGGACCCAACATGATCACTGATGGTCAAGAATGGGGGTCCCGAGTTAATAATCTCGACCAGTCTCGCACCACCGGCCGACGTGTGACAGGCAGGGCATGAGGCAGGATCACCAGTCAGGTGGGAGAGGGCGGAACACAAGGGCGAAGGACAGATAACAAGTGAGCACGGATTCGGAGGGAGGAGGTGAGGCAAGAGAAAACCGTTGAGATGAGGGCAGTGCCTCGCTAGGGCAAACCCCAACCTGGTCGGATTTGCTAGGCAGGCATGTAGAGTTGGCTACATCTTGGGTGCAGTAAGTGGCACTTGCATGTGCGCATGTCCGTCAGACAGTTGGTTGCTGTTGATGGATGCAGTTGCGTGTGTGAGAGAGGGGTGCTCTCTCTGCCCGTGCCCGTGTCGGTCCTCGGGGGGTTTTCAAATCCTTTTCTTTCTCTCTTTCTTGCCTTCCCCTCTCCCCATCTCCTCCCTGTCCAGTCTATCTCGTTCTTTGTTTTGCGTGGCCGGAGGTGGTGTCAGATATTGTGCAAGCCACACCCTTGCGCGCAGGCACTCGAGTGTCAAGAGGGCGTGACGCTCGAGAAGCATGTGAAAATGGGGGTTCCGTGGAATGCAGCCTCCCAAAATAGTCCACCACCCATCTCATCCAGCCATCTTGCCTTATCTCGGCTGCGCATCATAGCGGGGCACCACCGTATTTCAGCGGGCCCCGAGCCCCGAGCTGCGAGCCTCAAAGCCCACGCCCCTGACAGCAGGAAGCCAAGGGGGGCACGTGGGTCCGTCTCTTTCAGACGATTCAAATGTTTCGACGGGGCTTTCCACTTTGACGACGATACATACATGTCATTCCTTTTGGTTCTTCTGACCGGGTCCTGCGACTATTTCTCGCACCAGCCACCACACACACACCACCTGCACCGGCCCACACTGTATGTGTGAGATATGGCCCGGTCCTCAGCGTCAAGGACCAGCCACAGCAGTATGACGAGGTGGCCCGGTCGCTGCTACTAGTCTAGTTCTGCCGACCACCTCCACAGGCTCGACAAGCTCGAGGACCATCGTGTTAATGTACGGTACCGCGCATACATGCCCTACTGGAGACTTGTCTCAGATAACAGCCAAGCAGGGCACGAGTGCCCAGGAATGCATATTGTCGAGTGCCTGCACAACCCCGTTCGTGACCCCTATCCTATAGTTACACAGACGACAGGGATACAGGAACAACGAATGTCCAGACCAGAATCCATTCGCCCTGCAAACTTGTTCATCGATCTGAGTAACCGTT
This sequence comes from Stenocarpella maydis, assembly GCA_002270565.1. Lineage (NCBI taxonomy): Eukaryota > Fungi > Ascomycota > Sordariomycetes > Diaporthales > Diaporthaceae > Stenocarpella > Stenocarpella maydis. The sequence goes on along the minus strand of NQMI01000250.1, from coordinate 22,692 downwards.
ACGCCTCGCCGCATGAAACAGAGTCCCGAAATAAAGTGCTCGACGTTTTCATGTTGGAAACACCGCACCGCCCCGCCCCTTCCCTTGCCTCCATGTCCCATTGCCGTCGCTACAGCCTCAACCCCTACTGGGACCCCGTCGCCGATGCCGCCTTCTCGGCCGCGATCTTGGCCTCCATCTTCCGTCTCGCCGCGAGGATCATCTCGTCCCGTCTCCTCTGCAGCAGCGTCTGCCGCTCATCCTTGCTATTGCTCCATGCCTTCTTGCTGGCGCTCTCACCCGATGTCTCGCCCTCGCCCTGCTGCTGCTGCTGCTGCTGCTGCTGCTTCTTGACCTTGTCTTCCAGGTTGTACCTCTGGATCAGGTTCGGTTGCGCCGGCTTCTCCGCCGGCCTCCGGGGGCCCGGCTGCGACGCCGACGGCGATGCCGCGTTAGAGCCCGGTGGCGGCGGCGGCTGGAACGTGATTGGTGGCTGTGACAAAGAGTCAGCGAAGACGTTCCACAAATTGTAGATTGCGCGCAGCTAAGGAAAAAAAAAGGGGGGGGGTGGGTGGACCAGAGATGAGAGGACTTACCGTCTCTACCCTCCCGGAGAGTATCTTCTCGGTCGTGGCCGCGATGCTGCCCCCGTTCCGCTGTAGGTCCCACAGTATGGTCCTTCGGTCCACCTGCGGGAACATCTGCTGTATCCTCTCGACGGCCGCCTCGCGCTGCCTCATCTGCGAGAGCGAGTCGCGAGGCTGCTGGTTGCCCGGGGCCGACGAGAAGAACAGGTACCGTACGATCAGGCCCGACAGCACCAGTATCACCACCAGCGACGGCAGGTTGATCTGATCATTAGCCATGTTTGCTTGCGTGGTTGCTTTGTTCCTTGGACCGCCCTTCCGTCCGCTGATCCCTTGATTCAGGTCGGGGGCACACGTGGTCCAGGTCGCCCGTGCTCGTTCCGATGCGCGGCCGCTGCTAGTCGTTCCCGCCCTGCGTGGGATCTATTCCGCAGATCGAGCTGAAAATCCCTATCTGCCTAGTGAGGGCACTGGGGGTGGTGTCAATCTCGCCAAGAGGGAGGAAGGATGCTGAGCTTGAGGCTTCGGTTTCGGAGAGACGGCAACGGCAGTGGAGATGGATGCTGGAGCCAGCAGCGGCAGAACAGCTTTCGGGCCCGATAGCTTGGTATATCTACTACTACTTTAGCCCTCTGGGGCCGGCCCCCCCCCCCCTCAGCCATTCCGGAGCTGGCAGGGTTCGGGTCCATGTCCAAAACAACTGAGCCCAGGGAGAATGTCATCACGCATCATGCAAAACACTGATCCCATAAAATTGAAGTGATCAATAAAGGACTCGTTCAATGTCCATGAGAAGTACTCTCTTTGTTTTCATTATTTCTTGCCGGCAGACCCTGCTGGCGAGAGCGTTTTTTAAGACCCAGAATCCCTCGAAAGCCTATTCGTCCTGCCTAGGGACCCTCCGAAGACACATATTGTAGCCCCTACGAGATACGCCTGTGCAAATGCAGGTTACCAGAACACGAAACCATCCGTTGGCTCTCATTCCTGCTTTTTGGGAGATGTCCAGCTGGCCAGAAAGAATACCCTGTGGAAACTGCCATCATGTGGCACTGGTCCGAAAGCGTTAAGTAGGAACAGCGCAGGAAACAAAGTTTTCGATCGTGCATCGTCTGTCGTGCGTCGCACTTAGGACCAAGAGGAAAATCCGAGAACCGCCTTGGGCCCACATTTGGGCCCCTAGTTATGAGGTCCTCCAGGGAGTTCTGGGAAGGTCTCAAGGTCCGCGTAGTAAAGGGTGAGCTCTTGCTGCGCTGAGGGTCAGTAAAAAGAACACAACATGTGGACGAGAGGACTTACCCTCATCCTCGCCCAGGTCTCGGCGTTCCAGATCACGTAGTACCCTCGCTCAGCTTCTGGACTGACAGCGACCGGCTGCATCTCCACGTCCTTGGTCAGCCACACACGGAGATCTTTGTGCCAACGCCAACCCCGCTGGTACCTGCACACATAATTAGCGCATGTGACGAAAAGACCGGCTAGAGGGCTTACAGTTGCTGCGCCGCCAGGTACTGGTGCTTGTCCTGCGGGCTCGAGTAGAACATGTAGAGTAGGGTCTCTTCCGTAAAGTTCGGCATCTTCTGCTCAATGGGCTGCGTGTTCCTGACGGTGTAGCACTCTGGAAGGCTGAACTTTGGCTGTGGTGGCTTCGGTGGCTCGTGGCTGGTGAGCGAGAAAGTCTGTTCGGTAATGCGACTGTCACAGTGTCACGTTAGTCAACAAAGTCCGACGGAAGTAAGGGGGTATGGCAATACTCACGCCTCGCTGCTCAAATCAAGACCCAGCTCCGCAGGGTTCAGGCCGTGAACTAGGGCGTGGTAGGAGGGATATTTCGCCATCAGTGTCAACAGGCCCTTGATGCCCCATTTGTCTGCTTCTGACATGCCAGCAAGAGGCTCTTGAGCTGTGGCCGACGCTTCGGCCAGGGCCTCAACGCCTTTACCGCTTGTCGCGTCATTTCCAATAGCACCAAGAGGGTTCCTGGCTTCGGTAGATTGACTTGGTCCGTCAGGGAGCGTTGGTTGGCGCGCAGCACCATCGTCACGATACGCGGATTTCTGTCGAGCATCATCCTCAGTGATTGAGGACCGTCCTTCTGATGGTCGGGTGCCTAAGGAGTTCAGTGAGATGCGCAAGGCAGTTCGGAGCTCGGAATCAACCGTACCAACTGGCGAACGAGCCTCAGACGCACGGGTATTTGCCGTGACCGCATTGAGAAGTCCGTTACCAGAGCCCCTGGCTTGTGCCGACGCGGCTTGCGCTTGCGAGCCCATATTTAGCCCCGACATGAGACTTGCAACTCGATCCTGACCAATTTCACCGTTGCTGTTCCTGTTCAATGGCGGAAACTCGTCACCGCCGCTGGGCTGAGATTGCTGCGCCTGGCCGATACTAGCCTGGCTACTGAATCGAAATGAGTTCTGACTGGAAGGAAGTCTAGACGACGGAGAAAACAGGTCGTCTTGTTGAGCTTGGGACATGGCAGAAGCCGGGGTTCTGGGGCCATTCCCTGGTCCTCCGAGGTTCCTGGCAGCTTGCCCTGCCCACAAGCCCTGGTTCGCACCGCCTGCGAACGGGGCATTGTTGCTTAGTTGCGGGAATTCACTGTGGTAGCATGTCAGTTCTCTCTGTCACAAACATCATCGCATTTGTGCTTGCATGCATGAGTAGAAAGCAGGAAGGTCAGTTGGCAAGGAGTGGGGTAACGTATTTGTGCATGTGATTGTGACTGTACGTGATTGTACATGTGTGTGCGTGTGTGTTTGATGAGAGGGGCGGGCTTGAGGAATCCAATGGTACCCTTGCGCAGTGCCCGAAGTCATGCCTGCAGCAGCTCGTCGAGGCCAGACATTACCACCCTGCTTCAGCTTGTTGTTTGCCTCCACCTTGCTTTCCTCGTTGGCATCGCCCTTCTTCGCATCACCCGAGACAATGTGAGACCACGTCTTGTCAGGTAGACCAGACTTTGCTGGTGCTCGTGGAGGGGCTGACACCTTCAACCTCGCCACCAACTTTGGCTTCAAGGTGGGTGAGAGCGTCATGATGCGCGAGGGGGGGAGAAAAAAACGGGGAACCCCGTACACAAAGCGACACTAGTAGAGGAAAGCACAGCCATGGACCCTCGGCCCTAAAACCGGTACAGAAGGGAGGCCGGCGGGGGTTTTGGTGTTGCACCTACGATAGGTCGAGTGGTGTCGCAGGCGTCGAGCCACTTAGGCTTTGGGCAAAAGTTGCACTCCCACCCAGCTGCCTTGTGGGATTTGGGATGCCGCCAGAGCTCATCGGACCAACTCCTCCGAAAGCCCAGCCAGAGGCGTTATTCACTGGTGTTGCTGCAGACATCAGCGCCATTGTGATGTACACATGCTGTGGTCCTTTGTCCCTTACCCAGCTTTCCATTTGGTAACCTATTTCCACCAGCTCGCCCGCCGTGTTGTGATTGCTGACCTCCCCCAAAGCCACCTGGCATCCCCCTCATTGATTGGGGAACTGTACCTGATCAACACGGCCTTTGTTAGCTATCTGTTTGGCCATTTACGTGGGCGGTGTGATATGATCTGACGATGCGCGATGCAGTGCGCAGACAGAGGTAGTCTCATCCCATAGCTAGGACATCTGAGACAGCGTGTCCTTGCTCCATAGGTTCCAGGGCCCCACCAAGAGGAAGCCAGCTGGGAATGGCCATGGACCAGCGAGCCTCGCAGCTTCGGTATCGGGGCGCAACACAGATGGGCAGTTGTCTTGCAACAACTGAGCAGGTGTATACTGTTCCTGACCGGCTCGGGCACCCAGAAACGGCGTCGCATCTCTGAACGGACACGATTGACCCGATCGCAGCTCCATAGACAGCGGAGCTTAGGGGCAGAGGGGCCAGGATCGTGTAGGTGCAACGGCAGTTCACTATCATCCTACCTGTCCTATTCATGGCTGCCAACTCTTTGCCGAAATCCTCCCAACGGCTTATGTGGGCCGAGTGGCTCGTAAAGATTCAAATGTGTGTGTAGGTATTTCCGAGGATTCGTCTCGGTTTCTCGCGATGGGGCTGGGGCCGGCGTGGGATCGTTGAGGTTCCTGGTGTCGTCGAGGGTGGGTGGGAAGTGCAGTTGAGGTTGCCTTCTAGCAGGAGGCTGCTCACGAACTCCAGCAAAGAGGCTCCCGCCTGCGGGCCATCATGCACAAGCAGGTGCACGGACTCGTTCCGCCGCCAGAGCCAGGCTCGAGTGCTTGAGTGCCCGGATTATCCAGTCACAACCCCCCACCAGGGAAGGCACCTCCAGGCCTAAAGCGAAGATTGGGGAAGCCAGGGTGCCGTTTGATGCGCTAGGCCCTACGAGTAATGGCGTCCAAAGATGAGCTGCAGCCTCATCCTTCTCCAAGTTCTCTTCCGCCATATACAATCAAGTTCCTTAACTCTGAGGAGCGTGTAAATGCAGCAAAATAATGAAATAATAATAATTATTATCCAATTCTCTGCCCCTAACTTAAAAGAAAATTTTCACTATTAAAGACAATAATAACATATATCGTTCATCTTACATTATAGCTTAATCTATATAATAAGTAAAAATATTAATAACTAGTTATTGAACTTATTTATAAGCTAATGAAGTAAAACTCTTAATAAATAAATAAATGCTTAAAATCATTATCATCATCATCATCATCGTGCTGTATTCAATAACTGGCATTCATAGGTTCCTCTGCACTCTGGCTATGAAATGGCTGCCACAAGACTCCCCTGGAAATCGAAGTCGGTAACATGGCTGCCAATGAGGACTACCTTGCCTAACTCACTCCCGCTTTCAACGTCTCCAGACGGAGCATCGAAGATCTCAAAGAGCTCCCGGACGCCTTGTATGATCTTTGCCCCACCTGGTTGTAACACCAGACGTCCCTTGAGACGGTGGATCTCAAACGGGTCCTTGTGCTCATCGCTGTCATTCGGCAAGATACCTTCCCAGAGAACTGACCGCAGCCACGCGTCTACCCTGCCCACCTGCTCCATATCGAGCACTGGAAGCGGTATGGATATCGTTGATATGGTCTTGAAGGCATTAGCGTCTAGTTCGACACGAAACATGAATTGTACAACAGCAGCTCCGCTGGGGAGGCTGGGAAACAGGTGACTGACCGGATCCAGGTGGCTGTGTCCCTTGGAGTTGTCAAGCTCAACGACGTCTTCGTAAGCGTGAAGGTCGAGCAGCAACCCCTCCAGCTGCGGTACGGCGCTCTCCTTGGTGAGGTGGATCTTTGCGAGCCCATTTATGGACCTGATCCTGTCCTGGACAGCCTGGAGCTCCTGCTCGCTCACAAGGTCCGTCTTGTTGATGACGATGACGTCCGCGTGAGAAATCTGAACGTGGGCCGTCGTCATGACGGGGCCGTGATGGTCGCTCTCTTCGTGTCCGTCGACCTTACCCGCCGGGTCATCGAGGCTCTTCAGAATGTTCTTGGCGTCAACCAGGGTGACAATGCCGTCGAGGTAGATTGTACTGGCAAGCCCTTCGTCGACCCAGAACAGGGGCGCCAGGTTCCCGGGGTCTGCAAGACCTGTAGTCTCGAGCAGGATATAGTCGAATTTTCCTTTCTTCGCCATTAGGCTCTCGATCGCATTGACTCCCGTGTCCCTGTTCAAGTCGTGAGATGGGCTAGTCTTCCGTCAAGTGTTTCGGCCAGCTTACTTGACCGAGCAGCAGATGCAGCCATTGCCGACCTCCAGCCACTCCTCCACAGACTCGCCGTCTTTGTTGACAGTGAGTGACTTCTCAATGTCCAACGCTAGGTGACGGATTAATGCGAGTTGGTTGACATGCACTGTTATGAGTACGTACAGTCTCCGAATTCTACACTGCGTGTCAGAAACTTGTCATACATACGATATGGCGGGACGGCGCCGTGGAGCTCTCAGACCATTCATGATGACAGCGATCTTCTTTCCATGTTGTGCTGTCAAGATATAATTCAGAAGTGTTGTCTTTCCCGCCCCCAAATATCCTGTGGGCGACGGGTCAGCCCATGCTATGCAACTCTACCGGTGTGCGGGGTCTCGTGGTTTCATTAGTGAGTACCGGTGACTATTGTTATGGGGACTTTGGCGGTGACCTCCTCTTCTGCCAAATCATGGCCGGTTTCAATCAGGGCGGGAGGGGCGTCATCGTCTGAGTCCATGATGGCTTGTATTTGTTCAGGAAGATGGGCGAGAGAACTTCGCTGATACAAAGTCTGAACGATGCGAGACAAGTTTCTCGTTGAGTCGTCAAAAGTTGTATGGGAGGATCTTAAGAATGAAAAAAAAAAAAAAAAACCTTGGATGATATTATCTATCACCTTCTGCAGGAGTCTGCTCTGGACCTGTAGTTGAGCAATGCAGTGACTGACAAAATGCCCTCCGTCGTCACCCCAACCCCACACACCTGTAGCAAGCCCCGAGTAGTGTAGGTATGGACTCCGTACTGTACTCCATACTGTGCCTAGTGGAGTAGAGCTCTTGCGCAACGCTATCGATAAAGCTGCGCCAGGGGCGAGGGCGCTTAGCTAAGGCGAATCAGCGCCCAAGACGCTCGTGCTCGACAACTCAAAGCTCCCAGCCTGGGCCCACCCTCGCTTGATTTAGCCGCAGGCAGTCTGCAGCTCTGGCCTTCGATCGACAACAACTTCACATTCGCATCTGTGGAGCCTCTACTTTTGCCACTTTATTATTCGCGTACCTTACCATTTGCACTCGGCCAGTAAATTGTCGATCGCGGTGCATTAAATCCCAAGGGAACAAAGAGCAACGAGTCTTCCTAGCGACTGACGCCTCGTGGTCGGTTTCCTTCAAGCCACCTTTCTCTTGCTCAGTCGCGTCTTCCTCCACCCAGCCGGGTGCCCTCCCAAGATGGCGGCCATGTCACCTCGTCTCCCTAGCCCTCCTCCCCCGGCCGAGATCCAGATCGGCCCCAGATCTCCTGGCTTACCCGCAGATCAAGAGTCGCAGAAGATGGAGCAGACAATACTCAACGCCAACTCGAGAAGACGCATACATCCTGGAACCAAGAGCGCCGACATGGCCGCTGGCCCACCACTTGTGCCCTTGAACGAGCTCGACTCCGCGTTTCAACTCCAAGAGCACCTGGCCGCCCTCCACTACTACCATACCGCGAACAACACGCGACCAATCACCCGAGACATCGCCACGCTTCTAGCGACACCCCCTCAATCGACCGACAAGACACTGTGGCTCTACGAGCTGTGCCGGTTCCTCGTCGCGCAATGCAACAGCCTGATCGTCGGCTTCCTCTTTGATACTCCACCGTGCAGCTTCAACACGTGCCCGGAGATGCGCGCTTCAGAGTGGCAGTTCCTGTGCGCCGTGCATGAGCAACCGAAATCGTGCTGCGCCATCGATTACTGCTGCCACACCCTCGACTGGGCAGCAAACGTCGTGACGAACTTAAAGGTGTTTCCCTCGCGCTTTGTCGCGCTGTCAGGTGGCGACGGCTCTGGCCATGACAAGAATACCGCCGTCAAAAATCTCGTCAACGTATTTCGACGTCTTCACCGTATCTTCGCCCACGCGTGGTTCCAGCACAGGGGCGTCTTCTGGTCTGTGGAAGGGCAGACTGGTTTATATGTATTCTTCAAGACAGTTTGCGACATGTTCGACACATTGCCGGCCGAGAACTACAAATTGCCCCCAGAGGCCGAAGGGCTAGAGAGTGCTGCGGCTGCTGCCGAGTCCACGGATAGGGGGGGCAAGAAGGAGCACCAGTCGCAGCTGCAGACGCCCACAATCCAGCAGCATTCTGATGACGACAACTTTCTACCAGCGGGAAGAACCAACACTCGACGGCATATAAGAAGTAACCCGTCTACGGGGAGCGCTGTGACGACAGTGATGGAGGCAGACGAGGACGAGAGCGCAGATGTCTCCGGCAGGCTCAGGGAAATGCGCATCTCAACACCGGAGACTGTAGCGGAGGAGTCCGAGGGGACAGAGGTACCCGTCATTGTTGAACAGGGGATGATGGAAGGGCTGAATCAGAAGGCTGCCAAGGGAGAGGGGACTTCTGCGTTCCAGAATGAGCCCATGGCCGATGGGGAGCCCTCATCCTCTGTAGCTCAGCCACAGGAGGCCGATGAACCTTCTCAGTCTGCGCGGAAAGGCGATGCCCCAAACGAAACCGATGATGCGGAGCCCGCGGAACCCGCGGAACCCGCGGACCAGAATGATGATCAAGACGAACAGGAGGCCCAAGCCGGTGTGAATGAAACATCAAAGGAGACAGCCTCTACCGAGAGCGCAGACGATCTCGCGACAACCAACACACAAGGTTCTGCGACGGAGCAGGCTGCGAATCAGAACCATGAGTTCTACCCGGCCAAGACTGAGGAGAAAGTTACGCCGCAGGAAGCGACCGGTAAAGAGGGGAACGGCAAGGCCGATGAGCCGCTCAACAAGGATTCGTAGCGGCAGATTCCTTACAACCGTGGATTTAGAAATCCAGGCCCACCCAGACGCGAGTGTGTCGAACACCTCGAGCGTGCGGGAGGGGTAACCTACCATGTTACTGAGGCCAGGGAATCGTTGGAATGGGTGGTACTTGCGCTCCGACAGCGCGGCATGTGTAATGGGAGTCCAGATGGCCGTGCCCAAGGTACGAGCATGCACCCAAGAGAGCCTTTGGAAGGCTTACACGGCGTATTATTGTTCAACGGGGAACGATCAGTTGCAGTGTTATACTGCAGTGTATTCATTAATACTACCAAATTTGGCGCAACCAAGCACAGCGAGTGCCGGGGTGAAAATTGGCGGTCATGCCGTTGTTTGCTGAGGCATACGAAAGGCTGGACTAATACAGTCCTGCAGTCACGCCTAATAAGTCGCTCGCCACCCCGCCACTGTTGGGCCTTCTAGAACTGCCGCAGAAGGAATTTAAACTTCAGGTCGGGGCCCGTCACCGCCCGCCCGCCATCGCTAGCCTGCAGTTGGAACCTACGTAGCTAGGGGACTTGACTCTAAGACGTATTGGCGCAGACCAGTGAAAGCCAATTGGACCAGGCACATATCAGTGATGGCCGGGGGCCATTCAGTACGGGCGATCCGGACCCCAAAGTGACATCAGCCCGCCTCATGGGACACGACTACCAGCTGCCAGCCTTTGGGGGCACCCCAGGCGAGCGTCAGGTGTTCATCGTGACGAGAAAGAAAAGCTTTGGTAGTCCTGGTAGTCAGCTCTTGGGCTAAGCATCAGCGAGTAGGGAGTGAGGATGTTGCGCACGGCAGGACATGGAGGCAATACAGCCGATTAGAATTACCGAATAGCAAGAAGGGCACGACTCGAATAGGCCGGGGACTGAATCGTTACACTGAGACACTGACGTGACAAGAAATGGTAGCGGATGCCATCCTCGTGGGCGCTGTTCGCACTCAGAACAGAGGAAAGGCAACTCACCATGGCTTTTGGCTATCCAGTTTCCTCCCAACCCGTCTGGAACCGTGGCCTCGGCGTTGCCCGTTGGCATTTCCAAGCCTTCTTAGCTCTCACTCATCCCTCGGCCTGCCAGCGATAGCGAGCTGCTCACGGATTGCTCACCCAGAAGCTTCTGCCCCGGAAATTACACTTTCAACCCATCGCACTGGCCTCCCCAAGGCTCCTTCCTCCCCGAGGACTCCCAATGAGACAAAACTAGCCGGACCGTCAATTCCGACTTACGGCATCGCTAGGGGGCCGCTATCCACCTCGACACTACCATACCGAGAGCCGATTGGCGCCACTATGTCTTGGAAAAGATGGTCACACGTCTCGACACTCCAGTAACACATTGCACACGACATTGGAGATCTATTTCCTGCTTCTGGGTTCCCAGAGCCCACCGGATGAGGCTCCATTGGCCCGATAATAAAGCAGGACTCTTGGTCCGCGAGGCCCGTCCTTCCGCGGAGTGGCCGGCCAGCTTCGAGATCCCAACCGAAAATTTCGACGCGCTGCTCACTCGCCACCCAGGTGGGAGGTGACCCACAACCACGCACATACACCTACCTGTCCGACCGGTCTGCCTGGGCTCTCATCCATGTGCTCGGCCCTGTGCTGACTTCTAGGCTTGGTTACTGTCTCGCCCCTCGGTATAGGGAAGGGAGAAGAAATGTCATCCGGACCGTCCGGCACCCCTGGGGACACCAGCGATGTTGAGAAGCACGACCCGGCCGAGCGGCATGGGCACTACCAGCGCCATGGGAGGCTGGTGTCGATGCTCAAGGTGGACGATGGCGAGGTATACGAGAGCCACCCGGAGAAGAACCCGAGGTGGTACCAGCGGATCCTCGACGCGGGTGTCGAGGAGAACGGCATCAAGCCCGTGCCGGTGGAGAGGAGGACGGAGAGGCGGTCCTATAATCTCTTCACGGTCATGTTCACGGCACTCATGTGCCTGCTACCGTAACATATGCCCTCCCAGACAGACAGCTGGACCCGCGAGGAGACTGACTGGCTGCCCCCCTCCCCCCTAGGCTACCAACCGGCATGCTGGCGACCATATCGTTCGGCATGAGCCTGCGCGACGCGGCGCTGGTGATCCTCTTCTTCTCGATGGTGACGGTGGTCCCGCCGGCGTTCCTGGGCATAGGCGGCACGCGGACGGGGCTCCGGCAGCAGGTGCAGGCGCGGTACTCGTTCGGGCTGTACCTGGCGACGGTGCCGCTGCTGCTCAACGCGGCAACGGTCATCGGCTTCTCGCTCGTGGCGGCCATCGTGGGCGGGCAGTCGCTGGCGGCGGTGAGGCCGTCGGCGGTCAGCGACAGCGTGGGCATCGCGGTGGTGTGCGTGGTCAGCCTTGCCGCCTCGCTGATGGGCTACCACGCGCTGCACGTCCTGAACGCCTGGACGTGGATCCCGAACGTCGTCTCCATCGCCATCGCCGCGGGCTGCGGCGGCTCCAAGCTCCGGCTGCAGTCGGCAGACGTCCCGGCCGCCTCGGCGCGGCAGGTCCTCTCGTACGGCGGGCTCGTCGCCGGCTACTTCCTCACCTTCGGCGGCACGGTCTCGGACTACTCCATCTACCACGACCCGCGCGCCATCCGCAAGCGCACCGCCTTCGCGAGCTACTACCTGGGCATCTTCACGCCGTCGGTGCCGCTGCTGATCCTCGGCGCGGCGATCGGCGGCGCGACGCCCAACGTGCCCGAGTGGGACGCCGCGTACGAGTCGCTCGGGATCGGCGGCGTGGTTGCCGAGATGCTGGCGCCGGCGGGCGGGTTCGGCAGGTTCGTGCTGGTGCTGCTGGCGCTCAGCGTGGTCGGCAACATCGCCATCTCCATGTACTCGGTGGCGCTCAACCTGCAGATGCTGGTGCCCTTCTTCGCGCGCGTGCACCGCTTCTTCTTCATCCTGGCCACCTTTGCCGTCATGATCCCCTGCTCCGTCGCGGCCGCCGCGGCGTGGGAGGAGAGCCTCGAGAACTTCCTCGCGCTCATCGGGTACTGGGCCGGCTGCTTCGACGCCGTGCTCATCGCGGAGCTCGTGGTGTTCCGCCGCATGGACTACGCCTCGTACGACCACGCCATCTGGAACGTCGGCAGGGAGCTGCCCACCGGCGTCCCCGCGCTGCTGGCGAGCGTCATCAGCTTCGGGCTGGTGGTCCCCGGGATGGCCGAGGTGTGGTACACGGGGCCGATCGCCGAGAAGACGGGGGATATCGGGTTTGAGTCGGCATTTGTGGTGACGGGGCTGTGCTATCTGCCCCTCCGGTGGCTTGAGATCAGGTGGAGGGGCCGGCTGTGATGGGAGGCGGGGNGGTCCGCCGGGGGCCCGCGGGCTCTTGGATCCATGACATACTCGTCACCACGGGGGCCGGGTCGCATCCTCATGGCTGATGCTGTAAATTCCTCCATGTGCCGCTGCTCCCTCTCCATGTTTTCTCGGTGCTGCCGTAGCAGCTCATTTTCTCGCATTATCCCCTTTTCCCGCAAAGCCTCTCTCTCCCGCAGCATTTGCATCTCATATACCTGCGCATGCTGTTGCTGTTGCTGCTGCTGCTGCTGCTGCTGTTGTTGTTGTTGTTGCTGCTGCTGCTGCTGCTGCTGCTGCTGCTGCTGCTGCTGCTGCTGCTGCTGCTGCTGCTGCTGTTGTTGTTGTTGTTGTTGTTGTTGTTGTTGCTGCTGCTGCTGCTGCTGCTGCTGTTGGTGGGCAAGGCTGTGGGTGAGTGTGAGCGAGGGTGGGGGGTGGTGCTCGTCCCCGGGCGGCGGCAGGTAAGGCTCCAGCTTCCGGGAGCGGAGGTACGAGAAGGAGAGCTGGTCGGCCGGCGGCTCCGCCCCGCCGTGCTGCTGGCCCGGGGACGAGAGCGGTGGCTGCGCCGGTGGCTGTGGGGTTGGTGCCGCCGTGTCAGAGGTCGCGTGTGAGGCTACGGTGTCAGGGATCGGCTGGGGCACGTCGGGTCTGGCCCGGCGAGGCATCATGGCTTGTGCCGTTCGTCTACTCTGCACGACAGGTCACGGCTTGTGGCATCTGGTCAGACCAACAATGTCTGCATCTTGAGAATGGTGGACAAGGGGCCGCAGCCTTGAGCCATGACATCGTTTCCAGGATTCGGGCATGCGGGTTTAACCCCCGGCGCGTGGGCGGAGCCAAGACGGCTGCACTCGCCCGTCTTGTATGTACGTGAGTGAGTGGCGGTTATGCATGTCGCTCCAGGTCAATCAGACGGTGGCCGAGGTGCTACTCTACTACCTTCTTGTCATTTGTCTTATCTCGGATCCTCCAGGTGTGCCGCCTGGGAGCAAGGTTACCGCAGAGTTCTCCCTCCGTCTCTCTCTCTCTCTCTCTCTCTCACGCCTCCTGAAGACAGCCGTCTACCTGCCTGTCCCTCCTGAAATGCAATGCTGAACAGCTCGCGCTCGTTCGGCCTCTGGGTATCATTGGATGCTCCTCAAACATCAAGACTCAGTCCAAACCGCTTGTCATCTTGTCCTTTGCGCTGACCCGTCGTGCTGGGCCGGGGGAGGGCCAAGAGAAAGACTGCGAATCTCATCCCCTCTCCAGGCATCAGCTCCGACCCACCTCCCATGCATCTGATTTCCCCCCTACTGGCCCGCTTCTATACCAGCCTCCACCCCCTCCACCCACGAGCGGACCGCTTCTCTCAGCACGCTCTCCTTCTCCCGGTTGCTTGGGCCGCTGCTGGGCGCCCGGCTCGGGTTTTTCTTGTCGCTCTTCTTCTGCGCCACATCCCTCGCGATGTTCTCCAGGGCAGAGAGGACCACCGTCTTGCATTCTCCCCGCGGTACCTCGCCCTGCTGAGGCGAGCCCTTCCGCAGCTGGGTGCCCTGGGGCACTTCCGGCTCTGGGGCAGCCGGCCCGCCGGCGGGCGTTGTGGCACCCACGGCTGCGGCGGCGAGGAGATCGGCGAGGCTCTCCCTCCTCTTGCTTGTAGACCGCGACGAGCACTGCGAGCTGTCCTTGCTGACGTCGCTGCCGTGGGCGATTACCCGCTCGACTGCCTCGATCAGGGTGTCATCCAGTGTGACGATTTGCTCCTCGACAAAGTCCTCCTGCAGGTGCTGCTCGTATGGAGAGATCAGCGGTGTCATGTTGGCCGAGCTCATGGTGTTGACCGACGAGGACAGCAGCGGTGGTGTCCTCTCGCCGCCGCTCTTGGCTCTGATCAGGCGCCGGTAGCGTATGCGCCGGATTGTGAAGTCGGTGCTGTCCGCGATGAGGGCAGAGCTGACATCAACCCACTTCTCCTCGTTGCCTTCTGCCAGCGCCGCCGCGTACGGCGTCGGCTCGGCCCGGAGCGACGCCTTGACCTGCTCGAGCAGGTCGTTCTGTGGTGGGATCGCCTGCAGTATGAAATCCGGATGGAAGCGTTGTAGCCATCCCGCCACGTTCATTGGCACGTCTCCGTCGAAGGCCACTCGGCATGCCTGCTCGAACAGCTCCAGCCCGCTCAGGCCCGGCGTCGACAGGTAGCCGCTGCTCGACGGCGAGCTGACGGCAGTCTCAAAAGACGCGATGAAGTCCGGGAACGGGACGTCGACGTCGATGACGCCGTCTTCAGGGTTGATGGTCGTCTTGACTGGCGACTCGAAAGCCCCGCTCGGGTCAGGCTTCCTTTCCATCGGGATCGGCGCGCGGGACCTCTGCCCTGTCTCCTCCTCGGCCTCTGGCGTCTGGGGCGATTCGGCGTCCTCCCCCCCGGTGGAGTTTCTGTTCCTGGCTTGCGGTGCTGAGCCCACAGCAGCGGCTTCCTCCACCATCCTCCCCAGGGAGTTTCTTCGGTTCGATGCTGGCTTCCTCGGCGACACTGGTATGCCATCCCGACTGCTGGGCGAGTCTCGGTTCGGCGCCGTGCTGAGTGAGGACTCCCTCCGGCGCGTAGTCCAGAGCCCGCTGATCACACTGCCCCAGCGCGAGCTTGTCTGGGTGTCGGAACTGCCCATGCTGTCCCCTCGCTTCAGGGAGCGCTTCAGATCGTTGGCTGCCATGCTTCTGTCAGGGTGGCCGTAGGCCTGCGGCTC
Source organism: Stenocarpella maydis (assembly GCA_002270565.1). Classification (NCBI taxonomy): domain Eukaryota; kingdom Fungi; phylum Ascomycota; class Sordariomycetes; order Diaporthales; family Diaporthaceae; genus Stenocarpella; species Stenocarpella maydis. The sequence continues at coordinate 7,632 of NQMI01000250.1, read as the reverse complement.
TGAACTCTGGGTCGCGAAATGAGGGACAATTGTGCTGTTCTCCTGAGTGACCGTCGCTGTCGTGGCGGCGCTGGCCTTCCGACTCTCCGTGTCACTGCCGTGCAGGGGCAAGCTTGTCCTGATGGACGCCGCGTCCGAGGCCCTGCGCGCGTGCTGGCTGTCCATGCTGAGATGGGCCAGGTGGGCCGGCACGGAGCCTTTTGTGCTGGTGGTGTATGTGCTCGCGGTCCGCGAGTGCGAGGCATGCCTAGAGGCACCGCGGCGATTGATCTTGCGGCGCAGGGATTCCTCCTTGGTCAGAGGGATAATGAATGATGGCGGGGACTGTGAGAAGCCGCCAAAGGAAGCAGAAGTCTGCGGGCGCTGCGCCCGCATGGATGACAGCTGCTGGTTGGCAGGCAGGAAGGCAGAAAGCAGGAAGATGAGTCTTCGCGCGGCCACCCGGTCCTGCGAGATGACAATGGTCCGGGCCGGTAGCGACAGGTCATCGTCGCCCTTGAGTTTCTGCAGGGCCGAGAACTGTCTGCGGTAGCGAGACGGGCTCAGGGCCTGCAGCCAGTCTGTGTGCACCGAGAGGAACCCCGTGAGCAGGTTGAAGAAGAAGAATCCCTGGTCTCTTCCCCCAGCCCACCTCTCCACCCAGCGAGCCTCTTCGCGCCAGATGCCCCACCGGTTCTGGCCGGTGACGACCCTGGTCGCGCGCAAACCAGACACGATCCGAGCTCTCGCAGCATCCACCTCGGACCTGACCAGCTTGTCGGCTGCCAGGCAGTTGGGGAGGAGAGAGATGAACTTGGTGTTTGTTTTGGGCGGCTTTTGGCTGGCGTTCGAAGGGACGCGGACGACGTGGCTCGAGACCGGGTTCGGTAGAGGGTTCGGCGACGCCATGTCTGCCTGCTTCAGCAGTGCGAACAGCTCGGTGGCGACGGTAGACTGCAGGGATGTGAGGCTGCGCATGATGACATCCCAGTGGCGTGTGATGGCGTCGATGCGCTCTTCCGAGTCCATGTTGGAGCCCGACTCGAAAGCGTCAAAGCCACCGAAGCTTGGCCCGACCGTGGCCCAGCCAGACCGCCGTGCGGAGTTGTAAGATGACGGGAACGAATCCTGCTGCTCGTTGTAGGAGCTCGACGCGCGGAACGCCGATCGAGACGCGCTGGCCGGCGCGGTCTGAGGCATACTTGGCGGCAGGCTGATGATCAGAGCGACCGCATACATTGGTGTCCTCTTTTGCTTCAGCTGTGCCCTCTTGGCTTTGGCCTTTGCCTCGTCGCTCGACTGGGGGAACGGGAATTCCGAGCTCTCCTCGGTGAAACGCCCCCTGGGGGTGCCTGTCAGGGTATCGTCGGCAGGAATGCTGACCGGAAAGAGCCGCGTGATGAGCACTCGCTTCCGATCCGAGGAGCGAGAAAGCGGCGAGGATACTGATTGCTTGAACGGAGGTGCCGACTCGGAGGAGAAAGACTGAGACAGCTTGCTCGTCCTCGTCGCGGATCTGCCAACGGACCCTCTGCCATCCCCGAAACCCGAGCTCGGCACATCATTCCGTATGTCCGAGGGGACGACGTGGACTTTGGTCGAAGTCCCCTTGTAGGCCAGGAACTCGTTGTTGCCGAATATGCAGCCGGCGAAGGTGTCAATCTCGTGTTTGTATTCCCTCAGGGCCCTCTGCGACTCGGTCTCGGCCTTGCTCTGGGTCCTGCTGTGCATGGAAGCCCTTCTATCAAACGCACTGTGGCGCGGCTGCGGGCTCCCGGGCTGGATGACAACAGGCTTGGACGCCTGGCCGGCGCTCGCCTTGCGCTGTGAAGACGGGAACCGGCGGGAATCCTGCGGGGGCGCCTGGGACATCCCCGCCATGGTCTGGGGCCGTTCGGTGGGCAAGGGCTCCTGAGGCACCTGGGGCCGCTGGCTGTCGTAAAGCAGAGAGGCCGGGGACGAGCTCGAGGTGTCCTGCATGATAATGACGCGGACGTCACGGCCCTCGATCTCGAGCTCCCCGTCGAGGTCAAAAGGGTTGGCGACCGAGGTGGACATGGGCAGCGCCTCCGCGCTGGGCATGGGGAAGACTTGGTCATTCTGGTGCTGGTACAGAGTCTGGGCGTCTGGGAACAGCAGGGAGCGGGTGTGGATGTCTTCTTGGACGGACTCGAGCGACGAGACCTGCCTAGAAGCTGAAGGCTGGGCCTGGTTCGAAGCACCCGGGGCAGCACCCAGGTTAAACAGCTTGCCCAGCATGGTGTGGCTTGTGTGTGTTGAGCCTGGTGGTGGCGATGGAGTGGGTGTGCGGTTTCGGTAGACGATATACCACCGTGCTTCAGCACCGAGAGGAAGGGCGTGTCCTATCGCGGAGCGCACTGAGGCCGAACCATCTTTTGGCGGCAGCTGGTGTCAAGATGGTGGCGGTACGATCTGGACATTGCCACGACCTAGATCAGGCCTGGGTGTTTGTAGTGTTGGGAACAGCTTGGTGGGGCAGAACGGTGGCCAGCCAGTCGGCTCAGTCTTGTAGGGTGAGGAGGGTTGTTGCGGCTGGCGATGCTGCCGGTGCTTGATGGTGCTGGATGGTCTGAACCTGGGCGGCGACCGCTGGAGGTCCCCGTAGATATGGGACTGGGTGCCAGCCAGACGGCCAAGGAGAAGAGCAGACAGGCAGGTCACGATGTTTTCGGGGCCCTGGCTGGGAAGTGGGTTGTTGTGTGTACTATGGCGGGGTGGAGCAGGCCGGTGGAGCTCAGGGCAGGCTGTTGACGAGGGGCAGCAGGGCGGGACGCGGTGGGACGGGCAGCAGGGCGGATATGGTCACGATGGTGGCAGCAGGGCGGGACTACTGTTACTTTGTAGTGTATAGCCAGGCCTGGGCTCTTTCCAATTGAGAGGCTGCAGAGAGAGAGAGGACAGCAGCGGGGTGGGTCAGCCCACAAAAACCAGGCGCATCAGTTGGCGTCGATTCGGTCGTCGGTCAAATGAGTATGTTTCGCCCACGTAATAATTGCGAGACTTGACTGCATGCACACGATGTACGAACCGCGTACGGGAGAGAAGGAAGAAGGGAAAAGAAAAAATAATAATAAGACTGCAGCAGGAGGTACATACACGAGGGCGAGGATCGGAGTGAGCGTGGGGGAAAAGGGGGGGGGGCACTATTCTGATGTATCAGGTGTGCGTCTGGAAAGAAGCGATCGTCACCGTGCGTTGTGGCAGAACAAGACAGCTGTGTGCTTGTGTTGTTGTTGTTGTTGTTGTTGTTGTTGTTGTTGTTGTTGTTGTGGCGGTGGTGACGGTGTTTGTTGCGGTTGTTGCGGTTGCGGTTGCGGCTGCTGCATGTGTGGACGCAGCCGGCTGCCCGAGCCGAGCCGTGTTGTTGGATTGGAAATGAGGATGACGATGGGTTGACTACACGCTGGTTGCTGCGCCTCGAGGGTTTATTCGTGACGCACCCGAGTAAGACGAGGTTGCTTGGCCTGCAGATTTGTGGCGGGCCTGGACTCTTGACCAAGTGGCGGTCGTGATGGCAGCAGCAGTATGAGGAGGGTATGGAATGCAACAGTCGCAGCCGCGAGACAGCAAGACGAGCGCAGAAGAACAAGAATATGCACGTCGACGTCTTGGTTGTCAGTCGAAAAGTCAAAGCAAAGCGGGCTAGCCCTATTGGACTGGCACCGCGACTGGCGTTGGGCTTGGGGCCTCGGGACTGGGAGTGCAATAATAAAACAGCCGGCGCTACGGGGATTTGCGACGGCCACCGACGCCGACATCACAAGGAGAGGGGATTAAAAAAAAAAAAAAAAAAAAGGAGAGAGAAAAGAAAAGAAGAAGGAAAATAGACTGCAACGGGGTGGGTGAGCCCAGTCATCGGAGGATGGCCGACGGCCGAGATGTGTGAGACTTCAGAGCGTGAGGCTCAAAGTCCTGGTAGCCGTAGGTGGTAGTCGGGAGCCCGCAGGCCGGGTCCAAGTTCAAGATGGGACTGGATGCACGAGGAAAATGGGAGCAGAGGAGGAGAGAGAACCGGAGACACAGACACAGTTGTGCATTCCGGAAGAAGGAAAAAAAAGAAGAAAAAGAAAAGCAACGGCGTCATAGGAGCCCATGTATCTCGTACTGCTAATGCTGGATGGCGGTGCCAAGTCGGGGTGATATCGAGAGCAACGCCGGTCCCCCATGGCCTTGCTCCCCTAGTCGCCGACATGCGACAGCCACACGGCGGCCAAGTTGCGGTGTAAGACAATCGCGATGAGCCTTGGTCCCAGTGTCGCTGTTGCTATTACCGTTGCCGTTACGTGCTTGGTGCCGCCGCCTGCAGGGAGCTTGAAAACGTGGGAGCGCAAGGATATCCCAGGACACGGGCATGCATCATGTCCCGGGATTGCCCTCACGCCCTGCGCCATGTCTGCTGTGGTATTCCGCCTTCTCAGGCTTCTCCGGGGCCCCATGTCCAGGGCAGAGACTAGGTAGATGCCTACTCCACCAAGTTCGCAGTCCGTCGTACTCGGTGGTCAGTAGAGTAGTAGACCTGGTTTGTTAGTGCTGTGCCGGGAAGTGGGGAGAAATCCCTCATCGACAACTCCATCCTGACTGTTTATCACACTAATTCAGCAGCATCAATCGGCCTCATGGCTAGACATGCCTTACTCATGTAGCCAGCCTGTCATGCCAGCCTGCAGAGCTGCTCAGGGTGGTCAGGTGGTTGGTCCCGTCGCCATCTGGCTCGCGTTGTATGCGCCCCATGTCATGTGCGTGGTCTGGGGACTACCCAGACGTCCATGTACATCCGTTTCAACCTGAACCAGAATAGAAACTCGCGATTTGTGCGAGCACCCCCGACACATGGCCCAATCCTGTGTAGTGCTTTTTGCCTGGGCCGGCATATCTAGTGTACCAAGCACTGCAGAGATGGCTGCTCGCCTAGGCCAGCTGCTGCTGGGGATAGATGCATACACGCCACACCGGCGGGACACGGCATCGTGTGGGGCAGCATTCATATGCCATTGGGCTGCTTGTCATGCAGGCAACCCCGCGCCTCTTCCCATCTTCCAGGGTGCTTCTTCTCCTCCTCTAGTGTACACTACTGTAGTCCCCCTCCCGGCCAGCACCAACAACCATATCTGCCACCTCGGTCCTGAGCACACGAGCGAACCTTCATTTCCGGGAGGCTTGTTCTCTCCCGCGGTCGTGATTGATTTTCCGGGCCCAACACAAGGTTTGATCCGGCCCTGAGGCTGCCCTGGCGACAGGCCCAAAACAAAGTTCCCATGGGCCAATCTAGGCGCCCAGCACGCACAGGCACGGCAATAGTAAGCCTCAACCTCAACGTCGGCCACCCTCCTCCTTGATGAGCCCTCAGGCAAAGCCCCTGTGCCACCTGTCACCACCGTCCTGGAGCTTGATCACGGTGGTGCGTACTAGCCTGCTGCCGTGACAGGCTGACCTTGGCATCTAGTGTAGGGCCCCGGAAGGGGTGGTGGTGGAGGGAGGCGGCCCACGGTCAATGGGGTTGTCAGCCGTCCCGACTTGTGTTCACCGGCCCCCCCTTCGAGGCTAGTCGTCCCGGAGCGGGAGTCACCAAGGCCAGCTAGGCTCCATGTCAGACCGAACACCTCACTAAGGTGTTTCCTTGTTGCACCCATTTCGCACCCGGCCTGCCGCCCCTCCTCCGCCAGCCCCTGCATCGCTGACGCCTGTGGGGATGAACTCATTTGGATCCTCATCAAGCCATCCTCCCGGGTCCTCCTGCGTGCAACGTAGCCATGCCATCACGGTGTGACCAACGTCGGTTCGCGTCCCGTCGTCGTCGTCGTCGTCGTCGTCGTCGTCGTCGTCGTCGTGGTGGTGGAGATGGTGGTGGTAGTGTGCGTCCCCCATGCCCCCTTTTCTTGTCCTCTGGTAGGCACCATCATCACATCACACCACAGCACGGCACACACGCAGCGGGGATCTGAGCCACGATCGAGCCCGATATCCCTTTTTCGATCCGAAGGGGCTGGAGCGGTGAACACCGGAAGAGCCGTCATAAACCATAACAAGACCTTTAATTTTACCTGCCAGACCAACCTCCCCGTGATCTAGCTGCCTGACCAGGGCCGTGCTCCGGGGACCGTCACCAGGAACACAGACGTAGACCATTCACTTGGTACTGACAGCACACCCACTCTCCTACCCCTGAGAGCCATAGTCGCCGGCTGCGCATCATCTCGCGAGACAGGAGAGAGGCGGCATGTTGCAGGCAGGTCCAACACTCGGGTGATACGGCCGTCGTACTCGCCCAGGTTCCAGACGGGCAGGACGGGGTTCTTGTCGGCAAGCGCCTGGCAGCTCGTGAGATGGGTGCCGGCATGGCGGGGTGGCACTGCCGCTGGGTGCGCCACAGTGCCCAGACGCCAGGTCTCATGGGCACGGTTCCTGGTTATTAGCGACGAGCGCCCGGCTCGCTCCAGGCCGGGCCTCGTTTCGTTGGGTTTGGATCGGATTGGTGCTTGCTGCTGCATGATGCTGTTGCTGTTCCCCAGACCGCCACTGCATCGAACCAACCGACGCGGGCAGGCATCTTGCCAGCACATGGGATTTGGTGTTTTTTTTTTTTTGGTTTGTTTCGATCCATGTTCCTCTCTCCCGTCGTAGGCTACCATATGTGGGCCAGAAGAGCGTCATGCCATGGGTGTTTTCGCGTCCACTGCCCTGGCGAGGAGGAATAATACCGTCTCTTGCAGCCTGCGGCTGTCGCGGAGGAGACACAACGGCTGGCTGGCTATCTCACCGCATCCATCTCGGTAGTGCCGTCCAGGCACACAGACACGAAGGGATATCCTGCTATCATCATCATCATCATCAGATGCTGGGAACCTCCTTGGTTCCAGGACAGCCTCGAAAGTTTCCTCGTTACCGTGTAGAAGGAGAGACATCGTTTCCTGGAAGCCCAGCCCCGCTCCGGCTCGCCCGCGGCCGTCCCTAATCCTGACCGATGGGCGTCGCGGCAGCCTCACTTTCAATGGGCGGTCGGTCCCCAGCCGCCAGGGATGCGATGGGCCGGCTACCTACTACTATCTTGCATGGATGGGGATGGGACCGATGGGATGGGATAGGGGTGTGTAGACTTCCGGGGGCCATGCCAGAGAAGAAAAGTCCCCGACGCTTTATTAGTCCAACTGTCAACTGCCAGCAGTTGTGGGCGAGCTGGATTCCGAGCCGAGCAATCCATCCCATCCCTGACACAAAAGATAACAATAGGTCATGACATGACCACAAAGCAAGATAGCCCCAGGTGTTCGTGTTGCTTACGCTTACCATCTCGCGTCACACCGCGGGCCATTGCCGGCGGGCGAACCTGTTCGTTCTTCGGCTGCCGGCCTGCCAGCTAGACTTGTCATTGTCAGGATTTTGGGGGTAGGACCGGGCCCCTAGTAAATAGGCGCAGGGGAGGAGGAGGGAACGAGTATCAGCGTAGAACGATTTGATTGTAATAAACACAACTCACTTGCCTCACACACGCACACACACACACACAACGCACATGAGCCCCGGAACGGCATGACGTCTCACCCATTTCGTCTCAGTGGTACAGTACCCGTTCGTCGTCGGCGCCCTGCTGGCACAGATCCTTTCTTTCTCTCTCTCTCTCTCTCTTACCTGCTC
>NQMI01000025.1:399505-450751 GCA_002270565.1 Stenocarpella maydis | reverse complement strand
GGCCGTATACATCCGGGGAGGCGCCGATGAAGCCGGGCCCCTGGATATTGTAGCCATCCCTTAGTGTTTTCGCTTCAGGTGGCGGCCGGCTTGGTCCTTATTGTCTAGGGACTTAAGGGTTATATCATTCCACTCAAAAGCTAAGTTTACGCGTTATGCTAAAGCCGTCATCGCCCCTATCTTATCACCAGCCCTGCTGCCTAGGCTTGTGGTATTGGAGGAGGTCTGATGGGTTATCACAGCCCTCCCGATGCTACCGAAGATGCCCTCTTCATCCCCTGCAAACAGATTATTATCCTGAGGCCTTCCTTTTGAGTTAAGGACCTTCTTGGGTAAAAGCATAAGGAGAAGGGGGTTCTTGATTGAGAGGTCGCAATTAAGGTACCATACCGAGTGAATATCCTCTTTATTAAGAGGAATACCTGCTTCCTCCTTATTAGCAATTCTATTAGTATAGATTAAGCTGAATTGTGTGTAGATTGGGTAATAGCATGTTGATTGCAAGCACTCTCCTTATGGTGTTTCACCTTGAAGCATATGTTTCGCCTGCTTCCTTATCTTTACGAGAAGCTCGAGTGCCTCCCTTGCTACTTGAAGGTGTAGTTTGCCAACCTACAGCTTTCCATTAAACTTTTCTAGGGCCGCTATTTTCTGCTTAGCTTCCTTAAGCCGGATATTATAAGCAATCTTAATAATAGCCTTAAATGCAGCCTCAAACAGATAGTAGACATTCCCCATCCCGTAGCCCAGCTAGAGCTTGATTTTCCGGTGCATCCGCTTAGTAGAGGATATTATATGTAAGCCGAAGTTAAGGTTCTTGCAGATCTTGTGGCCGGCCCATTTGGTAATAATCTCCTCCTTCTTATTAATGTAATATATCTTGAGATAGTTAAGGATCGCCCTTTGGCTTGAGAACTTCTCTTGCAAATGCTCCCAGGCTATCTTATAGGTCTTATGATTGGTAGCAAACTCTATGGTCTTGAAGAGGTCGAAGAGGGCTGTTCGGGTGTTAGGGATGGCACTAAAGGCAGGCACTTTTAAAGGCGCCATAGTAGTATTTCTCTGCAGCACATTCTGAAGTCTGAAATCTTCATTATCACTCTTAGGATCCTCAGGATCCGGGCTTCCCATAGAGTTTTCATCCTCAGTAGCTATAGGTGATTCCTCCCGGCCTAGCTTCCACCATTTCTTCTTAATATTAAGAATAATATTTATATTAATATAGAAGATGCAAAGCTAGTATTTTAATTAAGGAAATTCTTTTACTAGAGCGTTAATTAAAGCAGTATTATAATCTATAATAAAGAGCGAAGGGTCCTTATTTTTATACTCCCGAAGGAGATCATAAACCTACTCTAGCAGCTACTAGAAGCCTAATTCCTTCTCATTATCTATAATACCCTAAAAGAGAGGCAAAATCTTCTTTATATAGGTTACAATAGTGCCTTAGAAGTACAGTAGCTTCTTCTAATTTATCAAGTATATACAATTAAGCAAGATATTACTAGAGAAATGCTGCTCTCAAATCCATTAAACCTACTGCATTATATACCATAAGATGCCCATAATCACATTATCCTTATCAATATAAAATCTATACCAAGTCTCCTTCTCTTTAAGCTAGTATAATATTATCTGGGTTGGTATATATATGCCTTATTTCTATTATTAAAAGCCGGCAAGCTAGTTCTTCATAGTATTATTTCCCACCTTAACGTCTGGGTACTAGCGATGAAGGGCAGCCTCGAGTTGCCTGAGCTTTGCTTATAATAGGTCTTAAGCTATTCAAGTGAGGAATTCATGGTATTCTTGCAATAGCTTCACAAATCCGCATTAAGCCTCTGGGATATCCTATAGGCTGTAATTAGTATGCCTTCCCTCCTTAACCCGAAGGACCCATTTACTAGCTATATTCCTCATGCAATATACAGTTGCCTTCCATTTACAGCTACATTTAATTATAGAGAACTAATATTTTCTTACAGTACTAGGCCAAATAATACCACCCCAGCTATACATCAAGACTACATAAGTTAGCACTAAGCTTTACACAACTGTAGAGAACCCAAATAACTTTACTAACACATTCAGTTCCACATAAAGATCACTAAAAGTATCATAGCCATCATGAAATAGTCATAGGAAAGGGGGTAGGTTAGCAAGGGCTGGTTAATAGTAGTTCATAGCAGTAATATTTACATTCCATTATTAACAGTTGCATTACTACTGCAGCTTAAGGCCGCTATAGTCTAGCACATATGCCATCACTATAATACCAAAAAAACATCTAATAACCAGATAGGGGTAATTAATAATACTTAATTAACTGGTCTGGGTAGTTTATCTATTTATTAAGGGCGTTAGGGGTGGGTAGTGGGTGATAGGGGTTGGGTGGTGTGAGGCGCGTTAGTCAACAACATATGTGGCCCTATAGCCCCTTGAGGAGGCACTCAAAATCAGCACTCGAGGTCGTCAAATTCGAGGGCCCCCGGCACTAGCGCCATTACGTCAGCGGAACGCGGCTGCCCTATTGGCTGCAGCGTTGCCGGCGGCAACCGGCCGGGTGCTTAGTCACTAGCGTTATGTTTGCCATCTGTTTTCTTATGTGCGAATATCCGCATTCTTATTCTGACACATACGTGGAAATTTCTAGTGCTCTACCTCGACGCGGTATTTCCTTTGCGGACCTCTATGCTGCCCCGAGATCTTTGTTACTCGGCAGGGGACGATGATCTTCGGTCCGACTATAGCGATTGTAATTGCTACTATTCCCGCGGAGTCCAGGCCAGGCGATGTCAGTGAATAATCTGATCTTGGAGGACTTGCACGACTGACTCCAATTCATGGAACCTGACATCTCGACTACGTGAATTTCGTGATTTCCATGTTTGAGACGGTCTCCTGATAAGAGCGTTACCCCTTGACGCCTTCAGGTCGCACGTTACCATGCTCCACGGTAAACCTATGAAAGCTCCTGCATTTACCGCCCACCCTACTCTACTTAGAGCAAAAGTGCCGAAGGGTGGTCATGAGAAACATGGTTGTCTAGAAGAAGGTCCGGATCCAGAATGATTGATCACAGGTAGCCTTAGCTCGAGACTAACCTGAGATGTTACATCCGAAACTACATAGTTAATCGACATTGTGGCCAATTGAGTTGTATTAATTGGGATGATCCTTATGCCCGCCAATAAATGTGTAGGTCGTCGTTTGAGTTGACTTTATCGTACATATTGTTCAATTTGGGTGGCTACTTAGTCTGGTAAGTTTGGAAGATTTGACCGCCCCGGGAGCTGACGGCTACGACTGTAAGCCAAGTCTTAGTAGGTATTGATACATCGGAGTGCAGATAAGTTGCTTATTTTTATTACCTGCCGCCTGACAGATGATGCTCGTGATCTCGGTCAGCTTATCCTTCCTTGTTCGAACCGTTCGCTGCTAGGGAGGGACTGGCAAACCTAGTAGACAGCCTCCACCTATCCAAGGTGTCAATGCTATTTCTAGGATCAGAGTAATTAGCAATGGCCTTCACTCTATAGCTCTGCTACTCGTCATATGTGAGTGAGGCTATTGTACTGGAGCAGCCGTTTCTGTCAATTTTTCGCGGGATGTAGCAGTTCAGAGCCAGATATCCGTCCCGCAATCTGATAGTTATTTATTATTATCAATCGTCGTTAATATATTTGGTGTAGAGCGATAATATCTAATATGTTTATTCCTGGCCCCTTTCGATTCTAGGAGGAATGCCATCCTGCTTTACATGACCATGCCACTTTATGAAGTGACGCGGTGCTAGCAGTGATGCTACTCCTTGAGATGACTTTCCTGCTGACTTGGATCTAAGGGGCCTTACAGCAGGGATTCAATTCTTCGTCTCGGCGGTTGTGCATATATTAGGCGAGATAGGTGTCTGGCGCGCCAGCTTTGGACAGACAACTAGAGGTTGAGACCTTGCACTGAGCTATAAGTGCATACCAAATTGTCCACGATGCCGGGGTATCTCGCGGAAACAGACTAGTTAATAAGAGGGGGAAGTTATAAAGTTACGCATATTTTTATGTATCTTAATATATGGTAAGTTAATGCTGTTCAGGCTTATAAACATGTTACTCTATTTCATATCCTGATTTAAGACGGCGCATTTAGGAATAATTTAGTCCACAGAACTAGAAGAAGAGAATTATGATACAAATTTCTATACATTCAACCAACGACTTGATAACATCCCCAGGACTCGGGTCCATACGAGAACTACTTCAGCAGCTGCCAGTATAGCTGACGCAGCTCTAGTAGTTTTCAGTAGCGGCAGTAATCTGTCCAGACTTAAGAGCAACGTCCTTGACAACGACCACGTCACCCTCAACGCTAGTAACGCGCACGTAGGCAGTGTTGGAGGGGAGTGTACCGTCGAGAATCCACATGTTGGGGTTCTTAAGCGTGGTAGCCTTCCAGGTTGCGCCCTGATCGCCGCTCACCTCAAGCTTGGCAGTGCGCAGGTTGGCGTCCTGAACCGTGGCAGCGAACCAGTACTGGGAAGCACCACCGTGCATGTGGATGGACAGGGGCAGGGACTGGTCCTTGAAAGGGCAAGTGACGAATTCCCACTCAATGCCGTCCACACCACCGCCGGAGTAGCCGTTTGTGAGCTTGGCCCAGGTATCGGGGGTCATGTCGAGATGGGTAGAATTACCGCCAGTCTCGTTGGTGACCTGTCAATTTCATGTTAGGATGTTCGTGGACAATTTCAAGATAAGGAAAAGCGCTTGCGCAGGGGCGGGGAATGGCTGAGATCACGGAGGGTACAAACNGTACTAGGTCTTAAGGTACTAGAGGATCGCCATCTAATCTAAGAAGACCTCTTAAAGCCATCGCCAAGCCATATTATAGACCTCACAATCTATAGAGTACTCCATAAACTTAATAAGGTCCAAGAGGGCTATTCAAATATATAGGATCTCATCAGGCACCCGGGAGGGTACTATAGCCTTCCCTCTCGCTAGCGCCATCAGGAAAGCAAAGTCCTCATTATCCTCTTCAAGATCTTCAGCTTCCGCACCCTCTATAGTATTTTCCTCCAGAGCTCCCAGTACCATTACCTCCAGGCCTCCCGATATTGCCCTCATTATCACCGGCTTACGCCACTTCTTCTTAATATTAAGGATAAAGTTCATATTCATATAAAAGATGCACAGCTAATGGTATGCCTCAGGGAATTAGTGCTTAAGGGCGTTAATTAAAGCAGTATTATAGTTAGTAATAAAGAGGCTCGGAAGGTTGTTTCCGCACTAGCGGAGAAGCTTATTAACCTACTTAAGAAGCCACCAGAAGCCAGATTCTCACTCATTATCAACAACGCCTTAAAATAGCGGTAGTATCTTCTTCATATAGGTTACCGCCATCACCTAAAGGAAGGGCATCTTTTTATTATTTATTAAATAGGTATAATTAAGTAAGATAGCCTATAAGAATTATTACTCTTGCAACCACTCAATCTACTGCTTTATATACCAGAAGATACCCATAATATTACCCTCATTATTAACAGTCCAATAATACCAGCAGCCCTCCTTCTCAAGCTAGTCTAGCGAAGCTTGGGTAGGTATATAGATGCCCTGCTTCACTCTTTAAAAGTCTGCAAGCTAATTCTTTATAGTATTAGGCTCCAGTAGCACCTCTAAGTACTCTCAGCAGAGGGCTACTTCAAGTTTCTTTAGCTTGATAAAAGATGGGTCTACAGCTATATGAGCGAGAAGATTATAATATTGTTATAATAACTTTACCTAGCCTTGCTTAGCTTCAGGGACCTCCTAAGGGCCGTATGAAGTATATATGCCCTCCTGGATCATAAGCTTCCATTTGCTAGATATCGCCTTCATTATATGAGCAAGGGCTTACTAGCTGCAGCCCGCCTTAATTATGGAGGCATTGGTAGTAGTTGCAGTCAAGGGCCGCTAAGCACCTCAGCTGCACTCTAATATCACCCACTTATCCTCTGACCTTCTGGTTACCATCATAAAGCCAGTAGCCTTTATGGCTTCATTTAAATCAGCCTTAAGATCCTTATAAGTATTATATCCATCATGAAAAAGTTTCAAATAGCTAGGAGGGTTAGAAAGTGCTGGTTAACGATAGTTTGCTGCAGTAATATTATTATTCCAGTTGATACAGTCAACCTGCCACTACGCCTTGAGACCTAAGTAATCAGGTTGCTGCACTATCACCGCAACGCTAAAAAATTGATATTTAAGCAACTAGGGGGTCTTTTTAATGCAAAAACGATTGATCCCAATAAAAATTCAATTGATGCATTAAAGCATTAATGAAGGGTGGTCGTTAAGAAGTTGGTAATGATGGAGGCGTTACAAAGCAGTAGGTAGTACAGCTATAAAAAGCACTATTCGGGTGGTGAAGTATAGTTAAAGGTGGGTCAAATAAATGCTTCTGATTGGCTGCAGCAGACCCACCGGTACGCCATCCCTTTTTGCCGGTGCAAATATCCGTTTTCTATTTTTTCACGCTATAACTAGGTAGTAGACCAGACCATCACCCAGCCTAATCTATATACTCACACGTCTAGGTTCAATTTAATTGGAGCACGAGTTAGTCATAAAAGCTATGGCTGTTTGTCCTGTTCCAATAGGTGTCAATGCTGATGAGAGCAGAATCTCAGCAGATGCTGTAGGATGCCATCGGTGCTGTGCAACTACTAGGTTGTTGGGAGTGTGGTGTGGTGGGTGGTGTATTATTCCGCTGACCCTAACCCTGAGTGTACAGGCAAAAGTCTAGTAGAATTTCTCACCTGACTACTTGACGTAGTTTATCACACTACGCAGCAACGGACGCCAGACGGCTTTTTGGGTTGGCTAGTGGGGTCCATGTTATTTTAATACCTAAGTGCCATACCCTCGTACTAAGTTTCACTACCTTCTTTGACTTCCCACCACATCCACGAGCAACCAATATCTTGCACAGTGCCGTATTGCCCTGCAGGTATCACTGGCAGTCCGATACCGCCCATGGGTATCGGACCTTGGCAGAAACGTTGAGGCACCATGGAAGGCCAAATAGACCATGTCGTCGCCCTTGGCAGCTCCACTCTTGAGGGAATACAGGCCCTGATCGGGGAGTTGGAGGCCCTCAGTGCTGCCTACAAGCAGAGGCTTGCCGAGGCAACGAAGCTGGAACGACGGGAACTGGCGGATCCCCTCCCAGGAATCCATGAATTTGTCACATCGGCCAAGGGCACGGGCAACTCTGTTCAGCGCATCGTGAAGGCAAGAGAAGAAGGGATCAAGTCAAGCGACGGAGATGATCAATCGCGAGAGGAGCGGGATAAGAAGGAAGCCGCCATCATCCAGGGATGCGGTCTCAGCTCTCACCGAGAGCAGTGGAATGCCATCAAGCGTACCCATGGACTGATGGCTTTCCGCCGAAGGTTCAACGGCAACAGCGCGAAACTCGGGACCACTGTCGATGCGGTGGTGGAGAATGGCACGGAATGGGTCAAAGTATCCGTAGTGACGGAGAAGAAGCTCATATACCAAATGGCACAAGAAGGCTGGAACCCGGACGACTCGACGGAAGACGAGTCCGACGAGAGCGACGGCGAGAACACAGGAATCGGCATTATGAAAATCGCCAGCCAACTTGTCAAGGCAGCACGCCTGAACCGCTGCAATACTCGGATTCCGCGAGTCCGCCTCGTCTTGCCGAACATCACAGAAGGACGCGTCGAAGCAATTGACCGGTTGCTCGGCCGCTTGCGCGGTTTGGGGACTTCCAAGAGGCAAGAAGGAGACGTCGAGGTCCTCGTGGACTGCTCCAACAGCGAATTCTTGCGGACTCCTATTCCTCCTCTAGAAATAGCCTTTGCTAACATGTTCCGGGATACGAACCTGGACCGGCTGACGCCTACGCTGAACCTGGAGCTCACCATCCTCCTTTCATTGGTGTCAGACATTGCACACGCCCAGGTCGAGCCCAAAGAATGGTACTCGATGCAGACGCTGTCTCACCTGGAGGACGAGGCACACGCGCCCGGAGTGAGGTTGCAAGTCGTCTATGCTGCTCTGAGAGGGAGGAGACTGGAATGCACTTACGAAGTGGCTCGCGAGTTCTGCAACATTGTGGACGATTTGGGCACGGAAACTACCAAGGAGCGGGCTGCTATCATATTCGGTTGGAAGGACGTGCAAGAGGGTTTACAGGTCCTTCGCCGCAGTCATAATGCCCCCTTGAATGGCAGTGGCGATGATGCTGTTACTGCTGGCGATCAAACTGATCTTGTAGAACAGAACAATCTGATCGGCAAATGGCGGCGGCTCTCCATACACCCTGTGCCGGACGGCCTTCGGTTCCCCGTGCGGGTGATAGGAGAGGATATCTTCGACGACAAAGACTATGTATCACTGGCCGAGTCCGGAAAATTGCCGCCAGTGGCAAGCAAGGTCTGGGAGAAGCTGGACCGGCCATACAATCGTTCCTGTCACCTGTGGGGTTGGATGCAAGACATTACCACCGTCTCAGCCAACAGCCTAAACACAAGGCTAGTTGATGCCACAGTGGACAAAGTAAGTCTAGTTTATGCTGGGTCTGAGAAAATTTCACCGCATCTCGAAATTAACAATGATGTACAGGGACGAACCAATGCTCTGGAAGTCGGTCCTAGGATGTACCTCACATCTCTGGCCATCAGCCTGAACACGGCGAAGCCATGCCCGACCGACAAATGGAACGAGATCAAGGATGCAAAGCACGAGAGGAAGGATGCTAGGTCTAAGGAGGCCAAGAGCATGAAAGCAGCCGGGATGTGGGGCCCTAGCATGGGCGTCCCAGTGAAATGGGACAGGAAGCAGCTCAGGAAGCAAAATACCAGGCGGCAAGGTGCTGTGGACGGCTCTGACGCGTCGCAGCGGTCCTTGTCAGACTAGGGTTTCGTTCTTAATGCTGACCACGATACCATATTTTTTTTTTTCCCTGAAATAAGCTTCAAGCTCTACTATTATGAATTGTTCGGAACTTCTTGCTTGTTTACGTCTTGACAGCTGTTCTTGCGTAAGCAAGAATCTCATATAATCAACACTTCAATCAACTTGTAAGGTCTTCCCAGCTTGTAAACTTGATGTATCAAATAAGGGATGCTGGTATGGGGATTAATAGCAGGTCTGTCTAGTTCTGAGGTCTGATTAACTCTCTTACATTTTATATAAAACTCTTAGTCTTTAAGGAACGAGAAAGCTAATACAATTGACAATAGGATCTAGTAGTAGAAGTAGACTGAATAGCATGGTTATAGCGACACCATTTAATGAGAAAGCTGAGACGTTACTTGGGCTTTATGGCATGGGGGCTCAAGATTTGCACTAATAATGTGGGCTCATGACGTCCACGCCGACTACCAGAGTCTACTAAAACTAGAGTGGACGCAGATAAAGCCCGAAACTATCACATAACCTCCACTACTTAATTAAAGCTAGCCCGCAGAGGTTCTAGTGTGCATAGTTCAAACTTGGGATTTACATCAAATGGTCCTTCGGGAAATAACAGTGTGGGCCAACCCATGGACCATACTTGACGCCAATCCGAGTTTGAACTTTTTGTTCAGTCTCTTAGCCATGACGGTCCCGAAACCAACGGGTTTGCCGCAGCATACGACAAGTTAATTGTATTCTTCCTCGCTGGCGAAGTCCTTCCTGAGAGAGCAGTCGGAGAAATCGAACTCAAATGGCTGCATGGAGCTTGTTTGGACGACTATGTTGTGAGGATCGCTGTCGGCATTGACAACGCCACACGTGTTGACCTCAGCAACCTCCACCACACGGTGAGCCAACCCTTGGTAATCAACATCAGGAGACGCCTCCTCTACATCCAGCAGGCTGTCCAATGTGAAGCCGTCAATATGCTGGGTGAGGATGCCACCGACGCGGAAGAATTTTGGGTCCGACCCAAGCGGTGTGAGGGAGAAAGATGTCGTTCCGTAGAAAAGTGGTACTCATATCCCTTGCAGCTTCTCAAGGCGTTTATAAGCCCGGATCTCATTCTCCGGGCTCTGTAGAAGCCGGTACTGCAATAGGCCCTCTCTCTTTGGGGTTGTCTCCCATGTGTCAACGGTGTGTGCCTCCTCGCCTTCTAAGCCTGTGGATCGATGTACCACCACCCCTTCAGCTTGTCCATTTCCTTGATGTATTCAAAGAATCCTGGTGCTTGCCCGACTGCACGCATCGCTGCCAACAAGCCTCCACGCTGGGGCTGTGGCACATGGTTCTCCGCCAACGACTCTCATGACCATACCGCCGATCGAAGAGCTTGAGGGTGGCCGTTCGTGCCTTTCTGGAGGTCGAGGCCCATTGTACCTCCATTACACTCGTGATGAGGCTAGTTGAGACTGACTTCAAGCTGCGCGTAGACTAGAATCCGTCAAGACGAGGAGCTAAAGCCGTACCCACCTAGGCACCTTAGTACTTAGATTAGTTACCAACAGTTAGGGCTGGGTGCAAGGCCTCGTGCCCTACACCTGCAGCCCAGAGGCAACTCTCGACTGTTTCCTTCCTTCTTTTATTCCTTGGGCTAGCATTCTCTGAAAATCCACTCTCTCATTTTATGCTGCATTACTTACAAATCGACGCGGTAACTTTCAACACTCCTCCCCACCCTGATTCATGTAGATGTGTGAAGGCGACTAACAAATAGAAACACCATAATTACAAAGTTGAAGAGAGAAGAAGAGCTTTCCCTGAGACACCGGACGGAGTTGATGTCGCAAATTTCAAAAGACTCGCAGGTGCCCTTACACTACACGGGTATCAGCTGTTGCGAGCAGAGTTTCCAGCCTCCGCTGGAGCCCTGCCTCCAAGTGCTCGTACAAAACGCATCAACCTTCTGCAGGTCCGGCTTGCTCTTCTCCCCGTTTTCCTTTCCATTTCGATGGTGGTGGTGATGATGATGGAGCGTCTCCCTGACCAATGTCATCTTGTACATTATCTGCACCGCAAACATCTCGACATTTGCTGTGGCCGGCGTGGGGTCCTGCCGGTGCATCACATAGCTCGTCCACCTGTGCTTGGAGCCGGCCAGCCTCTCCATGGCATCTGATAGCGAAGGGTCTGACTCTGCCGTGAGCGCCTCAAAGGACTTGTCCGGGTGGAGCAAGGGGTTCATCACGACACAGTCCTTCTCGATGTACTCCAGGACACTGCCGGGCTCATCACAGAGTGCCCCCCATAGTAAAACCTCGCAATCCCTGGCCGCTCTTCGGTTACTCTCAAATATGGAGTTGGAATGACCTGCTGGCATGTCTTCCAGGCGAGCGTGTAGGCGTGTGATCGTCTAGCTCCGTTGGCAGTGGGTGGGCACAACGTACCGTGATGTAAAACAAGATTTTGAATTCGTTATTTGTTCGTTTGAGGAAGAGACAGCGTTCAGCCGGTAAGTTATGTGGCCAGAGTCTCGGACAACTGGATTCTGTTGATATATGAAACCAAAACAGAGGCAGGTCTTGAAGTAGGTGGTTGTTCCGCCGGATGACGGCCTTTGCTAAGCCGCAGGATGATTGAGCCGAACTGACGTCACAGGTGCTCAAGCGTCAGCAGGTGTCTCGAAACTGCAGCCCGCCGGTCCAGCCGTGGCTTGTCAGAAACGGAATATTTAGACATCAACTTTATTTTAACAGGGAGCATTTATAGAGTTCAGTGCCAGCAGCCCCCGAAGCGTTTCAATGATGACCATACTATAGATCATGTATCTAAGATTAGCTCGAGTATGCATGCACGTACCGTCTGAGTCCTGAAAAGCTGGGTGGGCGGATAGTATCTGAAGCTGTGGGATAAATAAGTCCTTGCTTAGTCTAGTCAGTTTAAGTTTAATACAGTTGTAATTCCCTTTTGTTTTTTTTGTTTTTTTTTGAGGGGGGGGTTTAAAAAAAAAAGGAGCTATAATAATACCTTTATTGAGATGCATCTAGCAGAACAATCATCAGCTTAACGTAATGAGAGCAGGGAGCAGGCAGGACTGTCGGCATGGTCCTTGGGTTCAAAAATGTCTCCGCTGTCCTGCCTGGGTTGAAAATCACCTTGAGCCTTTGAAACCAGGGCTTCATTGATTGTTGTTTGGCGTTGACGACCAGGTTCTGCGGCCTGTACGTTCACGTTGGTACTCTCAACAGACAAAGCTTTTGATCTTGCTTAATTCGTTCGCTGGGGAAATCGACAATTTTGGAAACCCATGAATAAAAATGCTCGTTCACAATAGCAAAGGGATTCACTTCAATTGAAGGCTATGTGATATTGCATGATGACCAAGACTAGTGGGCGAGCCGCAAGGCACGCAGCGAAATGCTAGCCCTCACAGTTACACCAAGGCCAACGGGAAAGACGTCCTCCTTGATCAGGCCAGGAGCCTGAAGGATATCCGAGAAGGGGATCTCGAAGGCGCCTGCCTCCTCCTTCTTGTTCAACAGAGTAAGCTTGAAGCTTTCCGGGTTGGCAAGCAAATCGGCGGTTAGGGGGATCCTGAAGGCCTGGTCGAAAGACGGGTTGAAAATGTCCGTTCCAGGGGTGTAGGATTTGGCGGCCGTGAGAAACTCCTTCGTGCCCCATGAGATCTTCACGCTGGGGTTCAGCTCATCTCGCTGGCCCTGCAGCCCGGAGACGCTGCCAATAAGCACAGTCGCGAGACCGACCATTTGGCCTGCTTCACCCTCTCTCTGGCTGGTCAGGATCCCGGCGTCGTCCACAAAGTTGTAGAACTCGGCCCTGACACTGACCCTGGCGTCCACTGGCTCGCCGTGGTGGAACAGCTGCAACTCCTTGGAGCCGCCATCGAGGAGGATATCCTTGACGGTGGTAGTTGCAATTCCGATGTCGTCATCGCTGCCAAGATCTTCATCCTGCACATTGACCACAATCTCTTGGTCGTTGTCGGCTACAAGGAAGTCGTGAGTCTCGTTCCACTCCGGGTTGTTGTCATCCTTCTTGGTTGACGTCCTCCACTCTTCCTCAGCGCCGACGGAGACCTTGCAGTAGCAGTCAGGTATGTCCTTGACGATCTTGTTCAGCAATTTCATGACTGCGTTCTTCTTTGGGCCTTGAACTCCAGTCGCCTTCTCAACGGTCAAGCGGAGGGCGCCCAGATGAGGCAAGTAGGTCTTGAAGTAATCGTTGTTGGAATCCAGCTTCACCAGGAAGCGGTTGGGGAGGACCGCCATGGAAGAGACGATGTTGAGGATCACCTTGCGGATAGCCTTGTCAACCAAGAAGCAGTCGGCGATGTTGGCTGCATCAGTGAAGTCGAGTTTGAGCGTAGGCGGGTTGATGAAGGCCACTTGCGCAGCGCCGATCTTCCTCATCCATCCCGTAAGCATGCGTCTGATTATCTTCGAAGGTATGCATTTGCAGGGTCAGTTCATACCAGGGGGATGATGTTGGTCAGGGGAGCCAACAGAATGGAGAGCCGGCCCTTGAGATGAATATTCTTGATTCCCTGTTATAGCAAATTAGAATTAGGTGGCTCACTGGCATATGAGGGTATGAGTCAAGTTGCATGCAGCGCGCAATTTTACCAGTCTGGGGACCAAGGATCCTTCCAAATCGATATCGCTCTTTCCGTGCCAAACGACATCCATATCGAGCTTGATGCCACCATTCTGGGTCTTGTGGACGTCCACCTCGGATATCCTGATGGGCTCATGGCCCAAATCGAGCTTGGTGAAACGGAGGGAAGAGAGAGGACCAGGCAGGGTGGAGGCGAGGATCGGCTCAACTATCTCCTTGACCATCCTGCAGCCAGCGACGTTGATGTTAGGCCATAGCTGCGCCACGATGTCGTTGAGGAATCCTGCTCACGTGTCAGCTGCTCTGGGACTTGCTGGGCCTGTGGTTGAGTCTCACCTGCAGATTCGGTGCCTCCAGAGGCGGTCAGCTTGTCTACGAGGCCTGTCATGGTGTGTGATGTCCACTTGGGTGAGCGGTGGGCGATGAGGAGATGGGCGATGAGGAGTTTGAGAATTACGACGCGTCTTGAGCCACGGAGATGATATACAAATACCACGTGGTCGGAAAGGTCTCAAAAGGTGGATCTTCGCAGACAAAGAGCGCGTGCTTTTGACCGCCAGAGGCGTGTGCTGTTCGTTTCTTGGCGGTGGGGTCTCAACGTCACTCAAGGCCCCAATGCACTGGTAGCAGACGCCACTAGGTTAAGAACGAAACCAACCACGCAAGTAAACAGTTTGAAGCTCAAACATTAGCCGGTTCTGTACGTGCAAACCCAAGAATACCTAGGTAAACAGACAAAAATAGTGGCTTTTTATGGCACTGCAGGCTTGGGGTTTTGTCCAGCACTCACTAAATAACTACCAGCTTAGACGCTCTGAATCATCACGTTAGCCGACGCACCGTGCCTCAAACGATGGTAATGTTGGGAAAACGTCAGTCACTAGTTAGCAATGAGAAATGCCACGCTGCCATTTGGTGGCTCCGTGTGTCGTTCGAATGGATAGGACGTTCTGTCTTATGCGTAAAGAGTGTTCGAGCGTCTGATTACCTTCAAATATTTCCCTAATGATGGTCGCCAGCCCATCCCTCCTGTAATTCCCGCAGGGGAGTGATAGACTATTTAAATAACTAGGGGAGGAGTCGTGGCGCTGGGACCGCATCTATAGGTGAGAATGTATTTATGGGTAATAACGCTAATTAGCTTAAACCCCCTTAATAGCTAACTATATATGATACAATGTTAGCATATATGCCAGACCCGCAGCAAAGAGTCTTTTTCGCTAATACTTTATTAGTAAAGGTGAATTTTTAAAAGTAAAAAAACAGCATTGTACTACTTGCATAAAGTGCACCCGATCTTTAGTTACAAGAATAGGATTTGTTAGTGGAGAGGCCTAAAGGCGTTCTGGTTGGTGCATTGTGAGTCTGCAGGACAGGTCGCGATGCCTTCCTTGGACAGCTAGAGTCTGCTTTTTCCTCGAGCTCTGGATTGACCCATGTTTCAATGTTATGGCTCCAAGGCAGCGGGCGACAACAGCACCACCAGCGGTGACGTTCCCGCCCTCAACTTGTTGCACCTAGGCGATGACTTCAAGTCCATAGGCTGAAGGCTATGGCCCGACCAAATCCCCATTCATCGAAGGACCTTCAGCAGGGAGGCTGTATCCATTATGCCGACAACTCAACAGTTGAGATCAACGACTACACTAATAGTATCGGGATCGGGGACCTGCACCTCGTGGGCCAGCAGTCTCGGTGTTGCAAATATTTCCAAGAACACTACCTTAGGGGTGATGTGGCTGGGGCCAAAACCTGCTATGGTTACACCCAGTCTTCCGATAATTACAGCCCTATATTAGACTCTATAGCTCGCAGCGTCTGATTGAGAGCCGAGCCTTCAGTCTCGATCTCAGAGGTTACAAATCTGCGACCGGGTCCATCATATTTGGTTGGATGGCTCAGAAGAAGCTCCAAGACTCTCTCCAGACACTTCGTCTGGGATCTCCTCGGATGTCGTCGTGTGTCTATGGCAATAGTAATAATAAGAAGGATATAAGTTACTGCTAGGTTTTTGTAATTTGAATCAGCTTTGAATGTCCTGTAGTCTTGTTACTTCGTCACGGTCTAGTCCCTGAATATGGCAGTGAGTAAGTCTGACAGCATATCTATCCTCCAATAAATACGGCTAAGGAAACTTCCCAATAATTCTCGACAGTGGTATCAGCCTGATTCTGACGCATCTCAGGGTATCGTCCCGAATCTGCGATGACGTTGGCGGATCCTTGTTACCACAGTCAAGCAATGGCCGCTGTGCAGCACAATCCCCTGCGAAGTCAGAGTTAAGTCTGGCGGACTGGATGTGCACTTGGAGAACAACCATTGAAAGACCATCCGCGCCGAACACAAAGCTCTTCTCGTAGGACTCGACTATCGATGGCAACCCGTTTGTCTCCTTGCTATAGCCGATTCATTCATTGAGACCTGCCCGCCCATTACGTGCGCGGCCAACCCATTCTTCCGAGACGCGTACGCTGTCTTTGACTGAGACAACCAGCAGGTTCATCTCGCCCAAGCTGCTGGCTGCAGGAGCCAAATAGTGGCAATTGGCAGTGATGTAGGTTCTGTTCCTATTGGGGCTGGCTGCGATGAGTCTGCGCCGGTCCCGTCGATCTGGGGCAGCCTAGGGCCAGTGATGGCTATTGCCATGGCGAGCATATTGGCTCTGATCTGATCATGGCTACCGAGAGTGGTTGTGGCGGGGAAATTCTGGCAGTCTTTTCCCTCGAGGCAGTGTTTGAGCATGGGTTCGGCCGAGAAGCACTGCGTTTTATGATAGACGCTCCATTAGGATCGATACTGCAGCACAATATCCCGAGTACCACATACACCTCGTGCGTGCCTTGTAACGAACTCCTCTCGTTGTGCATGTCTCACCCGCACTGATATTTTACCTAAGTATATTACTTGGAATACCCGCTTCCGAACACCCAATTCTACTGCCAAGGCTGATGGTCGTCGCACTCTTTGTTGCCGATCGATCCCTGCCTGATCATGTGGGCCTGTCGGGCTGTCGACAGCCACGACAGGCGCCCAGGCCCTCGTGCTGGGAACAGCCTGTGAATCAGTGGTCGAGCTTAACCCTTTCCTGCTATGTCTGTATTACTCCCCATGCAAGTGGCTTACGCATACTTGCCCCAATCGGCGGTCAAACTTGGACTACGGAGACTATTGGCGGCCGACGAGAAGCCTCCTCCGCTCAGAGTACTACACGACAGCTGACGGTGGCTTAACACATGGCTAGCTATCCTGAGAACCAGCTTTGACGGGGACTACCACAAGTTTGCACCTAAGTGCGGATGCATATACAAAGCGATATTGTTTGCGTAACAATATATTTATCCCCGCTTTCGGCTCTTCTCGATACGCATACAGAGAGGGCTGCTTATATTCCTTAAACCTCACAGGCCTTTGCGAGTCACAGCATCTCCTACATTGATTGACAGTAGTAACAACATGGGACTAACCAACAATCCTAACCAATGTATCGAGGAAGTTGATGTTATCATTGCCGGAGGCATGTATTCATCCTCGGCTCATTTGACACGGGGGCTGCGTAAACTAACCACGACGACTTCCAGGAGGCACGGCCGCGTGTGTAGTCGCCGGGCGGCTGGCAGACGCTGATCCTGAGCTGTCCATCCTCGTCATCGAGGGCGGGCAGGACAACTTCAACGTGCCTAGTGTGGTCAACCCGCTGTTCTACTACCAGCACTTGCTGCCCACCAGCAAGACAGCATTGTTCTACAAGGCCAAGGCTTCTGAGCATCTCGCAGGGCGGGAGTCAATAGTTCCCTCAGGAGGTGAGTTGACCCGCTAGGCTCAGGCTCTCTCCAAACTGCCGGTTTGGGCCAGCCGTGGCTTACGCTTCAAGGTGTTTGGGAGTTGGAAGATGCCAATGCCAAGTTCCGAGCTGCTCTACTGTGAGGCTAATCCGGCTCTGGTATAGGAATTTTGGGCGGAGGCTCCTCGATCAACTTCATGATGTAAGTACGAACAGTTGTGTATTTGAAAAAATCACCGTCGAATCTATGGCCTTGCACCACTGATAACTAGCACTTTAGGTACACGCGAGCCCAGCGTGACGACTTTGACTCTTGGAACACGCCGGGATGGACGGCCGATGAGATGCTCCCCTTCATGCAGAAGGTGCGTATGCCCTAGCCCTGGGAGCCGGAATTCTCAGTTGAACCGATGCTTCTTAGCTCGAGACATATCACGGTCCTGGGGACGCGAGCCGGCACGGCTACTCAGGGCCAGTTCACATCAGCAACGGCGGGTATGGGCCCAAGAATCCCGGGGATGACTACATCAGCGTGCTCGAGACCTACGGCGGCCTCCCCGAGAACAAAGACATGCAGAGCCTTGACGCACACAACTGCTGCGAGCGGTCCCTGAGGTACGTCTCCCCGGACGGCAAGCGGCAGGATGCCGCCCACACGTACGTCCACCCGAAGCTACAGGACGGCAAACACCCGAACCTGCACGTCCTCGTGGAGACCAAGGTCGTGCGCGTGATCTTTGACGACGCCAAGAAGGCGTGCGGCGTCGAGGTCGCGCCTAACCCGGACTTTAAGGTGCAGATCAGGGTCAACAAGAGCCCGAGGCAGGTCTTCAAGGCCCGGAAGCTGGTCGTCGTCTCGTGCGGGGCGAACGGGACGCCCAGTGTCCTGGAAAGGTCCGGGATCGGCAGCGAGAAGGTGCTCGACAAGGCGGGCGTCCCGGTCGTGGTGGACCTGCCCGGCGTGGGCAGCAACTGGCAGGACCATCACTTGATCCTCATCCCGTTCAAGACAAACCTCCAGCCGCGCGAGACCAGCGATTTCTACATAAGCGGCCGCGTCAAGGAGGAAGAGCTGATTGGCAACAACGACAAGATCCTCGGCTGGAACTTTGTCGAGGTCGGCGTCAAGATGCAGCCTTCCGAGGCGGACCGAGCAACTATGGACAAGGAACTGTTGGCGGCGTGGGAGAGGGACTTCAAGGACAAGCCGAACAGGCCTCTGATGTTGATGGGGCTTATCAGCGGGTGAGTCAAGTGATAGCGTGTGTGCTCTGCAAGTGGTCCTTCAAAGGCTCACCATTGTTCGTCATTCAGATTTGTTGGCGACCATTCGCTTCTTGAGCCAGGACAGTATGTCCTTATGGCGAACTATACAGGCTATCCGTACTCGAGGGGGTCACTGCATATCACCGGCCCCAACTTTGACGATCCACTCGACTTCGACGTTGGCTTCTTCTCCGACGCAGGGGAAATCGACCTCAAGAAGCAAGTCTGGGCGTACAAGAAACAACGCGAGTTCATGAGGCGGACCAAGATGTTCCAGGGAGAAGTCGCGCTCGGCCACCCGAAGTTCACGCCAGAGTCGAAAGCCGCGCTGGTCGAGGACGTCTCAAAGTCCGGGGTGGGCGGAGGAGACATACGCGACCTGGAGTACTCTGCCGAGGACGACAGGGCCATCGAGCAGTATCTCCGCGAGAACATCCAGACGACGTGGCACTCCCTTGGGTCATGCAAGATGGCCCCTAGGGAGGAGATGGGTGTCGTGGACGGGAATCTGAACGTCTACGGGGTCCAGAACCTCAAGCTCACGGATCTCAGCATCCCGCCCGAGAACGTCGGAGCAAATACCAACAATGTGAGCATTCTATACCTCCGGCGACCTAGCTCGCAAGACACTGACCAGAGATACAGACCGCTCTCGTCATTGGAGAGAAGGCTGCCGATATAATTGTGCGGGAGCTTGGATTGCTGAAGAGGTAGACTTGCGGAAGATCATCCGCGCTGACCGTCTCAGGTTCAAAGTCAGAAATGGTCGCCCAGGTAGTCTCGGTTTGTGAAATGGGATAGAGGTCCCTTGGTTTTCAGACTGGGGTCATCTCGGGTTTGATACACTTTGCATTTGCTAAAGGTCTGCATCCACCGGACTGCCCCATGGCAATATATTATTCTATCCCCACTACCTTACGCGGCCAGCGCCCGAGTAACATGATATCAATATACGGAAGTTATTACCCCTGAGAACTACACCGAGTACTACGTCACGTATTGATACTTGGGTATTATCAAGAGGGGAACACAATGAGATTGGTTTTTTAAAAAAGAGACAAAGAAAAGTTTTTTTTTAGGGGTGGTCCCAGTAGTCTGGTATCTATCTACGGCGCAGTACAATAATACAAGATGATACATTACAGTATGGTTTCGCGAAACCCAACAAAAGAAATATGAGTCCAGCCATGCAGCTTTTTGTCCAAGTCCAAACCAAGAAAACCAATCTATAGGGGTATTTACGGTATAGCCAGACAAACCAGCTGCAGAAAACCATCGTGAGACCAAATGCAAGAACTTTTCTGAAACCAATTGCCCCATAAACCCAGAAGCCGTTCGAAAAAATTACGTGAAATCGCTTCATGAAAACATTGCTCGCTGAAACAGTACACAGTCTAGGAAGTATGCCTTGCGCTCAGATGCGGTTGTAGAGCAAAGAGTGGAGAAATGCAAGCAAACGAGAGAGAGAAAGGAAGGGGGGAAAGAGGTTGGGGGGGGGAAGCCCTCGAGAGGCGATCAGAAGTAGGAGCTGGTCATGAGCTTGCCATCCTCAGGAGTGGACTCGAACCTGGCGGTCAGGGCCAGCCCAGGAGAAACGGTATGGCCGTCGTCGAGGTAGGTGTTGTGGGCGATGTTGCCGCTGGGCAGGCTGCCGAGGATCTGGCTGTGCCTGGCGGGCCTGCCCTGGTCGACGCTCTTCTTGCGCGAGTGCGACATCTTGACGGGGCTGTTCTGGGAGGTGCTGAACTTCCTGGGACGCATGGGCCCCGCGGGCGGCGGCGCGATGTTGAGATCCTTGGAGGCGGCGCGCGAGTGCGAGTGCGAGGGCGGGAAGGAGGGCGTGGTCGGGCTCATGGGCGAGCTGGCCGAGGATGCCGAGGTCATGGAGGCCAGGGAGGTCTTGGAGCTGGAGCTCGAGGTGCGGCCGAGGGGCGGCGACTTCTTGGCGGCGGCCTCGTCGAGGCTCATGTTCTCGAGCAGGTCGGTCAGGACCTCCTTGACGGGCTTGCGCGCGTCCGGGTCGCAGGTGCCGTTGAGGCGCGACTGCCACCACGCCTTGGACTGCTTGTCGGACGGGGCGTGGCGCAGCACGTCGGCCAGGCTCTCCTCGACCATGCGCGCCTGGTCGCCGTTGAGCGACAGGGCGCTGTGCTCGGTGGCCAGCTCGAGCAGCGCGGCGGCGTGGCGCACCTCGGTCTGCTTGCTCTGGGCCGAGTCGCGGAGGCCGCAGGCGTCCATCTTGAAGACGATCAGGTCCTCGAGCGAGATGTAGGGCAGCTGCTCGGGGGTGGGCTGGATCTCGCTGGCCGGCTTTGCGGCGCTGGGGAGGAAAGGGCACAGCATCTCGGGCG
The DNA here is from genome assembly GCA_002270565.1 of Stenocarpella maydis. Taxonomy (NCBI): domain Eukaryota; kingdom Fungi; phylum Ascomycota; class Sordariomycetes; order Diaporthales; family Diaporthaceae; genus Stenocarpella; species Stenocarpella maydis. Next base: position 429,806 of record NQMI01000025.1, on the reverse strand, counting down.
TGATGCGGACCTCGAAGCCCGAGGCTGGCGACGCCGGGCGTGGCTTGGAAGAGGCGGTTGCCGGGGGCGAGGACGGCGGCGAGGAGACCTGGTAGTACAGGACCTGTGATGACTCGACCACCGGGGACATGGGGTGCTGCAGCAGCTTCTTCCTGAGCAGGCTGGCCGACGTGGACGAGTTGACGATGAGATCAATGCTTTGCTGCAGGCCGCATTAGTGACTGGCTGGGGCCGGATGTGTGTGGGCGAGGGAGCGTGAGTGATAGAGACCTACTCCTGCGTTCTTGTGCCCATACTCTGGCAGGTATTTCCGGATGGCCATGTCGCCGGAAATAGCCAGCTTGGTTGTCCGCAGGTCTGGAGTGTCCTTGATGACCTGGATCATACAGCACGCCGCCTTCTCCATCTCTGCCAGTGTTGTTGTCGCAGCCATTGCGTCCCGCGCCGTTCTCCCGAGTTCCTGAGGATGGTGGCGTGTTCCCGTCTCGTCTCTCTGCCCGCCTGGGCAGCCTGGAAGCCCTTGAGGGAAATCAAAAATCAAAAAGGAACGGACCGCTTGGAGGGTGCAGCCAGCGGAGGGAGGGACAGGCTGGGAGGCAGCGGCAGCTGGCTGGCTTTTGTCGTGTGAAGGCTCCCTGATATCTCATCTTGTTTTGAGCCGGGACGCACCCTGTCAGTCCTTCTCGAGTGCTCCACCCGTCGTTCATGCCCGATGGGAATTTCGGGAGGGCCTTGTGTTGGCCCAACTGGGAATGCGACACCGACACGGCCAAGGACTTGTTGGCCAGGTTGGGCCTCAAGACCACAGCTGCTGCCACACTTGGTTATCCCAGCGGCGTATTGGGCTGTCGCGCTCAGGGGCAGCCAGCATTTCAGTCTGTGGTTCCAGCTGAGCCACGCGGGATCTGAGGCAACCATCGCGGGAAAACAGCCCGCGGGAAGGGAGGGTTGCAATGGTCCTCGGTGGGGTTAGGGTTCGGCCGGCAGGGTAGTGTGCGGTAGTTGCTCCCCCACCCAGGCTGCAAGGTTGCATGCTGGCAAGAACAACATGAACCCCAGAGCAAGACACGAATTAATAAATGGGTCTGTATGGATACGCACGACGAGGAAGGCTGCCGCAGGCTCTGCAGGACTGGCATCTCTGCATACACTACCACACTCGATCTCCCGTGCAGCTTTTTTCCTCGGATCCGTCGGCTTCCTCCGCGGGCCATCTACCCTAACTTGGGGCCCGGGATGTTTGTGGGTGTTGAGTGCAGAGAGACATCAAACATTAGACCATGGTGTAGTGTGCAGAAGGTCCTTTGCTCTCCCTCGTCGCGTCTTGCAGGACGTGCACAGCGGGAACCTCCGTGGCTTGCCCTGACCGCGTCTCCACGGTGACACGGTCATCGGGCCACACATGCCTCGTCTCGCCTTAAGCGCCGACTATCATTCAGGCCGCGGGGTCGTGATCGTCTTGTGATGTGCGACACCGCTGGGTGTAAATGGTTCCGCAGTGGGGAACTGACGTGGGCACTGAGGCATCGCCGCTGCTCATCCCGTCGCAAGATAGGCAGACGGGCACCAATAACACCCACATGAATACTAGTATCACTGACAGCCTTGGCTGGCAGACCACAATGGTGTATCCCCAAAGCATGGCTGACGCCTTGTTGAGGGGGTGACGAGGTGCCGAGGTGAGCGCGCGGGCTGAGACGACGGCCCAGAAGCACGGCCGGACATTTCGTGCGTGGTCGACCCACCCACAACAACTGGTGAACAGAGTTTCAGGGAACACCACAAACCCCAATGCCTGACCCCACGCGGCCCGAGCAGGCGGGAGTCATCCAGACATAACGGCGAGCTACACTCGGCATGAATGTCACGGTCCAGGTTTAGAAAAATTCTAGAAGCTTTTCAGCCCATGCAACCCTTGCTTTTTGTGACCTATGCACAACTGGACGGACTGACTGGTCTAGTCTAAACACCAAATGCCCACCGGATCGCTAGACATGGGATCAGTCACCTATACGACTCTTGGAACTAAGGCCTGTCAACGAGTCATCCCATGGTTCAGAGCCACGCTAGCGTGCCTCACCGTTGCTGTCGCGACTATCACCCTTGGTCTTGGTAGAATCTACTTGCGCCTTGCCCAACTCTTCAGATGCCACAGTCCTTCGGGCCGGCCAATCCATTATCAGCAATGCACAGCCGTGGACATTGCTTTTGGTCCCGTGTGTGCGAGGGCAATTGCCATAATGGGCTCGGACTGCTACGCTTACGACTGTCATTATACGCCTGGGGTTGAGTCAAGTCAAATGTCCTTGTGGAGATTCAGAAGCCCAGTGTGGATATTTCCGGCTTCCCCTTCAGGCCAGTCCCTTCATTCGCAACATCAGCGACGATCCGTCCTCCCATCGATGCCTAGGGCACAGACGGGAGATTGGCATGCCCCTGTGCAGTCATATCATTCTGACAATCTCCCATGGCTCGGGGTTAAGCATTTAGCTTCGGGACGGCCGGAGACCCTCCCCGGGCGGAGCTCAGGCACAGAGGATCCGAGCAGGGGCAGCCAGAGCAACAGTGAAACCTCCAACGCGGTCAGGCACCTTGGTGTTCGGGCCAGAATTATGAGCCCAATGGCTCAGGTGATTGCATCCAAACCCAGGCTTCGTGATCCTAAGGCGGCCAAACTGAGCTGTGGTGAGAGAGGGCATTGCTCAACCTGTCGAGAAGTTGCTGGGTGACTAAGCCTCAAGTGCTTCGCCTCACCCTGAGCGCCAATTTTTTCCATCCCGTTCATTCAAAATATGCAATCAGGCTTTTAGGTAATAATTATCCTTCTCTACGGACTGTACATGGGCGAGCCTTAGAAGGATGCCCCCATCATGTCGCTACAGAATTGCCATGCAAGATGCGGACCTAGGTACCTGCGACCGAATAACTTGGCTTTCTCTCGATGGCGAAGCACTGTTTGTCTCTGTTCAATTTTTTCCAATACCATCCCTTTCATAAACTGAATTCGTCCGATCCACAAAACCTCACCAGAATCGATTTCAGTCGCTCTGGCTCACGAGTTGGAAACGAAACGGCCGACATGGACAACTACATGATCTTGGTCTTTCGGCCCGAAGAAAAAAATTGCCATAAAAATGGGACTGTTCCAGGTCCATCTGCCCAAATGGTGCCTAATGCCGGGGCGTGGTGTTGCTTCGTGACGCACCAGGCCAGGAGGCGACACCCTTTCACGGCGTCGAGAGGGTAGGTCGTGCAGCGCCCCTTTCAATGCCAGTGCTCGGTGGTCTCATGTCCCTGGTAATCCGGTTCCCAGAATCCGTGCGTGGGACTTGTGTAGTAGTATTTACGAGAGCATATGAACAATCATGCCAGTGGTGCTCAAGACCGGCGGCGCCTTGGAGTTCGTACATTAGTATGTGCTTTTCTGGTGTCAGCTCGTCTTATAGACTAGTACTTCGCCGCTGCTGCAGTTTCCATGTGCTGTGAAAGTCTTGCGAGTATATTTATGCAGGCGCATTAAGCTCAAGTCTCCCTTTTTGGAGGTGCATATGCATTCAACGCCACCCGAGGGTCGCACGAGCGCGCTCGGTAGGCTCGGGGTGGAAGGCGAGATGGGGTCAAGTACCTAGGTACTTTCCCGGATGGGTCAAGGCGTCTCCATGGGTGCATCGGTCCTGTCTTGTGCTGCACCGGGCCTTGTGAAATGTTTAGAGATCAAATGCCCTTGCTTCGCAATTCCGCCAGTGGGAGGGTCGACGAACTTGAGCAACAGTTCGGCAGCAGTAATCGCGATGATTTATGAGGATTTTATAACTTTCTCTGATGAACCAAACTGCCGTATACCTAGGTAATTAATTCACTTGCACTTCGGATTGCTTCCATCATCTGCTCGGCCGTAGTCAGATAGACAAGAAATCTACAGTGGACTGTCAGGGGTAGCGATGTATATAGATTCAGTACCTAGGCACTAGGGATCTAGGTAGGCTCGATGCGTCCGCAGCTTATGCAAATCTTTTGTGCGAGGCTGGGTGCCCTTGGGTTCTTGCTATATCTGAGGGCCTCGAAGAGTGGTGGATGAGTAGGACAATTAGTCACCATGGCCCCAATGTCCGATTAGCACTTGCAGGAGCATTCAGTACGCTCTTCAGATGACTCAGGAGCTACCAAGATGGGAGCTGTGAACACAGTTGAGCCTCCCTGGAGGTCCTCACGTTACCTTGGCCTCTGCCTAGGGGACTCGGAGAGAAGGGTGGGTGACTTCCACCTTCCCGTGGCCGGTGGGCTCACACAAGTCTCCTTTTCTGACATGTGCTGGCAACGCAGTGGCAATCTACCAGTCCAACAAATGTTGTTCTTAAGAACCCCGATCAAACACTGGCAGCTTCGCACTCATCCATTTTTCTATTCATGCATCATTCCTCCATCCGCTCAAGCAGTAAGCAGCAAGCGGCAAGCAGAGCCCTGAACAGAGGTTGGCACCGCCAAGATCGACACAAACTCTCTCGGCTGTGAGAGAATACTTTGCTGAAGTACGAGGAAGCTCGGCGACGCCTTTTCGAAACTCACTCCTGGGAAGGACGGCTTCAACTCCTTCGACATTTCCATTATCACGCATACATCCATGGAGAAATTAATTCATGATGCCATGACACGGGTGGAAGCCTCCAACCGTGAGACACGAAAACTGGTATCAGAACTCACTGGTATCGTCCCACGTGTACTAGTAGCCGATGAAGCATTTCCGCGAAACACGAGCATAGATGGTCCGCAAACCGCTCAAGAATCCAGCCAACATGCAGCCGATCAAGCATGCCTGCGAAGCAACAGCATAGGTAGTCTGCACATTCAAGAGTCCGGCCATGACGCATCGAGAACGCAGGTATCCTTGCAGGCACAATTGATAGCGGAGTATGAGGCCAAGTGCAGCGGCCTACAAGCCGCAAACGAGCTGCTCGCGCAAGATCGGGAGCACTACAAAGCCATGGTCAAAAAGATTTGGGATATCGTCGCGGAGAGAGACCGGGACATCGAGCGTGCCCGTCGCGATATGGAGAGTGTCGAAGGAAAGCGCGACCTCGCGACCAGGACGGCACGTTACCTCACTGTCCAGCTCAATAAGCTCGAAGAGCATCTCCTGGAGACCGAGAGGAGTCTCAGAGAGGCTGAAATCCGCATCGAGCTTCTCGCAAGCGCACTATCCAAGCAGGACCAGAGGATTGCCCATCGGAGAATGTCAGCACCAACTAGACTGGAAACATGGGCGACGAGCACCAATCCAGATCGTTCGATGGACCCCCAAAGTGGGCTCGAGTCCAGCCAATAACGCGATTCAACATTCAGGAGAGTTTTCGGCCCAATCTACATAAATGACAGCGTTGAGTCGTCCAAGATGGAATCGGAGGAGCAGATGCCAAGCGATAGCCAAATCTGGGCGAGTCCTGGAAACAGCATGGCAGGACCAAACACCAACGGAGATTGCGATGCCTCTGACGAGGAGAATCCTGCTCAAGGCGTCGGCTCAAGCAACGTAGAATGGGGCACTGCCCTAAAGTTCGAATCAGGGTCAGCGTCTCCGAGAGAAACAGCAGTTGAGTGTTTCGGTGGGGATCATGCACTACGGTCTAGTCATCAACAAAAATATTTGGTACCACGACAAGGCTGGAGGGTTTTTTCAGGTGGTACCAAACTCGAGGGAAACATGATGGAATCCTAGGAGAAGCCCTCACGACATGAAATGTGCCATGGCTGCAGGGTATACGTCTCAGCATAATAGAGTGCACCTCATCAGCGTCAAGGCAAGAGCTAGAGCGGTTTGGTGATAATACTATCACCTAGCTTAATATCAGATTCAAACATGCCACAATACCTTATGCTTCCTGATAGGCGCCCGTTATGACAGCAATACCAGCTGCACATATTGGCATATAACATGGCGAAGAGCCTAGCCGACCTTGACATGACATGGCACTACCGGTCTTCCACGGAAGGGAGGCGGTGGTTTGCGAACCTTTCCAGCGTTGGCATTCTTGTAATTCAATGTTGGCCTAGCCATATCCTCGTGCGAGGAAGGCATGCGGCCAGGCGCCCCTTGGGAACCACAGCGTGTATCAATGTTGGCAGTGATACATTGATTGCATGATACCCTGGCTCACTAATCAGGTGGCTGCAATATGCAAGGAACGTTGGCGACGTGTCTCGGCCCGTGTACTATGGTTAGAAAGCCGACTTCATGGCCGAACGCACGACGGAATGTAGACGCCGTTCTTGTCGACCTGGACGGATCTTGGCAATGGACGGAGCGACAGCACGGCGGAAGGGCGGAAGGCCCTGCGGTAGGAACATATGATATGGGATGCAACCAACCCCCACGCCCGTTCCGACGAGGGAATCCGAGTGCAGGCGTCCGTGTAGCTTACAGGCCCAGCATTGGCGGGGGTTACTGTTGCGTGAGGTTTGGCACGATGGCGTGCATTGGGAAACGCTGCGGCTTACCGGCGGGGGACTTTAGAGTCGTGGGCACGAGACAAGGTCAAGAGAGATTAACCGTACTCGTCTGGTGCCTGTTGTAAAACTTCTCTTGAAGCAGAAGAACTCTGGGGATGGGAGACATGTCACCGGGATAAAGCCGCATGCCACAGCAACCCCGGGCCAGACTCGTGCGTGGCACAGCAGCCGAGCCGACTTGGACTGCCGAGCCGACGGTTAAAAGCTTGTTGCCCTGGGCTTTAGTCTGGGGGCCGATCGCTGGTTGACTCGAGGCTTAACCTGCCCAGAAGCGGGAACCAAAGACGTCTGGCGGCTTGGGGTGCAGTGCTTGTTATATCACTCCCCTCCTCTGAATCCAGAAGGTCAACCCGAACTCCGCTGTCCTCTTTGGCGTGGTGAGACTCTCGTGGCCTGGCTGGGATCCAAGATCCGGGACGCAATCCCGGGATGGGAAAATATAATCGCGTGGCAAGCTTGACCTGCGGGGACCACACGATGACCCCCACGCCCTACATGTCGGCGATGGCGTCTCGGTCTCAGTCCGTTCCCCAGGCCGACTGAGTCCGTTTCCCCAGAATGGCACCCCAACCGTTGGCTCCAGGAACCTCCGATTGCCCCAGGCCCTCCCCGGTGCAGTCCGCCAAGCGCCCGAGGTAGAGCCATCGCTCGAGCGTGCCCCAACGCGCGCCGCCTTTGCCAGGCGCTACAGGCCCGCACAAATGGCCGGTAAAACTGGGGGTATCAGGTCACACCCCTCTGTGTACTCCATGGGGATTCGAGACCATGTGGAGTGTTGTGGGGCTCAGGACGATAGGCTGCAAATGCGGATTATGCGGGGGGGGGGTGGCTCGACTGGACTGGCCTTGCCTCGGGGTGACTTTTTGGTGGAGTGTTCGTGTTCCGGATGGGTGACAAAAGCCCTCACGACATCGCCCGACCACACCCGACGCTTGATCAAGAACCCGCGGCGACTACATAAGGCAAGTTATTCGCGCCACGTCTTTACCATTGACAGTACACCCCTTCCAGCTTGTTGTCTGAAGCCCTGTCTGGTGGTGCCCTGCGACGGTCTTGACGCGAATCTATTGCCCGGGACAGATCCACAACCAGCATGGCGGACCAAATCTCCAGGGCCGTATCCAACGGCTCTGCGTCGTCGAAGCAGCAGGCTGAACAGGAATTCGAGAATGCTCCCAACGACGCAAGCCCCTCGAACGTCGCCCGCATGACCCCCGAGCACAGGGTCCGGGTCGAGAAGAGCCTCAAGCGCAAGCTCGACGCCCGCTGCTCGCTCTTCGTGCTCATCTATATCATGAACTACCTGGACCGCAACAACATTGCCGCAGCGCGTCTCAAGGGTCTGCAGGCTGATCTTAACCTCAACAACGCCCAGTATTCCACCTGTCTGAGTATTCTATACGTCGGGTATATCCTGATGCAGATTCCCTCCAACATGCTCATCAACGGCCTCGAGAGGCCCTCCCGGTATCTCAGCGTCGTGATGCTGATCTGGGGTCTCATCTCCACCCTGAGCGGAGTTGTGCACGACTTCAAGGGCATGGTGTTGACTCGTTTCTTTCTGGGCTTCGTCGAGGCGGCTTTCCTGCCCGGTGTGCTGCTCATCCTGTCCAAGTGGTACACCAGGAGGGAGCTGACCCTGAGGAACGCCATCCTCTTCTGTGGAAACCTCATCTCAAACGCCTTCTCGGCTCTCATCGGGGCAGGAGTGCTCTCCAACATGCAGGGCACTCTTGGTCACGCTGCTTGGAGATGGCTCTTCTGGATCGAGGGCGGGGCTACTATGGTTAGTAGTCATGAAACACCTACACCGTCTCCGCCAGAATGCTGACTTGAGCAGCTCATTGCCATCCTCGCAATATTCATCCTCCCCGATCTGCCCCACAACACACGCGGGTTCACCGAAGAGGAGCGCCAGGTTGCACAGCTGCGGATGATTGAGGACGTCGGCGAGGCGGATACAGACTCCAAGGACATGGGCGTGACAGGCGGGTTTTTCATGGCCATGAAGGATATGAAGGTGTGGCTGATGATGTTTGTCCTGTGTGCTTATGTCGTCGGTCTGTCGTTCAACGCTTTCTTCGTAAGTACAATCATTGCCTAAAATGCACCTCTGAAGGCGACTTTCTAATTCGTCTCACAGCCAACGCTCACGGAGACTCTTGGGTTCGACTACGTCCCAACACTGCTGATGAGCAGCCCTCCCTGGCTGTTCTCCTGCATAGTCTCTCTGCTCAACGCTCTTCACTCGGACCGCACCGGGGAGAAGTTCTGGCACATTGTTGGCCCAACTGTTGGGGGCTTGATTGGATTCATCATCTCAATGTCCACACTCAACACCGCAGCCCGCTACGTCGCTCTCTTCCTCCAGGCAAGCTCATACGCGGGGTTAGTATCCACTGGCGCATCATACACTCCAAACAATAACTAACCAGGTTACAACAGGTTCATCGTATTCTACTCGTGGATCTCGTCATCCTTCCCCCGGCCTCCCGCCAAGCGTGCCGTCGCGCTGGCCGCTATCAACGCCTTCTCCCAGCTGGGCAACATCGCAGGCTCCTACGTCTGGAGCCTGTCCGAGAACGGGTTCCGCAAGTCCTACGGCATAGTCACCGCCATGTTCGGCATCACAATTGCCGGGTGCTGGGTCTTCAGGCTCACGCTCACCCGCCTCAACAGGAAGCTCGAGCAGGGCGAGCTTGTCGACTGGGAGACGAGGGATGATGTTGCGAACCGGACGGCGCAGATGGAGGGCACCACTGCCGATGAGGCTCTTGACATGAGGAAGGGCTTCAGGTACCTTGTCTAGGGTTATATAGCCAGCTTGTATAATATATATGAAGCAGCAAGAAGGGCAGTGGCAAAGCCATGTGTTCCTGCTTTGAAATGAATCATAATATTGATTTTGTGTATCTGTGCGGCCTGTTCGAGAATTCATCAGGCTGAAAAACTCGTATCCAGTACCTCACTGGCAGTACGTGTACCTAAGTATACTTAGTTACCATCGAGGTCCAGTAGCCAAAGCCTCAACGACTGATTTCAACCGGCCGGGAACGGCCTCAAGTGCTTCTCTCTTTCTCTCCCACCTTTCTAGTTATTTTAAATTTTTCTTATCTCGTTTATTGACCCCCCCCCCCTGCCGGGGAGAAAGACTACGTAATTTACTGCCAGAAATCACAGCGGAGACTCAAGAAACGCGATGCCTGGATTGGCCACATGACACCACCAGGTTCACACTGGATTTCATGCCACTTGCAGACCAGATACTTGGCTTTTAGAAAGTTGCACCCCGTCCCCACATATAGTGCTCGCCCACAAATTTATAAGCACTTTCGTTATTAACGCCACTACTATTCAGCGCCCATCTTAGTCTTGTCGTGATTCGGAGTACTTGATAGTCAATGCATTGGATTTTGACTCTATAGTCAAAATGTCTATTCTCAAAACTACGCCAAGCGCGCAGTGAGCGCTCGAAATGATGAATTGAGTCGGTGACAACCCCGGGTGGCCTACCGGGCCCTCAAGTGCTTATGAAAACAGCCAAACGTCATGATGTCCTGCCGAATTACTCCACAGTCTGCGTCTCAGCCGTCTTTTCCTTAGCCTCCTTTGTCTCCTCATACGAGGCGACATCCACCGAGTCAACGGACTGCGGCTTGGGACTGACGGCGCTCTGAGGGGGCGTGGGCATTCCGATCACCTGGCCCTGCGGCCCGTTGATAGAGATATTTGGCATGTTGGCCGCCACCCCCATGTTGGAACCGAGCACGAGGTTGAGCTGCTTCTGCTTCCTCTTCTTGCGGGCGGCCGCCGCCTCCCTCGCGCGCCTCTTGCCCTCCTCCATCAATGCGATCTCCTCCTTGGCCCACTCGGCCAGGTTGCCGACGGCGGCCTGGGGGTCACTCCGCCAGTTGAGCAGGTAGCCCTGGAGCTGGGCTGGCGTGAACGTGTTCTCCTCGATCTGGCTGCCGAACCCGAGGGCCAGCTTCCGCAGCTCCTCCTCGCCGATGCGGATCGCCTGGGCTGAGGGGTTGGATGGGTCGAACGCGTACATGCGCATGAACATGAGCTCTGCGCTCCGGGGCGTGATGTTGCCCAGGAAGATCATCTTGTCGATCCTGCCTGGGCGGACGAGAGCCCGGTCGAGCCGGTCGGCGAAGTTGGACGTCATCAACACAATGCGGCCCTCCTGGGACGCGACACCATCCAGGACGTTCAGCAGGCCAGATAGTGAGATGTGACATCTAGGGCCATAGTGCGACCGGTCGTCGTCGTCGTCGTCGTCATTGTCGCTGTCTGATTGCCCGTCTTGGTTGAAGCTGCCGCGGTTCTTGATGCCGACTGCGTCAATATCCTCGAGCAGGATGAAGCATCGCGGCGGGAGTGTGGTGAAGAGACGTTCGAGGTCGGTATCTGTCCGCACGCTTGGGACGTGTAGAAGGTAGAGCTCAAGGCCAAAGAGCCCGGCCAGGGCGAGGGAAAGGCTCGTCTTGCCTGTGCCCGCAGGTCCGTGGAGGAGATATCCGCGGCGGTATGGGATTCCACGCTGGGTGTAGAAGCGACGGGTTGCAGGGTCGAGATAGTTCCTGATGTCAGCCACGAGCTCTGCCTTGGTCTTCTCGTCAAAGTGGATGGTCTCGAGCGGCCGGATCGGGCGCAGAATCGTTGTTTCCCAGGACTCATCGCCGTACTGAGACTTTGAGGCCCTGACCGTGACGTACGACTCACGCTGCTTCTCTGCAAAGTCGCGACAAGCATCCAGGAAGCGCTTGATGGGCTCGACGGAGCGGCCGAGACACATGACGATCAATGGCTCGCTCCCCTCCGGGGCGGCCGCGAACTCATCGGGCACCTGGTCCACAAAGGACATGCCGGAGGAGTTGGCCGAGACCCGCCGCACGATGAAAACGTTGCGCTCATAGGTGAACCACGTAGAGCCGAAGGTGGGAAGATACTGAATGGGTTTCCGCCTGTCGATGCTGTAGTCGTCCCGGGGCTCCGGGTTCCGACGGTAGTAGAAGGCGTCGCTTTCGATCCTTTCAGAACGTGCGGTGACAATACGAGTGCCCTGTCGCACAAGAACCTGTGCGCCAAGCCAGTTGAGGACCTCTCTGTTGAGCTTGTCGCGGGCATTTATAGAGACGGACGCGGTGAAGAAGCGAGTGATGTACCAGTACAGCTTGATGGCGATTGTCTGCAGGAAGCCGAGGACGCCTGAGATGGTGCCCAGGATGGTGAGGGCAGCAGCGATGGTGGTGATATCGAGCTTCAGCCATTGGGAAACGAAGCCCTGGAGCCAACCAAGGCCAGGTATCTTGCCGAGAACGGCCTGCAGGAAGGGAGCTGTTGTGTTCGCGTCCCGGAGGAGGTCGTTTATGCCGTCCATGCCGATGCCTGTGGCAGAACTGCCGAAGTGCACCCTGAGAGATGTCCTTGGTGCGAAGGCTGGATGGCTGGGCTTTTGATCTCGTCAAGACTCGGAGGATCCGCTGGCTTCGGGAACGAAGTACACCCCGGCTGACAGCGGGGCTGCCTAACTAGAACCTCAGTGCCGTCGAGGACAAGAAATAGGTTGTCGACAACGACAACCTCTGTGTGGTCCGTGGTCCCCCGGCAGGATGCGGGATACAGTGCCCCGTTTTGCACCCGGAGAGAGGGCTGGCGATGAAGCAGCCGGTGGACTCGGGCCTGACCTCGGGGACTGCGAGTCTTTTTATCTTGCCTTGCACATGTGCGCCCATGTACGTGTGCCGTCACGCGCTGGAGGCACCTCTCGTCAAGAGTGCCTTGTGATTCGACCCGTCGGGGGAGCTAAGAGAGAGCTGGGAGTTCTGCCTGCATGTGACTAGAAAGGGAGGAGGCCTTGATGTGGGTGGCCGGGGACCTGGCCAAACAATCCCCGGGCCTGTGGGAGCACAGTGAGACTGCAGATACACAGTATGTAGGATGATGCAACAAGGCGGCGTAGCAGTCATTGTGCTGTAGATCTGCAGTGGCCCCCTGTGCCCCCACACAATAAGCTGTTTCGTTTAACAACTGGCATAGGATACATACTAGACGTATGTAGTATATATACCATGTACGTGCTCAGGTACCCTCTGAGGCCTGCACGGCGGACCGAATCAGACACCGTCCCCGGGCACCTTTGCATGCGCCACACCCAACTCATCTTTGGGATGGCCTCTGATTTGGCCATCGGCTGCAAGGATTGTAGGGCAAAGCTCATGTGCGTCACCTGTGGTAGCATCGAGTCCCCGGCCACCAGCCACCCAACCCACCAGACTGCCGGCTCCAGGGTCCTGTCTGCCTTCGGTCGGTCCGGCCAGTTTCCACCTTACTGGGCCCGACTACCATCCAACGCAAAGCTCTCCAGCCGATGCCTCGTCATGAGGCAGCCAAGTGTACCTGCATGGCCTGTGCCTCTCAGCTCTTGGCACTTGGTCCCATGGCCCAGGACTGAGCGCCATCAGCCTGCTCCAGAGGCCCACCAAAACTGTGCACTGCCCTACTGTTATGCATGCCTGGACCCGGACTGATGCGTCAACACGGGTCAGCCTTTGATGCTAGTTCCCCATCGACCTAGTACGTCTGCACAATTATCTGCAGGCTGCCATCATCATGGATGTCGTGCTAGAGATTCCCAGCCGGGCCATTATTTTCTAGGCTGCTACTAATAAGTCTTGAATCAGTCACAAGTGCCTGAGTTCTTGATACGGCAGGGCGGCGTGTGGAGACCTGGTTTGAACCCATGCCAACTAGGCAACTTCAAGTTGATACACAGCATATCAGTACTTCACTACATCTCTCCACCAAATTCATTAATAACATATATAAGCACGAGTTACAATAACGAAGGTGACTTGTAGCCCTCCAGTGTTGACTTTAGTCCGATTTCGCCAAGTGGCCACGGACTAAGTATTTGTTCAGGTGGTCAAATATGCCTTTGCTCTTTAGGCCCTGAGAGCACGAGCACGGCGCTTCTTCGAACAGGGAACACGCGAAGGGCCAACATTTGAAGCCGCACCAGCGGCAGATGGAGATGAACCGGCGGCGGCGGAGGCCCCACCAGCAGCAGCAGATGGAGATGAACCAGCAGCGGCAGATGGAGATGAACCAGCAGCGGCAGATGGAGATGAACCAGCAGCGGCGGAAGCCCCCACAGCAGCAGACGGGGATGAACCAGCATCGGCGGAGGCCCCACCAGCAGCAGCAGATGGAGAAACTGATGCCGTGGCTCCCGCGCCCTGACCATTAATGGAGCTCACCATGCTCGCCGCGGCCGTAGACACTGCCGTTGAGTTGCTCAGTGGCAACGTGGCCAAAGTGGTTGGCGTAGCCAGGGCAGCGGTTGACTGTGTCTTGTTTGCAGCAATCCCGCCGGCCGCGGTGGCCGAGCTGACCACTGCGCTGGCGGCACGAGTGGCCGAGGCCTTCACGCTGCTGCTGGATGCCGAAGCAGGGACAGGAGATGAGCTGGCCACTGAGCTGACGACATGGGTCGCCGAGGCCTTCACGCTGCTGCTGGATGCCGAGGAAGAGACGGGCGATGCAGTGGCAGCAGCCAGGATCTAGTTGGAGTCATGGCTGGTTAGCAGGCATGTCACTGGGCTTCTGTATGGGTAGATGTGTACTTACCGAGGAGACGGAAGAGAAGGCTGGCTTCGGCTTGAAGTTTTCGTCATACAGACATGCGCCGCCCTGGCCCGGGAAGGTGCCTGGTACCCACTGCAAGAAGTCAATATTTGGCTTTTTGGTATAAAGATAGGAATTGTAGACTTGAATGGAAAAGGGGCGCGCAGTATGAGGAAGTTGCTTACGCTGTACTTGTCAGTCCAGTCCCAGATGGTCCAGCCCACACAAGCTTTGACGTTGAGGCAGGCTTTGATAACCGTCGAGTAGTCCTCTGCCTGCTGCGTAAGGCCTGCGGCATCGTAGGGAAGGCTGAGGAACTTGACGTCGAACTCGGTGTACGCCACCTCGGTCACACCTGCCGCCACGAACTCGTTCATGACGCCCTCGAGGTCGTCCTGAGAAGCCATGCTTCCGACAATGAAGTGGCCCTGCAGACCCATACCGTCGATGCGCTCTCCTGCATCCTTCACCAGCTTGACGAGCTCGACGGCCTTCTTCTGCTTCGCATTGCTGGCCTCGATGTTATAGTCGTTGTAGTAGAGCTGGGTAGTCGCAGGGCATCAGCGATTGGTATTCTCCGAGACATCGCTCGTGTGGCGAAAAGCACGGTGAGCACCAGGTATGAGTATTGGAAACCTACCTTGGCGTTTGGATCCGCAGCAGCAGCAAACTTAAATGAGAGCGGGATATAGTCCGTCCCGAGCGCCTGGTAGAAGACGGTGTCTCGGTACTCTCCATTGTCATCAATGGCCTCATTGACAACATCCCAGGAGTAACACTGCCCCTTGTAGTGGCCAACGACGTTCGTGATGTGAGTCTCGAGCATCGAGGTCATCGTCTCGGCAGTCCACTTCGTTGAGGTGACCCAAGACGGCAGTTGTGACCGGTACACGAGCGTGTGGCATCTCAACATCTGCCCATCTTTCTTGGCAAGGTTGGGTACGACGTCTCCATACGAGAACGTGAATGTCCCTTCAGTTGGCTCTGTGTAGTCCCACTTCTGTCCGTTCCCGGGGGTGAGCTGGCCAAAGTTCTGCGTCGACGACGTGATCTTCAAGTAGGCCGAATCAGAGAGCTCTGGGTCGTCAGTGGCTGTGCCAAAGTACAATTTTCCAGCAGCCTTGGCGAGCTGGTTCAGCTGTGCCGATGCAGTGGTCGCGGTGAGGGCCACGCCGGCGATGGAGGAAGCACGCATTTTCAAAATGTCTTGTCTTGCAAGGCTCTTTAACGAATGAATAATAATGAGTGGACGGGCTCAAAAGAACCGGAGGTACGAAACGAGTGTCAGGTCGCGATCGATTGGACTCGGCGGGAGCAGCATGCGATGAGATGAACAAGGTTGGACGTCGGGATAGGCTCGCCAGGTTTATATATACTACCTAATCAACACCTGGAGAAATGTTTCGCCCCCCCTTTCTGCATGCTTGGCCCTGCCATGTTTCGTCTTCTCCGTGTGTACCGACATTCAGGGGGTATATCAACGGAAGGTTGTTCAAAGTGCGGTTCGCGTCCGATCGAGGGTGGGGCGTGAGCGAGCATTCCAGATG
Organism: Stenocarpella maydis; assembly: GCA_002270565.1. Classification (NCBI taxonomy): domain Eukaryota; kingdom Fungi; phylum Ascomycota; class Sordariomycetes; order Diaporthales; family Diaporthaceae; genus Stenocarpella; species Stenocarpella maydis. The sequence goes on along the minus strand of NQMI01000025.1, from coordinate 414,123 downwards.
CATCGACAATTTGCCCTTTTCAGTCCAATATACAGTCTGAGAGCGTCCGAATGGAGACCTACGCGCTCCACAATCATACGAAGTCGCATCGGATTCGGGGTGGCTTAGACTCTGAGTGGGCCTCGCTACCACAATAGATCCCGGGGTATACGCGCCAGGGCAGAAGGCAGAAACTGTAACCTAAGCCGGCTGGCCGGGAAAAAAGAGAGCACAGGGCTCAAAGTGGTCTTTGTAAGAATGCGATAAGAGCACCCTGTGAATCCAGACTGCTGCAGGCAAGGCCTAAAAGGGAAATTAAAGTGGCCAGGGAGACTGCGCGTGATAAGCAATGACACACCTCTGCAAGCCGCCCATACCTAAAAATTCGACATCTCCGCTCGAATTCGCTTGCACTAACAGATTGGGCAAAGTCGAGTCCAACAGTGGGTTCGGAACTGCTAATATAACAAGTACGATACGAATTAACGCTTGGGATGCTCTCAGAGGTGTACACTAAGCTCGAACCTGATGTTTGGAGATTGGTGATAAAAGTTTTCAAGGAGGTACAGAGCTTTATGGAACTGCAAGGATGCCTTTCCGAAGATGTGCCGACTCTTCTGCAAGCAACTCTATACTATATAAAGTTCGCGGCCCACATTCGTCACACCCCCTAATTCACCCTGCCTCCATACCCGCATTGATAGTATATATATATCTTCAATACCCACCCATAAATGTTCCTTCTCTGTATTGCATTGTTTGGTGGTCAAGCCTGCTTAGTAGGGGGCTCATAATTGAAGTGCATAGCAGTCAAGGCTGGGCGCAAGAGTTAGTGTGGTTGGCCCTAAGGTACTCCGTACACCTGTAGGTCCCATTATCGATAAGCCCCTCCTGCACTATACCTATAGTTCAGAGGGTCCCTTTAACTCTTTCCTTCCTTCCTTCATTAGCATAGCCTTCATTAAGTCTTTATATAATTTAATTCCGATCCTAAGCTTTTATACTATTAAGCTTGAGTAATATTTTTAAAAAATTTAAAATTTAAAGTGTATTAGGGTTTGGGGGCTGCTAGTTGCTAATCTATATATGCCTTATCGATAAGGCACCCAACAGCCCCTGCTGCCTTTAAATAGCCCTCTAGTTTCCATTACCTCTAGCGACACCTTCTTTTTAGGTTATTTATTTACGTAATTCTTCTATAGTTATTATTTATATATATTTATTATTTAGTGACGGGTTTTCAACCGATTCTAATCATCTAAAGAGATGTAGCTCTTTTGTATAAAAAGAAAGGGGGGGATTATGATGGGATTAAGAATGAAACTAGCTAAGTAGTCACGGCTGTAACGGGGTTCGAGGACAAGTCCCGGGAATCCGATTGAATTAATATAGAGTACGAAAGACAAAGAAAGAGAGACGAAGGGTCCCCGCAGGGAGCCCTCGGGAAACGTGTCTAAATACTTGGAGTCCGGTTACGTAAGCCGGACAACCAGCCCTGGGCAACGCCCATCACAGTGGGCGTACGTTGACTGCCCCACATTCCCCAAGTTCCTAGCACGCAGTTTTCATCCGGCGGCAGAATGTTGGTGCAGCCGTTTTGCTCTAGTAACTTATCCAACAACCGTAGATCCATCCATTGGGTTTTTATGCCATACCAGGATGAATGATCTCGTGTTGACGTGGGCTTCTCGTAGCTGCGACGCGATGGTGTGGACATCGGTCCCATGGTCATAGCTTCATGTGTAACCACTATAAACACTTCGAATCGTTTTCCAGCTCATTTCTTGCTCGAAACGTTTGGACACTCCGTCTTTGCGGGAAGAAGTTGAAATTTCGGACAGCTTCTTGATGCTTCCTTTGACTGCTGTATCGATAATAGTTTTCCCTGAATGATAATCGCAATTACCGATCTCAAAAACCGTCTTGGTAAACGCACAAAACTCGAGATCAAAACAAAGCAAGCTAGCACCGGGTAGCTTGCCATCTACGATTTTGTACCGCACATCCAGTATCTTCTAGAACGAAGGGCTATAGGACCAGGGATGTTGCAACGCTTGGTCAAAGGTATTCTTGTATCTTCCGATAATGAAATTGGCAACTGCTTTCCCGTCGTTTGCAGCCAGAGAGAGATGGGAAATACAAAACTGTGACCCATTCCACGGCTTTTTGAAACAGGTACGGTGGCTGCAGTGTTCCTGCTGGGGCGCTAATTTCGTCAACCCAAACTTTTCTAGCTCTCTGCAAATCATGATCGCAGCACTGCACGAAACAAATCGCGATTCTAACCTGAGATAGAATCTTGATGCTGAAACTCTTGCAGATAGGTGGGCGTTGTGCTCTCCCTGTGTGGCGTTGTAGGGGCAGAGCTCTTGAACGAAGCCGCGTCGGGACAAAATGCGAGGTCTAATACATGTAGCGCCTTGAGTGCTAAGATTTGGGGTATGATCTGGGAACTTGGCTAGAGTAAAATGTTAGTTGTGAAGTCCAAGTAGGCATCGGTCTCGTGGGATGCAAACCTCGGATACTGCTGTTCATAGCCTGGGTTTTCTCCCGTGTCCTGGCCGTTCCGTCCTCAATTGTACCATTTGTTTCGTGGAGCCATGGGAATAACTTCTGATAATTATCAGTGTCGGCGGCTTCGGCTTCCCGATCGCTGATATTATCCTCCGTCAGTGACAGTGCGTTGTTATCCCAGCCCGTGGTTTCTGAGATCTCAAATGGTGTGGCCTCTTCCTTCAGGTCTTCCGAATCCCCATGTTCTCTGTGGATCCTCATGTGATCCACTATGGATCTCTTCGTATGGGGAAGACGAGCGACAGTTCTATAACAGAGCGGCACTGTACAGAGCTACCGACTCCCGTGTGCCATCTTAGCGTGCGCGAGTGCGGATCTGCGCCTGCTAAATGTCCCGGTGCAGTGGAATGTGCCTGCTTCGGGGCAAGGTTAATGACTCTAGCTATGCTTCCTGGCGTCCCCCATGGTGAGGAATAATTGTTCACACTTGTATTCTTCCGACAGAGGACAAGGAACTCTCATCTCATTAGGGGTTCTGTAATGAAGTTTGCCATGCTCTGCTGCACTCTTAGCACAAGTGAACATTTTGGTGCATCTAGTCTCAGTAGCATGGGGGCACTGTACGATGGGCTGCAGGTGACATTTGCCATGGTGTTGTGCTGTTTGTCTGGTGTTAAACATTTTGTTGCAGTGGTATACCTCAGCTGAGTCGAGGCATGCCTCAAGGCCCCACCTTTCTGGACAAAACTTTTCTTGCAGTTGGATTCGTCTGCGACAGGACAGAGGCACCTCAACCCGTGCTGACGTGCATGTTCGTTTGCTGCACCTGCAGTGCCAAAGCTTCGTTTGCAACGATAATGAAATGCGACTGGACAGGGGAAAGGTTCTGGGTGTTCGGCATCTCGATGAGCATTCGCCTCAGTTTTGCTGTTGAACTTGAGGCTGCAACCGAATCTTTTAGCAACTGGGCACTGCTAGCGAGAGCCTGGGGCGGAGAGGTTTCTCGGTCTGCGAAACTGTAACTGCTATCACACAGACACGCTTTGCCAGGTCACCACCTCGAGGGATTCCCTCGCCCTTCCTTTTTCGGCCAACACAAGAACGTGTGCCGTCGGATGAGCTAAGATTGCACGGCATGATGAAAACGGGTGCCTGTAGAGACCCCAATCAGACCCTTGGTGGAGAGTTTGTTGATGGGGGGGCGGGGTAGCAGGGGCGATTCGGCGTCACGTGCCCAGTCGCGTGACCGAGCCTGAACAGCCCACAGCTAGCGGGTGCAGCTGCAGCCTCCAGCTCCGGCTGCTTCCTCCTCCCTCTAGGATTTATGCCAATCAACCAACCCCCACCCATCGTGTCACAGTACGTGACACAACCAATAGATGCTCTGTGTTTTCCTTTCTGTCCCCCCCCCACCTCTCATCGACAGCGAAAAATAAAATGACAAGCGATGGCAAAAACGCCGGGCCGTCGCCCTACGATACATATCAGACGTCGTTGACGACGAGATACTGTAGTCCAGAGATGGCGCGACTCTTTGGGCAACGCTCTCGCCACTCGCAGTGGCGCAGGCTTTGGCTGCTGCTTGCAGAATCCGAAAGAGAGCTTGGTATCCAGACCATCACGACCGAAGCGCTCGAGCAGATGAGGCAGCACCTTGAAGTAACCGACCAAGACTTTGAGGTTGCCAGGGCCGAGGAGAAGATCCGCCGACACGACGTCATGGCTCATGTCCACGCCTTCGGAGCAGTCGCGCCTGCCGCGGCTGGTATCATCCATTACGGTGTAAGTTGAAGCTGCAATTCTCGGTCTCGTGTGGTGCTCCCGATAATTTTCGCAAGTCTCTGTCAACCGAGGCTAACGGGTCAAAACAAGGCGACAAGCTGCTTCGTCACTGACAATGCGGAGCTTATTCTCATGCGTGATGCCATGGACCATCTCCTTCCAAGACTCGCCAAGGTTGTGTCAAACCTGTGCAAGCTTGCTATGGAATGGAAGGCAACGCCCACTCTCGCATATACGCATTTGCAGCCAGGTATTCTTTTTACCTGCCACCAGCAAATTGGTAGTACATCCGCTGACCATTCGCTTGCCAGCTCAACTGATTACAGGTATGCCGAAAGCATGGCTCCTTTCCAGATGTAGTACAAACCTGTAAGACAGGGTGCTGATTTACGTCTAGTGGGGAAGCGGGCCGCTCAATGGGCCCAAGATCTCGTTTTCGACCTTGAGAGCATCGCTCACGTTCGCAATGGGTTGCTGCTTCGAGGTAAGCCGCAATGTACCATGGTGCATCGGACAGCGAGAGACTGAATAACATGCCATGCCAGGTGCACAAGGAACTACGGGAACTCAAGCTTCATTCCTCGAGATTTTTGGCGGCGACGGCTCCAAGTGTGACCAGCTGAACGCACTATTGTGCAAGAGGCTCGGCTTTGCCGCATGCTATGACGTGTCAACGCAAACGTACACCCGCAAGGTTGACCTGCTCGTCGCCAATGCCATCTGCGGCCTCGGTGCTACGGCGCAAAAGATTGCCGGAGATGTCCGCCATCTCGCCTCGTGGCAGGAAGCGGAGGAGCCCTTCGAAGTCAAACAGGTGGGGTCAAGTGCCATGCCCTTCAAGAGAAACCCGATGCGCTCAGAGAGGGTCTCCAGCCTCGCCCGAGAGCTCCTCTCCAAGCAGGCAACTACCGCAAACACGCTCGCGGCGCAATGGATGGAGCGCTCACTGGACGACAGCGCCGTCCGCAGGATGGACTTGCCGGAGATGTTCCTCCTGGCCGATGCCATCGTTGGCAGCCTGGACAATATCACCGACGGCATGGTTATTTACCCCGAGGTGATTGCCTCGCGTGTTCAGGAGCAACTACCTTTTATGTGCGCGGAAAACATCATCATGAAGCTCTGTGCCCAGGGGATTTCCAGGCAGGAAGCCCACGAGCAGATCCGCGTCTTGTCGCATCAAGCTGCCGGTGTCGTGAAGCTCGAGGGCAAGCCGAATGATCTCATAGAGAGGATCAAGACTACTGAGTTCTTCCAGCCTATCTGGGCTGATCTCGACGACATGCTGAGGCCTGAGCTGTATATTGGCCGTAGTGTTGAAATTGTGGAACGTTACTGTGGCCCAGAAGGCATAGCAGAGAAAAAGATCCAGCAATACAGGGCCGTGTTTGAGAAGTCGGGAACTACGGAGCTTAACGTCTGATATTCGAGACCGGGACAAGATTGAGAATTGGGTGACCGCATTGGTGACGCTGATAGCATACTACCACCTCGTGGCGGCCCTGGTCAGCAATACGATATGATTTAGGCAGCTTCTGACAGTGACTCTCGTGGCCGGCTCGGTTGGACTGCTTGTAGCAACAAATTCCAAGGTCCTACCTAGGTATAAGTGGGTACTTGGAGTATCGCCAGATATCTGGTGAGTGGTATGTATAGCTATATAAGCCACATATATTCCAGTTGCAGGAAAGGAGCCACATGTACGCCACTTGAATGAATATGGCGGCTCAGAGTGCTACCTTCAGGTGGTTGCAAAAGAGCAGGCCATACTCGTGGCTAGGGCATGTATGACCTACATCATCACAAGCAGGGCCGAAGGTCGCCCTGCTGCAGTAGTGACACAAACATCAACAAAACTTTGAAAGAGGTGCATATGGTTGAACAGTGCAACCCTCTGTGGCATACACACTGTGTGAACGTGCACAGTACTCGTCCCTGCCTGTGATAAAGGAGAAAATGCGAGCAATGAGGATTGGATCAAAACTCCCTGACTCACTTTGGCCAGAAATTGGACGAACAACCGTCTATCTGAGCAATCGAACACCAACATACAGCCTAAACTGGCAGATACCATACTTCAAATTCCACAAACACATATCAAAAAAATAGGCATTCCACGGCCAGATCCTCGCCCAGATCAAGCTCACTTGCGGGTGTTGGGTGCAAAGCCTATGCCATGACTTCGAATACTCAGCTGAAGAAGAAAAGGAAACAACGCCTGAACCCAAGGGTATGGGTTGGGTACCTGGTAGGATATAGATCCACCAATATCTATCGAGTTTGGATACCTGCCCTATCAAAAGTAATCAACACCAGAGATGTAATCTTCAACGAACACGAAACGTTTGATGGGAACTGGGAAGGATTCAAAGATGAGCTCCTAACAACCGATATTGATCGGCTTGGAGAATGGACCAAACAACACGCCCTCTCGGAGTCTGATGAGATCCCAGAACCAGAAGGGGAAGATACAGTTGAGCAACAATCGCGGTCCGAAGCAGACCGAGAAGACGATGACATACAAGACATGAAAGAAGCCGAAGAGGCCCCCGAAGGTCGGTCCGCGGCGGACCGAGAACCCAAGACATACACTTCAGCCAAATTCGAACTCCTTCCCACACCACCAAGAACACCACCATTAACATTGCTGGTCCACACAATTCAGGCAAAGACAGATGAAGCCAGACCGTCTGCCGGTGAATCTACCGTGAATCTACCGTGGCAATGAGCCTTCCTAGCAGGAACAAAAGCGGCACCAATGGTCGAAACCCAAGGAAGAATCTTAGACAAGGCTCAGGTCGAGCGGTGCCCACGTAAGGGGGTGCGGCTGAAACGAAGAAGACCTCCCGGAGCCACCCAAGTCACACCGAGACCTTGAGAAGAGCCATCCATTGGGAGACCAGTTTAAACAGGCTGAACTCATCCATATTCAGAGTCACCGCGAAATGCAATCGTGGACTGAGGTGCCAAAGACAGACTCGAGAACAGCAAAGAAACAAATCCTGGACTGCATGTGGGTCTATGTCTACAAAATTTGACCAGCACGGCGTTCTCCAGAAGTGTAAGGCCCGTTTAGTAGTCCGAGGGGATCAGCAAGCCCGCGGACAAACGCAGGATACCTATGCAGCCACACTCGTGGGACGATTGTTCCGTACATTGATTGCAATGGCGGCGAAGTTTGACCTAGGACTTATCTAGTATGATATGGTAAACGCTTTTGTTTATGCACCTATCTACTAAGATATGTTCATGAGAATGCCATATGGCTATAAGAAGAGAGGTAATCACCGTACTGATCCTAAACAAGGCAATCCATGGACTCCGAATCTCTTCATTGCTTTGGCAAAGAGGATTTCCAAAAACACTATCCGAAATTGGATACCAGCAAATACTGCATGAGCCGTGCTGCTATATTAAGAATGGAGTTCTGGTCTTCCTCTATGTGGACGACATTACCATTGCGTACTAGCCGAAGAAACGGACAAGAAACGGTGGATAAACTATCCAGCCAACTCCAAGAGAAGTACAAAATCAGTGGCGGAGATCCCGTCCAATGATTCCTCGGAATGGAAATCATTAGTTAATTCTTTCTAATAGACGTTCTTTATATTTGTATACTAAGCCTTAAATCAAGCAAGCGAGTAATTTTTAACTTTTAAGATGATTATCCCAAGATTTTCAAGTCCTATGTAGTACAGCATACTAAAATAGAGTATGCCGTAGTTGTTAGGAAAAGCAGATTAGAGCTGTGGTGTATGCCTTATATTGCCTACTGACGTTGCTACACATGAAAGAACAACCCCCCGTCGTGCGTGTGATAGGGTTGACTGCTTATGGAAAAAGTGGCGAAATTTGTGTTGAAAGTTGGTGTGATGGCTATATTCTAACTGAAGAGGATCAGAAGGCATGCCCGAGATAGTTTGTAACCTTGACCCAGTCAAGTCCGACCCTCTGCTCACTTCCCTTGTCCTGTTGGTTCGTTACTGTCACGCCTCAACAGCAAAGCTCGTCTCACATCCAAGACTACAGGAATGATTAACCGGCATCCTCTTCGTCCAAGACCTCCTGACATCGCGCATCCGCATCCACGTTGTGCTCCCTGGGGACCCAAATGTACTCCACCTCGCCAAGCTCCGTGACACGGTCATCCAGATCAGAGGCCCTCTCGATGAGGTCCCGATTCGCAACCTCATAGCCGCGCGAGTTGGTCCAGCCATTCCGCACCCACGTATAGATCCAGTTCGTCATGCACTCAACGGCGTAGCGAGAGTCCGACTTGATGGTGACCCGAAGCCTGGGGTACCCATCCAGCTCGTCGAAGCGCTCCAAGGCCCACTCCAGAGCCATGATGATGGCTGTGATCTCGGCTCGCTGGCTAGTTGGGGGCACGGGATAGTAATTCAGCACCTGTGTTCTGCATGCGTACCGGCTCCCACCCCGCATTTGCAAGCAGCAGGCTGCGGCTCCGATCGCGTCGGGCTTGCCGTTTCTGCGACAACCCCCATCGACATTGAGAACCATGCGGTATGGCATGTTTTCAGGCGTCAAGAAAATCGTGGGAGTCTGTGGTTGAAGGAGTGTTGAGCCGATGTGGTTATTTGGGAAGCGTTTGACGGGCGGTATGCTCGCGGCCCGGGGGTTGCGACCACCTGTTATGAGCCAACACAAATGGTACCCCAGGGACCCATTTGTGGACCCAGGCACCCAAAACAAACACCACGACACGACCCCGCAGGACCCCAGCCGCTAAGGCAGCACGGCCCAACCCAGAGCCCCAGGGTTAGGGCTGCGGACCCACAAGCTCAACAGTGCTCACGCAAGCACCCGTAAGCAACAGCAAGCAATAGCTACAAGTGCTCATCTAAGGTCGAGTAAGCAACAATAAGCCAACTAAAGAGTCAGAACATATAAGGATACAATCATCACCACAGTAGATAGCTTCTATAGAATAGACTCTTCAGTCATTAATCTAAGTATTCAATCCCAATATTAGATAGCCTTATAGCTAGTAATTATTATTAGTTAATAATATTACTTAATAACCGCCTAACAACATATTCTAAACATAAACCCTTAATCTTTTAAATTTAATATACTTAGAAATCCTCTAATTATTATATTTTAAGAACTGTTATTTATATATTACTATATAAACTTTAAGCAATATTATATATAGAACCCTTTATGATATTAAACTTTAAAATAACCACCCCTACCTATAACCTCCTCTATAAGTTAGATAAACTTGCTAATAATGAAACTATGGACCCCTATATTCAGAAACTGGCTAATAAGATTGGGCAGCTATACCTCCTTATAGAAGGACAAGCTTAATATAATACAGAAGTTAAATAGCTTTAATAGAAAATTACTACCCTCTAAGCAGAAGCCAATATTATCAATACCCCAATCTAAACAAAGGAATATATTAAGCTCAATACTCCAGCCCTATATAATAGAATTACTAAATAACTTTAGGCACACCTAATACAGGTTAGGGCCTACTAGTGCTTCTATGAGTTAGATGCACAGCCTAGCAAAAAAAGAGTTATACATATATCCTCTTTTCTTAAAGGATAAGCCTTAGCTTGGTTTAAACCTACTTAACTGATTTTATTAATATAGAATCATTTAAAGCCTACAAGCTTAAAATATAGTAGATCTTTAGTAGCTATGAAGGATATAAGGATGCCCTTAGGTCCCTATTTTAGGACCTAAATAAAGAATAATAAGTAGAAAGAGACCTAACAAATTGTAAATAGCATAGCTTAGCAATCAACTATACTGCAGAATTTCAATAGATCTACACTAAAATCAACTATACAAATAATATAAAGAAGTTCATATTCTATTACAGATTAAAGGATAAGGTAAAGGATGAACTCAGTAAAATCATAAACTAACCCAATGATTTTCTATACTATATAGAAATAGCTATCTAGATTAATAATAAACTCCATAAGTAATACTTAAAAAAGAAGAAATAAACTTTTAAACAACCCCCATTCTATAAATATAAACTGTTAAACGGAACCGCTCAGCAGGGCGTTGGTACTCCGTGCAAGGAGTTACCCTAGACTTCGTTGTAAGGAGTTACCCTAGACTTTCTAGCAAGGAGTTACCCTAGACTTGCGAGTCAGGCGATTTTCGCTAAGTACGCCCAGTGCGTGCGTGACGCAAGATGAGTTTGGTGGCCGTGAGTCGATTATTTTGGCCTGCATTTGCACCTTAATTCAGACCTCTGCATTACCCTTATTTCTTACCCAAAAAGTATATGACTTAGTGCATTGGATAGCCTGATTTCTGAAGTTTGTATGTACTTAATTTGGGCATTGCTAGGGCTGTGGTTGGCTAGTTGCTTGGAACCAAAGATGGTGTGTTGGAAGGGCGAATTTTCCGGCATTTGCAAATTTGCACCAGAGCCTACCGCAGCGTGCCCAGGGGTGAGACGACGTCGGAGGGTATAGAAGGAGGGCTTACAGAAGCCCAACTTAATTCAATACAAAGTTGTCCAGACCATTGTCAATCGTCCGAATTCGCCTCAGAGCACCATACTGCGACCCTGCCGAAACACACACACGCTGAACTGAATGCTATTCTATAGCACAAATTCATCAGATAAACCAAATACAGGAAGAAAGTACCAGAAACTGAATACCCAGTAGGGATAGCATATAGGCCCTATAGAGCTAGATGCTACCTAATACAAGGATAAGAAAAGTATTAAGTGCTATAATTATAATAAGATGGGATACTTTACTTTAAAATGCAAGGCTCTAAAGAAAAATAGGGATTAGAAGTTAGTACCTGAAGGAACCCAACAAGCTAATCAAGCTACCTATTAGGCTAATATAGCTGCTTCTAGTACACAAGGACTATCCAGGTCCAAACTATAATAGGAACTTATAAATAAGCACTATAATCTATAGAATAAATATATATAATTAATACTAGGTATATCTAGATTAGGACCCAGATAAAGGATGCAACTTTTATAACTCTAATAAAGAAGACCTTTATAATAGTTTATACTTCTTATAATATATTAAGTCCCAGTATAAGAAACATTAGAAGGATAAGGCTTGATAGCAGCCTATCCCACTATTAAAGAATCCTCAGAAGCCTAGGATGGCATATGCATTGCTTAGTTGGACAGCTTACTTCAATAACAGCTATATCACTTATTGCAGCAATAAGGAGGCCACCAGATGATTTCCTAAGAACGCTTTAGGAAAGCAGGGAAGAACCCTAGCAGTAGGAAATAGGGAGGAACTCCTGCAGACTAACCCCAGGATAAAAGGAAAACCTACCCTACAGGCCATACTTGCGCTATAAATATAATAAAAAGAACCATAAGACTACTTAAGATAAGCACTCCTTCTAGCCCTAAGAACTAATATTATAGCAGTTATAATTATAGGAAGACCTTTTAAAGAAACTATAAAACAGCCTACTCAAGAATACAGAAGACCAGGAGACACAGGATACATATACTCAACACATAGCAAGCACAAGGACATCTCCTAAGTATTATATATTTATAATAGATATAAGGAGCATATAAGGAAGAAAACCAAGCATAATTAGTTTCCTCAATAATACCTAAATAAGAATATTAAGCATATATATAAACACAATGACTTTAAGAGCTAGCACCTATATCAGAAATATAAAAAAACAGGGCACACCCTAATAAGGCTAGACTCCTAAATACCCTTAAAATGCCTATAAAACCCTAGCAAATGGGAAGATTATAAAGAGCCAACTTACAGGGTATACATGCTTAATAAAGCTTAAGATTAGCATCTACTAAGATAATAGGAGCTACTACTTAAATCCCTAATAATAGAAAAACAGGATTATAGTATATAATAGCTAATTAATAACCTATAAGAATCATAAGATATCATAAAGCAAAACCTCAAGAGCATCAAGAAAGTCCTAGCAGCAAATAAGCAGTTAAAAAACTAGAAGGGCTATCTATAAAACCTTAAATAGCAACTAATTACACTATAAGGTACTTGTGCGCAACAGCAAGCAACTACAGCCACTTAATAATTTAGGTTAAGCTAGGAGTCCATACATACTTAGCACTCATTAACAGTAGAGTACAAGGGAATTTTACATCTCCAAAGGTAGTAAACAAGTACTACCTACTATAGCATAAGAAAAGGAAACCCTATAGACTTAATATAGTGGATAGAGCTAAAGTATCTTATAATAATAGAATTATTAATATAGAGACTAATCCCCTCCTAGTTTAGATTTACAACTATATATAATTACTATTATTCAATATTACTAAAATAGCAAATCATTAGTTCATCTTAGGAATACCTTAATTAAGAAAGAATAATTCTTAAATTAATTAAACCACTAGCTAGATCTTTTAGGATAATGCCATTTCTTAAAAGAAGGTTGCAATTAACAGCAAGGGAAGGAGTTATATTACTAAGGATAATGAATAGGTGATGCACTTAAATAGACCTATAAATACCTCTAAAAGTAGGTAGGGAGCCCGACTTCAGGAAGATAGAGAAGGATTAAGCTACTTAAGTACCTTATAAAAGGACTAAAGCTAATTAAAAGATCACCACTCTAGCATAATTAGTTAGCATATAATACAGGAAACATAATAATACCTTCTTTACCTAGAAAAAAGATAGGAAGAAGATAAGATTAATAGACTAGCATGAATACTAAAGAACTATTATGAATTTAAGAAAGTATTCCAGGAATAACTTAATACTATTGTTAAACGGAACCGCTCAGCAGGGCGTTGGCACTTCGTGCAAGGAGTTACCCTAGACTTGCAAGTCAGGCGATTTTCGCTAAGTACACCCAGTGCATGCGTGACGCAAGATGAGTTTGGTGGCCGTGAGTCGATTATTTTGGCCTGCATTTGCACCTTAATTCAGACCTCTGCATTACCCTTATTTCTTACCCAAAAGGTATATGACTTAGTGCATTGGATAGCCTGATTTCTGAAGTTTGTATGTACTTAATTTGGGCATTGCTAGGGCTGTGGTTGGCTAGTTGCTTGGAACCAAAGATGGTGTGTTGGAAGGGCGAATTTTCCGGCATTTGCAAATTTGCACCAGAGCCGACCGCAGCGTGCCCAGGGGTGAGACGACGTCGGAGGGTATATAAGGAGGGCTTACAGAAGCCCAACTTAATTCAATACAAAGTTGTCCAGACCATTGTCAATCGTCCCAATTCGCCTCAGAGCACCACACTGCGACCCTGCCGAAACACACGCTGAACTGAATGCTATTCTATAGCACAAATTCATCAGAGAAATATACAACTATACTATTGGGTTGCTACGAATTATACTTTCTAGCAATATTCTGCCCCTTATATACCTATTCTATAGGTGTATTTAGTCTTTCTTAATAGCTAATATAGCTTCTAGTGCCCCTATAGAGGGGACTACCCTTAATTCCCAGGGGAATAGGTCTCTATTAGAGCGCCTAGATCTGCAAAATGAGTAGATTTTAGACCTAAACACCCGTTTAGAGTTTGTATAAGAGCTATTAGCTTAGCAAGTAGCCACTAGTAATACCCTTTAAGGTACGCTAGGGGAATTGACTACTGCTATTTAGGGCTTATTAGCCCTAGTAGCCCAGCAGGCGCCCTAGCTAGCGCCTCTAGCGCCTCTAGCGCCTCAAGTGCCCCAGACGGCCCCCTTGGAGCCTATGGATATAGAAAGTCCTTCTATAGGGCCTACGGGCCCTAATTAGGGGCCTATAGGCTCTGGAAGGCAGCTAGAACCTACTGGATTTAGTTCCAATTTTAGTAAGGAGCTCACTAAGAAGGTATATACCTTCCCAGAGATATATTGCCTAAAAGGCCCTGAAAATTTTAACTAGTGGAAGCAAGCATTTGCTATTATACTACAAGCTATAGAGTATAGCTAATTTCTCGCAAACCCTTCTATAGCTAATAGCCTAAGTAATAGTAATTAGGCTATTCTCTTAATGCTCTTAAGAGATAGCCTATTTTCAAGCCTATAGGCTGCTATTGCTTGGATCTTAGGCCCTGTAGAAGCCTATAAGCTATTAAAGGACTAATATTCTCAATCTATAGGTTTATAGAGAGATTCGCTATATAGGGAATTTTACTCCCTAAAATATACTTTTAGTATAAATTTAGCAGAATTTAATGCCTGGTTTAATAGCCTAATTTCTAGGCTATAGCTTATTAGGGCTCAAATAGAGCTAACTAACCTGATAAATTAGTACCTAGGATCCTTGGAAAGAGCATTTCCATAGTAGGTAGAGCGGCTTAGAGGAACTATTCGTATGCTAAAAGCTACAGGCCAGCCTACTGATAGGCTAAAT
>NQMI01000025.1:180522-392096 GCA_002270565.1 Stenocarpella maydis | reverse complement strand
TGCTTGGAACCAAAGATGGTGTGTTGGAAGGGCGAATTTTCCGGCATTTGCAAATTTGCACCAGAGCCGACCGCAGCGTGCCCAGGGGTGAGACGACGTCGGAGGGTATATAAGGAGGGCTTACAGAAGCCCAACTTAATTCAATACAAAGTTGTCCAGACCATTGTCAATTGTCCGAATTCGCCTCAGAGCACTACACTGCGACCCTGCCGAAACACACGCTGAACTGAATGCTATTTATAGCACATATTCATCAGAACCTAATTATATATACTCATGGGGATGTTCTCAATAGAGGCATTTTCCTAATTCTTCTTAAATCAGATCAGCCTACTTAATTAAGTCCTTATAGCTAAGTACTAGGTATAACCTATCTCCCTTCTTAAAGTACTATAAGGCTAACTTAGCTTCCCTCTTATAGTTTAAGCACTTACCCCTATCATAATACTCCCATCTTCAGCTTAGCCTTATAAAGAAGTTAGTCTTTACTTTCCTTATTATAGTAATCTCCTCTTACATTAGAGAGAACCTTAACTTTAAGGAGGATAGGATTCCCAGCCAATCATTAAGTAGAGAAATATTAATACCAGCATTATTGCCCCTGCTCAGCCTCTTACAGAACAAACAGCCCTCTTCATCCTCTACAGCCTCAGCAGTAGCAGCTTCCCTAATATCACAAGATAAAACACTAATAGAACCCCATCCTCCTCAGCCGGATGATAATGGTGTTATCAGCCCCAGCCAGCGCCCCAGAATCACATAGCAAGCAACTAATAGCCAAAATATATACTTCACCTCAAGTACATACTAAATCTTTACTTAAATCTGCCTTATAAGGCTCATTATTAAATCCTAAATTATCATAAGGGTTGCTTTAGCTAAGAACTCATTAGAGTATATAATAACTTTATAAGAAGCCTTCTTTAGCTGAATTATAGTATTAATGTATTCCTAATTAATCTTATAACCATATATAGTCTTAGCAACCCGGGCCTTTAATTCCTTAAGCCATATATTAAGAGACTTAATAAGAGTATCCCCAAATATAGTCTTTAAAGCCTCTGGGTACTTTATAATTATTAGTGGAAGTTAAATATCCCTAAACTAGCTGGTCTCATTTGGTGGAAGCTTAAACTCTACCTTAATAATAGTTAGAACCTTAAGCTAAGTAGGGGCTTCCTCTTAATAAAAGCTAGCTGTAGCAACCTCCTTAGGGATCTCTATAACATTATTATCTTGTGGGGTAAGCAGGCCCTCATCAGCAAAGGGATTATAGTTAGGAGCTTTAGTTGGATCCGGCTCCTCTTAATTAGACCTAGCAGGGCTACTCTCTAGTAGCAGCAGTAGTAAGGGTGATAATGGCTTCGCTAGGGCCTTCCTCTTTGCTGGGACTAACCGCTTCGCTAGAGCTAGCCTCTTTAATAAAGCCAGTGCAGCTAGCTTAATAACTTAGGTCTTCTTTATAGCAGAGCCGCCTAACAATATGGATTTAGTATTCCTCCTCTTTAAATAGTGCTATTATAATAGTCTTAACTAGACTGTTATTAAAGATAACTTAGTATTTTAGCTAGAAGCGTAATTAGTAGTAAGGATTATAGTTTAGGGGCTCTTAATTAGTATATAAAATCAACTTTAGCTTAGGGGTAATATTTGAAGGATCTAAATATTTAGAATATTATTAGCTATAGTAATATATTATATAAGGAATGCGCCAGGCCTACTAGCGTGGAGCTCTAGCAGGGCGTTGGCAACTTCAATTAACCCTAATAGTAGGTTATAGGGCGATAATTCACGCTTAGGGGTAACTACTATATACACCATAAGAAATACTATGATTCTAAGTAGCGATAGTTACAAATGGGTGATGATGATAACAACGTTATATGTATTAATGCTAAAGGGATAACGGTTTATATAGGGATTAGGGGGGGTGTGATATGTGCGCGTTACTAGCGTGTTTTTGGCACTCTCGGTTGCAAATCAGAATAGGGGTACACCAGCAAGCAAATTACTGCAAACAAAACTAGGCCGCCCCCCCCCCGTCGGTTATCGTCTGCCGCCTCTAATTTGCACTAAAACGCGAGACTGTAAATAACTGCACGAATTGCGACTAACACGTACTTGTCCACTTGCTGCACAAAGCCAAGGCCACGTTACCACAGACGTGCTTAAATCAGAACAATACTGCTAAGCAGGTCTGGTAGCTGCTCTGTCGCTTCACCTTCCATTACACCATGTACGTATGCCTCGCCAACAACCCGCCACTCATTCTTCACTACATTTCTCAAAACAAACGGCGTCTCAGCCCCAGCCAGAATCCAGACACCATCTCCCTTTTCGAGAGCCTGGTCTGAGATTCCGAAGTAACCCGTCCTCGTCCTGAAAAGTTTTCTTCCGGAGCATGCAGCCCAAAAGCTCGATCCAATGTCTCTCAGCATGCAGGCAGTTCTGGATTCGCCATCCTCCATACAATCATCGTTGGCTCTTCCCGATATAACGATGCCTCTCTGCTTTTCGCCTTCGCTATTCTCGCAGGCCTTTACCCACGCAGAGATCTGTGGTATCCTCTCGGCGAGTTCTACAAGTCGCTGTTTGCTTCTCTCCAAGAGGGGCCCCAGCTTATCCAGCTCACTTGTCTGTTGTTTGATCTGGAGCAGGTCTCCTTCGTCGGCTTTTAAGATCCGAATGCTGTCCTTCAGTTCATAGACTTGGGTGCATAGGTCTTGAACTCGGTCCACCGCAAGTGCCGCAAATGCTTCTTCGGCTTCCTCTCCTGCAGGCTGGTTGCGAAACGAGTCTTTGATGAGCGTCTTCCAAAACCTCTCATAGTATGACAGCCGCCTGGGCAGTTGGCCCTGGCCGTACCCATCCCATAGTAACTCGAGAAGATCGGCCCACCGATACTCGCGGTCAAGTTGCTTATATGTTGGTCCAACGCGTTCGATAATGTCCCATTTGAAGCCTTGGACGGCGAGCCTCCGGCTGGACTTCCCGTCTGCGTCTGGTTTGTAGTTGAAAGCCAGCCCCCGACTTGAGTTCCACCTCTGTGGAGGTAACTTTTTGGATCCATCCCGAGGCCACGGAATCAATGGCTGAATGCCGGCTTTTTGGCTGTAGTCGGGAACCCATGAAGGGAGGACCGGGGCCCTCTGTCGGCTTTCCAACAAGGAGAGGACCCCGAGATTTCCACTTTCCTGAATTGCCAGAGCTGTGGCTCTTGTATAAATTTCCGAAAGCGATGCCTTGTACTCAACTTCAATGTCCTCTAGCCCCAGTGATTTGTCTCGCCTCGACTTCCAGATGTCGAGAATAGCAAACACGTGGTCTAGCGGCTTCGTGGCGTTGAGCCTCTTCGAGTGATACAGGAGCGTCTCCAGGTTTGTCGGGGAATTTGCAGCTTGAGAAATATCTTCAAAAATCTGATAGTTGTTCAGTCGATCTTCAAACAGCCTCGACACTGTCCCTTCAATACGGTAGTACTCGTAACCAGCCAAGGCGAAAAGGTAGAGGGCCTGTAGTGGATTTGCTAACCTGCTCTTCTTGAGAACAGATGCCGCCGCGATAATGTATTCCCAAGAAAGCTTATGAGATCCCACAAAGACCTCCGTTCTCTTTGCGAAAAACTTTTCTTGCAACACCCAAATCCGCTCGAACCACTTTCGCTGGAGAAATGCGGCATAGTCGCGCCACTCGCCAGCCTCGATACTTGGTAGCCCCAAAGCCCTGCCCCCTTCAATAAGAGTGTCGAATGCCGTAAAAGCGTCGTAGTCATCAAAGTATGGTGCTTCGTCGAATATGTCGAACTCCACATTCGCAAGTGCCTCCATGGTCTTCAAAGCACCTGGGGTGTGCAGGTCTTCCTCCCCGAGCCACACCACAACGGTCTCAGCATGACCGTAAATCTCGCCCATCATCTTGACTTGTGAGCTCTTCTCATCATCGTCTCCCTGGTTAATGCATATGGCATCGATCCATAGATACCTGGGAGTCCGATTATCGGCCGACGAACAGTAGCCGAATTCGGCGAGCCGTTTCAAGGCTTGGACAAGGTTCTCAGTGACCCTGATGATGGTATCATCTTCGTGCCGGATTTGCCTGTCGCAAGATGCTGACATCTCATGTTGTAATGCATCGGGATAGAGATCCCGGGACATCGGGTCACCCCAGGTGTAAGATAGGCAATCAAACTTCGGCATCTCCCGAGGATTGCCCATGTCGAATGCGTCCAGCGAGCACGTTGCCACTTCCCCATCAAAGGACAAAATGCGGAGGAGTCGAAGCCATTTTGGGCCGGGCAAAGCCGCGTAACAATGTTCCATAACTAGCAGCGTTGAATTGAATGTTGTCTCTGTTGCATTCAAACGTTTGGGTCTTGGGGCTGTCTTGGTCAGGCGTTGTTAAGTGCGACCCGGAATTCGGGCCTGTTACAAGGGCGCATTCGGACAACATGTGTATGGCACGACGTCCGAGTCCTATTTATGGCCCCCTGTCGCCGAGTGAGATTAGAGTGCAGGGTAAGTCAATGGGTATGTTACATCGCAGGATCCGGATCCGTGGGTTAATAATGATTCCTCGATACCTACTCAGGTAGCAGTGGAGATTGCGGCTGGACATTTCAGGCAACACAATACCTAGGTAATGTGTACAGCTCGGTGGCCTAACTCAGCTGGGCATCCCCCTCGTGCATCCTACAGCTTTTTCTCGGGGAATACCCTCCAATGGGATGCTTAATTGCTGACGACCTAGTAGTTAGTGTGCAATTTCTTTTGTATCAGCCACCACGTGTGAGGCGTGGGAAGGGGTCCCACCCACCCTTACCAGGCACACAACATTGTCATTTGGGGTCCGAATGGCGGCTGACATCAGAGACCTTAATAGGTAAATGCAGCACGGTAAGGCGATTTGTCTGGGGGTATAAGTCCAGAACATTCCTGTGCCTCTGTCTCGCTGTAAGATTTTGGATCTTGGCCATAGGCAGACATGGCTTTCTCGCAATGGATCACCGCTTTGCTCTCCCTGGGTTTATTATTACTCTCTGGAAACGCTCGCTCTCAATCAACAGAACCCGCTTGCGGCCAGATAGTGAATGCCTTGGGTGGTATGGATCTGCTACTTCTTCTCTCTGATTTGGAACCCCCTCTCAGTCACATGCTGACACCTAGCAGACCAGGACACTGGGATTTTCAATGCGAGCCTGGTACATGAGTGTTTGACGAGTGTCCCGTTTAACGCAGCTGTTGCCACTCGATTCATCGCCTACTGGAACGACACACTTCGATTCCAAAGCACTCTGGCTTATCTGAAGAACCCACCGGCGAGCTACCAACAACCAGCGGTGGATCTGATTGCGGGCTTGTCAGAGTTGCAAGATGCCATCAACATAGGTGCCTTCGTGAATCAATACGAATTTGAGGTAGCTTTACAGCTTCTTTTGGCCTCGGCCCACGATGCACATCTCTACGTAAACGCCGGTATCCTTGCCGCGTTTACCTTTGCAAGTCCGTACGACATCGTATCTCTGTCCATTGACGGGGTTCAGCTTCCAAAGGTGTACTTGGCTAGTGAGTGTCTCTAGGTCATGATCGATCAGCACGAGCAGCAAAGATAGCTGACATGCATGCAGGCGATGTCTACGACAGCAACTCATTCACCGCCTACCAGCCTTCAGCCATCAAGTCTATCAATGGCGAAGAGGTGACAAGCTATCTCGACGCGTTCGCCACCAATAACTCGTATGGAAGTACAGAAGGGCACGCCGACTGGAACCAGTTGATGCTCAGCGGTGCACAGGATGTGAGGGGGGTTTTCAACTCTTTCAGTGGCAACACGCTTTTCTATCCCGGGGACAGCATTTCTTTTGCACTCGAGAACGGCTCCACAATCACCGACAAGTATCTGGGTGTCTACTGGAGCCAAGGACCAACCGGTCCGTTAGAAACCGGCGGTGATTTCTATAACTTCTTTGTTCTGGGGCTCTGGCCGGCCTCGTTCGATCCCACCTCGGACCAAGAAGGTGCAGACGGTGATGCATTAGCAACTGGGTCGTCCTCGAGCGCGGAAGCGTCGGCCACGGCCACAGGCACGGCCACCACAAGCAGCCCGACGGCCTCAGGCTGGGGGGCCAGCGAGTTCTGGTATCCTCCTTCGGCTGATGTTGCTCAGCCGGACCTGGGCGCATACGGAGGCGGTTATATCACAGGTGCGTGTGGAGAGAGTTTCCTTACTAATCGGTTGATTCTAATACACATCCAGGATATCTTTTGAACACATCCGCCACTTCTGTTCTCAGCATACCCAACTTTGACATGTTTGGTGAAGCACTCAGCACTGCGCAGACCGCCGTAGACGAATTCATCAACATGACCAAATTAGGTAATATCGAGAAGATAGTTATCGACCTTCAACAAAATACTGGCGGAGAGGTGTTACTTGCTTTCGACATCTTCAGGCGCTTTTTCCCCAACATCGAGCCGTACGGTGCATCTCGCATGCGAGCCCACCACGCCGCGGACGTCATGGGAAATTCCTTGACCGGTTACTATGCTGCTTTGTCAACAGACGACCCAAACTACGAGGCATTGGCAGCCGATGAATGGATTGCGACACCCCGGGTTGATGCTGAAACGAATGTTAACTTCACGTCCTGGGCGGAGTTCTACGGGCCTTACGAGCATAACGGAGATAACTTCACGACCAAGGTGAGTACCGACATTAGTACCTCAAACCCGCCTTAGAGCTCCGGCATTGTTTGAGTGCTGGAGTCTCGGAGCCAAACACGTACTGTAGTACCTATCTGTACTGACAACCCTGACCGCACAGCAACGATATAATCTATCCAGTGAGGTGTTCACATCGAGCGCAATTGGCGAGGAATATGATACCTTCAGCCTATACGATCCAGCCCCACGGGCCAGCCCTCCATACCCTGCTGACAGCATTGTCCTCGTAAGCATCTTGAAATCTCTAATACATGTGTCGCCAGGCTACTTGACACTGACTGTCTTCCCAATCACAGTTGACGGACGGTATCTGTGGCTCTTCATGCGCTCTATTCGTGGAAATGATGCACCATCAGGCGGGTGTCAAGGTCGTTGCTGTTGGAGGGAGGCCCACGAATGGACCTATGCAAGGCGTGGCTGCTGGGCGGGGAGCGCTGTCCTACGACCTATCGGTCCTCGATGCCAACATAGGCTTTGCGCAGGACCTCCTGGCGGCTGCAGGCTCTCCGGATGCTGGATTTCTCCCCAACCGCACCACAGCGAACGATGTCTATATTGTGGACGCGGGGATCAACCTGCGGGACCAGGTGCGACAAGACGATGAGACACCTCTCCAGTTCACGTACGAGGCCGCAGATTGTCGCATATTCTGGACTCCAAAGACAATATTCAACTATGCCGCCCTGTGGCAATACGCCGCAGACGCGGTCTGGAGCAACACATCACTGTGTGTCCCTGGATCGACGGGGTACTCCAACAGCGGGTCACAGGGCGCAGCCGACGAGTCTCCGGCGCCGCCAGAGCCCTCGTCAAAAGCACCGCCATTCAATATGACTG
This sequence comes from Stenocarpella maydis, assembly GCA_002270565.1. Taxonomy (NCBI): domain Eukaryota; kingdom Fungi; phylum Ascomycota; class Sordariomycetes; order Diaporthales; family Diaporthaceae; genus Stenocarpella; species Stenocarpella maydis. The sequence continues at coordinate 384,540 of NQMI01000025.1, read as the reverse complement.
AATACCTGTCATCTCTCAACAACCAGACCCCCGCACCGGATTCAAGTGCCCTGGAAGACGGGCTCTCGGCCGGAGGCGGAGTCTTTGGGCGGGCCCGCAGCGCTACTTTCAGGGACTGCAATGTGGATGCCCGGGGAGCCAGATACTGCACCCAGGGCTATGTGTGCCAGGACGTGCAGCGCTGCTCATCAAGCAAGGCGACCACGCCGACCTGCGTGGAGACTTGCAACTATCCACCAGGCACTGCCTGCGGCGGGGGCAGATGTGACTCAAGGGAGGTGCAGGGAATCACAATAGGACAGCAGAACAGATACAAGGGGTACTGCAGGCCGAAGGCTGCCTCGTGCTTCGCTAATGGGCGGTTGATTACACGGGACGAGGAGGTAATATAGCAGACGGCGGACGCAGCAGCGAGGCGGCGAATTCACGGGCCATGTAGATATGTAAGTACCTATAGGTAGGTACTCAATGTATCATTTGTGTTCTTCTGCCACAATCGGGGATGGCATCTGTCAGAGGTTTCCATTGCTCACAGAGCCCATGGGCCACCGGTCATGATCCATGGGTGATATTGGGACAGACGAAAAGTTTTGACGCCACACATGACTTTGTGTCGATACAGCATTTCAAGCTACCTAGGTCCGGTAGCCATAAGCTTTTTATTAACGTCTCTGAGCTTCTGTGAGCACGCATGAGTCGCCGTCCTCCAAGACTTGCCAGAGGTCCAAGGCGCTGCAACCTGGAGTAAGCAAATAGACCGTGGGCTGCTAGTTTAATTGCCAGGCCTATAATAACGGTCAATTTCTAGCGGCGAAGGGGACGGCGAAGGGGGCCCGACAAAGAGGGCCTGGATGAAAGAGGGCGGCAAAGGGCAGCAATAAAGGGTACCCAGGTAGCAATAATAGCAGTTCCTACTCTCCAGCTAAATACTTGTAGGGGTACATTTAAATTGACTAACTTAGCTGCTTTAAGAATTGTTAATCGACCAATCCACATGACGTTAAGATAACTTTGGGGTAAATCAACCTAGTTAAGAAGGCTATTCGGGCCGCATATCGCGCGAGCTTAATCTACATCCCGAGTGTCCGTTCTAGCTGCGACAACATGAATCAGTCGCCCGCATCCTTCTGAGACGATCTTCGCAGGGATCTATGTCGCACAACCCGGCTGCCCAGTATCTGACAGACCCGCAAGAAAGAAGCAGGTCCTCAGCATCTGAACGAGTTGAAGGTATGAATTGGTCCAAGGTGTGTAGATCAGTGAGTTGGGCCTGTTCGATACTGTCTGGTTGACTTTGGCATTCCGCGAGTGCTGCATATTGATACGTAACGGCTGATCAGTTGGTCAGAGGTGCCAGAGCTCAACGAGGCGGCAAGGGGCTGGGACTGGATGATATGGCAGAGCGTGTCACGCCTCCTTCACAAGTATGCAAGGTTTGAGGCAGGCTCGGCTACACCAGCAGCGGACTCATTGGATGTAAGTGAAGAGAGAAACCTCAAGAAACAAGAGCAAATGAATCCGCCACTTTCTCATGATGGCTGGACCACCGCCTCATCCTCTGCAGCGGATCCCGTGGCGGGTTGTAATGGTACCACAGGGGCAGCCACATAGCAAGGACCGCGGGGTCGTTCATGCGTGCGCTCAATAAATAACATCAGACCATGGCATTATCTGTCATACGCTTATTACCTAGATTGGCCGAGCCTGCCGGCAGGCGGGATTGTGACCAAGCAACTTGAAGTTGCTAAATTCGGCATTGTTGATTCGGATGAACAAAAAGTCTTGGGCATGATCTCTGTTGGTAGCAGTTGATGAACCGTTGTGAGCTGTTATTCCTCTTAATCTGAAACAGCTTCGCATGTGCACGTGGGCGGGCGGTAAGCCATGGCATTGATTGCCAAGAGAGAGGATTAGAAGACGGTTGCAAAAGCCACCTTGGTAGACCCTGCATTCAAACAGGGCTTAGATTATCAAGGTAGGCTAGCCCTGCTGTTTTGTGCAACGGCCTTGGCAGGAACCATACCGACGGTATGAAGGAGAGTGTACGTGCTACCTACTTGGGTGTGTAGGCAATAACCCCTGCCCCACCTACTGATTCATTCGCTGCACATCTGCTATAGCTTTGTCCTCGTTCGGAATTTGGAACGAGGTCCAGGGCTCCAATGGCACTATTTCAGACACGCGGACCTTGTCAAGTCACCCCGGGGACCCCATAGTAAACAGCAAGGCGTCCAGCAACACGCTTCTCCTTCAATTTGCGTTCAGATGTGGGGTCAGGAACCAACCGTATCTAAATCTGGATTGATATGCCTGCAGGCATGCCCACTCAGCCTCAGCCCTTGGATGCGTCGTGACTCTGAAGGGCTCACCACGTCTGAATGAATATAAGAAGGCGAAGCGGTGCGTCACCTCAGGACTGACCGGAGCTCTCCATCAACACATCAACCCGCTGCATCGTTCATTTCCGTCCAGTCGTTCTCTTGTCCGCATCATTTGCCCATCACAGCCGCGTCGCTCTTTGGAGGCTTGCTTTACCCAACTGCACTCATTACCATCTCAAGATGTGCACCAAGAAGATCTTGTCGCTTGCAGCCGCGCTCCTTGCGCTGCACCCCGTCCTGGCCGTCCCCGTCGCTGACAATGCCCCGGCGATTATTCTCCCGCGCAACGGGACCGACGGCAACGCCACCACAGTTGTTGTTGACCCTCCCAAAGACCCCAAGCCCGACATCACTGTCATCCCGGAAATGACACAGGAGCAGCTCCAGCAGCTCCTCGAGGGTCTCAAGAAGGGGGGCTCTCTGCTCAAGTCAAGGGCCTATAGTATCGAAGAGCTCGCCGCTCGGAATGAGCAGCTCGATTCTCCCGGCTCGTCCCTCGTGAAGCGCCAGAACGGCCAGGGCACTTCAACAAACGGCCCGTTCCTTTCCTTCATAGACGGCGACATACTTCCCGGCTCCGGCAACCCAACATGCAAGGACTTCCTCATCAACGGCCCATTCAACTACGTTCAGTAAGACACCTCGGCCCGAAATCTGCAGTACTGAAGTAGTCGATAAGCTAACACATTGTACAGTTTCTTCATGTAAGCCTGCTCAGAATAATGCTCTTGTCTGCCATCTCCTACCTAGGTACCTACTTGGATACTCAGCCGGCAGCAACACATCAAATCATGACGAGGGCAACCGCAGGCCCACACAAAGATCGTGGCCAATGTAGCACTTGCTGACTTGAATATCTGGATAGGGGTGACAACATGCGCGGTGTCAAGGCCACGAGTTACTCGGGTAACACGACAGAAATACAGGCCAGTACCACTTCTATCCAGGATGCCGAGTACAGCTTCGCCGACAATGAGCGCATCACCAAATTTCAAATCGGCCGCGGCAGTCCCACCGATAAACGCGTGTTGGGCCTGAAGTTCCAGACCAGCGCTGGGAAAAGCTTTGAGCTCATCTCCTTCGCCTTGTCGCAGCCCTCAAGCCAGACTGGAGTGACTCCCTCTTGGCAAGACATCCCCGTTGGCTCCGGCATCATCGCCAGGCTGTCAGGAACCAGCTGCCAGAGTGGCGTCTTCGGCAGCTTTGGCATCGACTTCCTGGACGAACTCTCCTCAATCGCCATCACCGACATCGACTACAGCGGCTTCACCAACAGCATCATGCCCGCTGGCGATGGCTCCCAGATATCGGTTGGCTCGCAGATCCTGGACAACCGCAACACCTCTGTCTCGCAGACCATCACACTCCAGACCACCGACGCCGTCACCCAGTCTAGGACTCTGACCACCGCTCTCCGTGCCATGGTCGGCGGCAGTCTCCAGATTGAGGGAAAGGCCGGAATACCCGTCATTGGCCAGACCTCAATCACCGCCCAGGCGAGCTGGCAACTCGAGAGGACCACAGTGAGTATTGACAGTCCATGTCCTGCCTTTGCCTGCGGTGGACGCGCAAGCTGGCTGACACTTGGACCCACAGAGCGACGCCGAAATGACTGGCTCCATCACCACCCGTGCTGCAACCTTTGCCCTCGTTTGCCCGGCTGGCAAGTTCTGCACTGCCAGCGCCTTCTTCATGCAATACAAGCTCGACGTCAATATAAATGCCACCTTGACCGCCACCACAACATCTGGCCAGACCTTCAACTGGGTCCAGTCGGGCACATACAACGGAGCCGACAGCCTGGCGATGCGGTTCAACGTCACCGAGGTGGACCGCATCGTCTAGGTGTCTCCAGGTACCTGGTCACCGGATTTCAGGATTTTCTTCTGGTCCGCTTTTTCTCCATGTAAATTAGCATATCTCTCTTGCGTGCTGTATGGCTTGACGATTGTTACGATTTGTGTTTTGCAGACTGCATCATGCCACGGGGCTGGACATTACATTATCAGCATAGGACCTAGAATGTGGAAGGCATTTGTCACGTCTAACTTGAACAATATTCCCTTACTGGAGCTTGACATGTGGTTGAAAAACTGATGCTTGGGTAATGCCTGATTTTTCAGGGCCCGGAATCACCCTAAACGCACACTTCAAAGCTCAGCCCGAGGAAATGAGGATTGGTATCTGTCATGATATAAGGCTAGGGGTACTATGCAGGGTGTGTCGGCACACTTTTGTCCTAATAGTATAGTGGTCTTTATCGTGTGACGCGGGTTGCTTATCGAATACAAGTCCTCCCCTGCGTAGCCTATCCCCGTGCACTGTGAGCTGCTGTCTTGGTGTCTGTGCCATACTCGATAACTAATAATACGAATGAGGACCTAGATACAACGTGGCAAATGAACTCGCAATAGGTAGATATAAAAGATACGGTAATCTACTTCCGAACACTTCCTTGGCTGCACCCAATCCCATGTGGGCTTGTTTCAATAGTGTATAATTTCACAGCACCATATTGAAGATCTGGGGACTTCAGTGACGTTTACTACCTGACCTGATGATAGCCATGTAAGTAGTAGATAAGGCTTTTCCCGCTCATAAGCTTTTCTCGTGAGGACTCGCATATGAATGCCTATTTAAGCAGGTAGATGCGAGAGAGGCGGACCTGGTATGTGGCCGATATCCTCGCATCCGGCCGAGGCTAGCCAGGACTGGACGCTTATACACTGAGCTTAAACAATCCTCCCCGGTGGTCATCGAATGGGCGGTAGCGCCGTATATGGGAGGCCAAGATACTCCTAGCAGGCCTAGACATTTAATCTGACAGCTTCCGCAATCCCCCTATCTCTCTGCCGAGTGCTTGGCGGGCTCCACCAAGGGAGGAGATCCTCAAGTAGGTCTATTGCCAAGCTCAGGACCGACCCCCATTTGCAAGTCCTTCCTGGGTCAAATCTTGGTTATCGGGCGTACTTGCGCTGTCGGCTGACTAGCAGACACGACGCGACGTCCGGGGAAGGGCCGCCAATCACCTGTGGTGCGTGCAGTATATGTTGATGCATATGGCCCGCCTCACCCTCCCTGCAGACGGCGATTGACATTCAGTCAGTCGTCTTTCCGACTTCAGGAGTCGCTTATACAGCTGATCGACGCAATGGGTGTCCCACAAGACAACAAAGAGCCATTCGGCATCTCATCCGCCCAGTCCACATCCGAAACCAATGTCGGCGATGTGAAGGTCGCCGGTGGCGGCCTCGAGCGACGGGCGGAGTTCGAAACGCAGCGAGGCCTGTCGCCGCGACATGTAAGCAGCTTCTGCAGTTGTTTTCAACCCGCCATGCAATAAGGAACTCCCTCCCGGGGCCTATTGCCCAAATGCCATGGCCACACTATGGCCTGATCCACGCTGTGTTTGAATGGAACTGCTTCTATGGTTCTTTGAAAGCTGACTCTTGATGCTACAGGTTCAACTCATGGCTATTGGCGGGAGTATTGGCACCGGTCTTTTCGTTGGTATTGGCAGTGTGCTGTCGAAGGCAGGACCGTTGTCTCTCATCCTCGGCTACCTGTTCTGGGGTATATTGTACATCTGGCCGTGCTACCTGTGCGTCGCCGAGATGTGCGCATTTCTCCCCATTCGCGGAACCATATTCGAACTGGCATCTCGCTTTGTCGACCCTGCATTGGGCTTTGCAATGGGCTGGACATATTTCTTCGCCGGGACTATGCTGGTAATTCAGTACCTGCTTAATCATTTATCCGGGCCGTCATGAAGCTAATCAAGACACCCAGGTCTGTGTGGAGTACTCAGCTGTTGCCACGGTCATCCAATTCTGGGATGCCGAGACCAATCCCGCCGCATGGATTGCACTTGCAATGGGTGTTTGTGTCTTCTTGAACGTCGTCGCCGTCAAGTGGTATGGCGAGAGTGAATTCGTCATGGCCTCGCTCAAAGTCTTGCTCCTCTTCGGCCTGGTTATGATTACGCTCGTAACCATGTCCGGAGGAAATCCCAAGAACGATGCCTACGGGTTCAGGAATTGGGGTGGTGGGAACTACATGATCCCATATTATGCCGAAGGAGACACTGGCAGGCTTCTTGGGTGGTGGTGAGTTGAACGGCCCTTAAACATTCTGTGGACGTCTACTCACGAGTGCCCAGGTCCGTCGTTATCTACGCAGGTTTCACAATTGCAGGCCCTGACATGCTGGCTATTTCTGCGGGGGAGATCCAGAACCCGCGGCATACCATCCCTCGTCTGGCAAAACTCATCTTCTATCGCCTCGTGTAAGCAGCTTCCAGAGACATTTCAAACCCGCTCGAGAACAACCATCTCCTCCTCAGAGCATACATCTTAAAAGTCATAGCCACAATATGGCCGGTTCCGTGCTATATTCAACCAAAACTTCTTCCTCGATTCTTTGAATGTTGACTCTCAATGCTGCAGGGGTTTCTACGTTATTGGAGTCCTTGCCGTGGGTATTATCTGCTCACCTACCGACCCACGTCTCATGGGAGCGATCGAGGACTCCTCAGCTGGAGCGGCAGCATCTCCCTGGGTCATTGGAATCCAGAATCTGGGCATTAGTGGACTCCCCAGCCTTATCAATTTTTTGATTCTTACTTCAGGATTGTGAGTCGACAGTGCCCCTGGTTTGAGTCCATTATGCTAATTGCCAAAACAGGTCATGTGGAAACGCCTACCTTTATTCGAGCTCCCGCACCTTGTATGGTCTTGCACGAGGTTCGTAACAGTTTCGCTGCAAATAGCTGAAAAGGGGGCTGTACTGACTTGCTATACATAGATGGCCAAGCTCCCAGATTCCTGCTCACTTGCACCAAGGCAGGTGTTCCAATATACTGCGTTGGGCTTGTTTCTCTCATCACCTGTATCACTTTCCTCGTCTCTTCGAACAACACCGTCACTGTGTTTTACTGGTTCGTCGACCTCACAACAACAGCACTCATTACGACATATACCGGCATGCTATGGACCTTCATCGGCTGGTATAGAGCAAGAATGGCTCAACCTGATGCGGTTCCTTTATCGGTGCTGCCATATATCGCACCGCTTGCCCCTGGGGCGGCATATTTCGCCTGTGGTCTCGGATGTTTTACGTTGTTATTCATCGGCTTCGACGTCTTTGTGCCTTTTGACTACCAAGGATTCATCACAGACTACTTTGCAGTAGCGTTTGGTCCCTTCATGTTTATCCTCTGGAAGATTGTCAAGAGGACAAAATTTGTATCTCCAGCGCAGGCAGACTTGCTGAGTGGGAAGGAACAGTGTGATGAGGAATGCAGGGTATGGGAAGACGGTGGGGTCGAAGAGAATGTTCGTGCACGTTTGCAGGACATGAACTCCTTCCGAAGGGCTTGGGAAAAGATATGGTAAGGTGTAGCATTAACATCATCGGCCAGGATTCCGGCCGCCCCCCCATTCCGGCCGCCTTTCCCACACAAACTCAGACATTTCAACAAGCAATAATATATTCAAATAAAATACTTAAAAACCCTAACCCTTTATATATATATAATATTTCACTTATAACAAAAAGAAAAACTTTAATTATATAATATTTCTTAATTATAATAATTTTAAAATGTTTTTTATATATAGCTTTTATAAAGTATTAAGGATTCTTAATATTTTCTATAAGAATACTAACATTTAATAGAAGTTACTTATTTAAGAATTATTTTAAAGAATTAAATAGAATTTTAATTTCGTTATTAATATTTATTTAAAAAGTCTTGATAGTAATATATCAAGGAATTATGTTTTAAAAAAGTTATTTAATAATATATTTTAAGATTTAATTCTTTGTATATAAACTTATTATAAGGAAATATAAGGGGCTTAGGCTTTACCCAAGCCTTTATTAGGCACTAAGGCGGGCTTAGGGCGGACCCGCCACAGGCCCAGTGTAATGATCAGAGGGTTTCCGAGTACGTTAAACCTAAAAGATCAAGGGTTTATGTTCGGAATACGTTATTAGGCGGTTATTAAGCAATATTATTTGACTAATAATGATCACTAGCTATAAGGCTATCCAATACTAAGATTAAATACTTAGATTAACGACTAAAGAGTCTGTTCTTATAAAAGTTATCTACTGTAGTGATAACCATATCTTATATATATATTCCGACTCTTCATCCATCCTTAGTGGTGGACCGCATGGATCACCTATTGACTTGCGCGATCCAACCTGATAGCCGACTGAACCGCCCATTGGTCCTATCGGTCCACCCTTATTAATAGGTCCCTAACCCTAACTCTAATAGGGTGGCATTACTGATTAGATCAGGTGTTTAGCTGGCTTGGGAATTACCCCGCTAAGGTTAAGGGTGCTTTTTATAGTAGTCAGCCGCTAACGCTGAGTGGTTTATAATACTATCTCCCTCCTTGCTTCTTTTATCCTTAAAAGTATTTCCGTAAATAATTCTAGGTCTATTTATATTCTCATTTATGCCTTTCTAATCTATTATATTTCTGATGAATTGTGCTATAGAATAGCATTCAGTTCAGCGTGTGTGTGTTTCGGCAGGGTCGCAGTATGGTGCTCTGAGGCGAATTGGGACGATTGACAATGGTCTGGACAACTTTGTATTGAATTAAGTTGGGCTTCTGTAAGCCCTCCTTATATACCCTCCGACGTCGTCTCACCCCTGGGCACGCTCCGGTCGGCTCTGGTGCAAAATTGCAAATGCCGGAAAATTACGGCCCTTTCCAACACCACCATACTTTGGTTCCAAACAATACCAACCACAGCCCTAGCAATGCCCAATTAAGTACTATAAACTTCGAATCAGGCTATCCAATGCACTAAGTTTATATACTTTTTGGGTAAGGCAATAAGCGGGTAATGCAGAGGTCTGAATTAAGTTGCAATGCGCAGCCAAAATAATCGACTTCACGGCACCAAACTCATCTTGCGTCACGCACGCACTGGGGTACTTAGCAAAAATCGCCTGACTCGCAAGCTCTAGGGTAACTCCTTGCACGGAGTACCAACGCCCTGCTGAGCGGTTCCGTTTAACAAGAGCATTTCCACAGTAGGCAGAGCGGCTCAGAGGAACTATCCATATGCTAAAAGCTATGGGCCAGCCTACTAATAGGCTAAATCTATAGTTCCTTATGGCGGATATACTAGAAGAGACTAGAAATCTGTCTTTAGCATCTTATTAGGTTGCTAAGGGGGAATAGAAACCTCCTTTAGGCCCTTAGGGGCCTAAAAATCAGTCTTCAGGCTCCAAAAGGCCTAAAAAGACTGGAAACAAAGGGCAGGACCCTAAAAAGGCTGAAGAAAATAAGCCTAATAAGGGATCCAGGGGCTCTAGTAGCAAGAAAAAATCCATAGAGCCTAAACCGCCTAATGGGAAGCCCCCTGAAAATTCAGGGGACTACACCTATGCTTTAGGCTATTCAGCCTATAAGGATGAAGAATTAGCTCCTAGCAAGAGCTATTCTTTAGGTGATAAGGCTAGTGATTCAGACAGCTCGTCTATAGCCTCAGAAAGCCCCTATAAGCTCTACTATAGGGGTTCACAATCAAAAGGGCCCCCCAAGAAGGGCCCTAAGCCTTCTAGGCCTAACAGGCCTACTGCCCTGCTATATAATACTGGTTCTACAGTACATATAGTAAATAGCCGTTCTTTATTCACTAATTTAGTAACAACCAGCGATTTTAGGTACCTATAAATAAATAGGGGTAGGGTATACTCCTTAGGTAGAGGCACTGCTATATTTCAGGTAATTAGCCCTAAAAGCCCAGCCAAGACCAAGCATCTAGTTCTAAAAGAGGCACTATATATGCCCTCTATAGATATCAGTATCTTTAGTAGCCTTTGCCACTATAGTGCTAGGGGTTACCTCTCAAGGAATACCCTATATAGGGCTGATAAGCAACCAATCATACACCTAAACCCTTCTAAAACGGGATTTTTTATCCCTCAGAAGGGGATACAGGCCCCAGAGACCTACACTACTCAGGCTAATAGTATATACTACATCCCCAGTAGTAATATAAACGCCTTAGAGATAGTGCTGCCTCCTTTTAATAGGAAAGCAGCTAGGGACTATAAGAAGATCCCTACCCCTTAAGAGCCTATTCTTTTAAGAAAATTAGGCCCTTCTAGGTCCTCTATAGGCTCTATTGCCTCAGAACCTAGGCCAGCATCGCCTAATTCTGAGTTACAGGGTCTTCCGGTACGGGTCCCTCGCACGCCCCCTTCTACAGGTCCTTCCCCGCGGGTAGAACCGCCTATAGGAAATAGGGGGGATAGGGCCACAGAGGACCTAGAAGATCTTCTTTTGGAAGGCCTCTCGCCTTCTAAGAAAGCCACTAGACCTTCTGAAGGGTCCCCTAAGCTACTCAAACTAGCCTATCTCTAGCATAAGAGATTGGGGCATATTAGTCTTTATCTGCTAAAGAAGACAGCTAAAATAGCCCAGGGGGTACCTAATTTTAATTCAATCTCAGAAGGGGATTTTCTATACCTAGCCTGTAATAGGGCTAAGGCTGTCCATAGGCTAAATCACAAGCCTATTAATGATCCAGAGGGTATATTAGACTCTTTAGAAGGGGATACCTTTTCTATTAAGCCTATGCCCTATAATAAGTGCCCTATTGGGCTACTAATAGTGGATAGAAAATCTAGGTTTAGGTGGCTTTTCCTGCTAAAAAATCGAGATGGGGACCTAATGATGGATACTATCAAGGGCTTCTTTAGGTCCTTGAAGGCCCTATTTGGGCGGTACCCTAGGGGCTTCCATTTTGATGGCGGGAAGGAGATAAGTGCCCAGCTACAGGCCTGGCTACAGCATAAGGGCATAGCCTTTTCAACAAGTAGTCCCTATATTCACGAGCAAAACGGTCTAATAGAACGCTCTATTCGAGTGATTCTAGACCGTCTTAGGGCTACTATGCTTGCTGCAGGCCTACCGCTATATCTATGGTGTTTTATTATACCTGCCGTACTTGAGTTAGTTAACTCAACTGCCCTAACAAATAGAGACCTTACAGCCTATCAGGAACTGTACGATGGGCTAGAGCCCTCTAAAACCCATAAACCACTGCTAAAGAGGTACAGGGTTATAGGGGCTCGCTGTGAGGTCTTCCTGCCTGAAGAAAAGCGTCAGAAGGGCTACAAGCTAGCCCCGAGGACGGAGACGGGCTATTTGCTAGCGGTATTAGGGAATAATACATATCAAGTATATATCCCTAAACGGCATACTGTTCTAAAGACCTCTATTCTCAAGATCTATGAGGAATTAAGCAGTATAGATACTGGTAGCGGTTTTGGGCCAGAAGGGGTATTAGAGGGTCCCCTAGACCCTCTACATAGGGATGTAGACCCTACAACCGCTGTACCTATTGGGTCTCAAATAGACCCCCTAGGAGGGCCTCTCTCAGGCCCTACANAATGCCCAAATTAAGTACATACAAACTTCAGAAATCAAGCTATCTAATGCACTAAGTTATATACTTTTTGGGTAAGAAATAAGGGTAATGCAGAGGTCTGAATTAAGGTGCAAATGCAGGCCAAAATAATCGACTCACGGCCACCAAACTCATCTTGCGTCGCGCACGCACTAGGCGTACTCAGCGAAAATCGCCTGACTCGCAAGAAGTCTAGGGTAACTCCTTACTAGAAGTCTAGGGTAACTCCTTACAAGAAGTCTAGGGTAACTCCTTGCAGGAAGTGCCAACGCCCTGCTGAGCGGTTCCGTTTAACAGCTATACAATAAGCTAGAGCCCTCTAAAACCCACAAACTACTTCTAAAGCAGTATAGGGTTATAGGGGCTTGCTATAAGGTCTTCCTGCCTAAAGAAAAGCATCAGAAGGGCTATAAGCTAGCCCTAAGGACTAAGACAGGCTATTTACTAGCGGTATTAGGGAACAATACATACCAAGTATATATCCCTAAACAGCATACTATTCTAAAGACCTCTATTCTTAAGATTTATAAGGAATTAAGCAGTATAGATTCTAGTAGCAGTTTTAGGCCAGAAGGGGTATTAGAGGGTCCCCTAGACCCTCTAGATAGGGATATAGACCCTACAACCGCTGAACCTGCTGGGTCTTAAATAGACCCCCAGGAGGGCCTCTCTCAGGCCCTATAGTACCTGCTGGGTCTCAAATAGACCCCCCAGAAGAGCCTCTCTCAGGCTTACCTGCACTCTCTATAGAAGGGGACCCCACTATAGGTTCCAGGAAATTAGAGGATATAGGGCCTAATTCAGGCCCTATAAAGTCATCCCCAGAGGGTATAGGGCCAACTCTACCTAAAGAAATAAACCTATCATACGCCAAACAGATCATCTACTCTATTTTCAAAAGAGCACACTAAATAACATTTAATACTACAAACGCTACAGCCCCCCAAACCTAAAAACAGGTGCTAAAAAGCCCTAATAGGGCTAAATAGCTATAGGCAATCTATAGCAAATTTAAGCAATTAATTTTGCAAAATACCCTCAAATTTTAGCTATCAAATCAGCTTCCAGAAGGTCAAAAGCATATAATCAGTCAACTAATCCTACAAAAGAAAAAGGACAAGAATAATAGGGTCTTTAAATTTAAAGCCCGATTAATAGTTAGAGAGTTCCAACAGAGGAAAGGGGTAGATTTTACCAAGACCTTCACCTCAACCTCTAGCCCTCCTACCTAGAGAGTACTGCTAGCGCTAGCCGCTATTCTTAACTAGGAAATCAAGCAGATCAATTTTATAGGTGCCTTCCTAAATAGTACACTAAAAGAACAGGTTTTTATAGAGCTTCCAAAGGAGTTTAAAGAATTTATAGCCCAAGCTAATAGCCAAATTCAACGGCTATTAGCTAGGGCTAGCTATAACCCCTCTATTTAGCAGATAATTCAACTAAATAAAGCTCTATACAGCCTAAAGCAGGCCCCTAGGAAGTAGCAACAGATAGTTATCAATCTTTTAAAAGGTTTAGGCTTCAAACCGCTACTCTTAGACTCTACCATCTTCTACAGCAGGGCGTTAGGCCTATTTATAGTATCCTATATCGACGATTGCCTAATAATAGGGCCTGGAATCTCCAAAATTCAGGCTCTAAAACGCCAAATCTATAAGGCATACACTATAGAAGACAGGGGCCCTACAAGCTTCTTTCTAGGTATTCAAATCATTAGGGACCGCTCTAACTAAACCCTATAGCTCTCTCAGAGCCAGTATATTGAGGAAGCTATTAGAACCTTCAACTTGGAGGGTTCTAGGCCTATCTCAGTTCCTCTCCAGCCAAACTTAATCAACTTAGGCCCTATCAAAGGGCCTATACTCAACCGAATTCAACACAAGCGCTTCCAGGCTATAGTGGGCACCACTATATATTTAGTTACCCAAACTAGGCCTAATATCAGCTTCCCAGTCCAATGGCTAGCCAGAGCCTTCCAAGCATCCAAATCTCAGCATTTAGTAGCTGCACAAAACCTATTCAGGTACCTAAATAGCCATCAACATCTTGCTATTAGGTATTCTGCTAGGGGTCTTAAAGACTCCCTACAGAGCTCTCTCCTAGAGCCTATAGGCTATTCTAATAGCGACTATAGTAGGGATAAGGCCTCCTCTAAATCAACATATAGGTATATATTTACCCTTCTGATGAATTTATGCTATAGAATAGCATTCAGTTCAGCGTGTGTGTGTTTCGGCAGGGTCGCAGTATGGTGCTCTGAGGCGAATTCGGACGATTGACAATGGTCTGGACAACTTTATATTGAATTAAGTTGGGCTTCTGTAAGCCCTCCTTATATACCCTCCGACGTCGTCTCACCCCTGGGCACGCTGCGGTAGGCTCTGGTGCAAATTTGCAAATGCCGGAAAATTCGCCCTTCCAACACACCATCTTTGGTTCCAAGCAACTAGCCAACCATGGCCCTAGCAATACCCAAATTAAGTACATATAAACTTCAGAAACCAAGCTATCCAATGCACTAAGTTATATACTTTTTGGGTAAGAAATAAGGGTAATGCAGAGGTCTGAATTAAGGTGCAAATGCAGGCCAAAATAATCGACTCACGGCCACCAAACTCATCTTGCGTCACGCACGCACTGGGCGTACTTAGCGAAAATCGCCTGACTCGCAAGTCTAGGGTAACTCCTTGCTAAAAAGTCTAGGGTAACTCCTTGCTGAGCGGTTCCGTTTAACAACCCTAAAAGAAAAGCCCATTTCCTGGAAATCAAAGCAAGGAAGCACTATAGCATTATTAACGCTAAAGGCTGAATTTATAGAGCTTATAGAGGCTACTCAGGAAATCTAGTAGCTTTAAAGACTCTATATAGAACTAAATAAGCCTATTCCTAGGCCAATAATCCTCTATAGAGATAATACAGGCGCTATCTCTACTACTAAGGACCCTTCACGCCATTAACAAACTAAGCATATACTTCTTAAGTACCACTACCTATATACTAAAGTTCAGAAGGGGACCCTCAAAGTTAAATACCTTAAGACCAGTAAAATAGTAGCAAACAGGCTTACAAAAGCCCTTCCAGCACCTAAATTTCAGGTATTTCTAGGCCTACTAGATCTAGCAGAGTTAGTAGATTAAAAGAGAGCTAATAGGGCCCTCTAGCCACTATTTCTTTAATAGATAGATTTCTTTCTATAAGGGAGCTTTTCTTTACTTATATTTCTCTCTTATATTTCCATTTTAGAGTAAGGGTTAAATACTATAAGCCTATTAAGCCTATATCTTCAACAGAAGGGGTATTAAACAGAACCGCTCAACAGGGTATTAGCACTTCATGCAAGGAGTTACCCTAAACTTCATACAAAGAGTTACCCTAAACTTCATATAAAGAGTTACCCTAAACTTCATACAAGGAGTTACCCTAGACTTACAAGTCAAGCAAATTTCGCTAAGTACACCCAATACATACGCAACGCAAGATAAGTTTAATAGCCATAAGTCAATTATTCTAGTCTATATTTACACCTCAATTTCAGACCTCTACATTACCCTCATTTCTTATCCAAAAGTATATAACTTAGTTCTTTAGATAGCTTGATTTCTAAAGTTTATATATACTTAATTCAGGCATTACTAGGGCTATAGTTAGCTAATTACTTAAAACTAAAGGTAGTATATCAGAAGGGCAAATTTTCCAGCTTTTACAAACTTGCACCAGAGCCTACCGCAGCATGCCCGCAGGTAAGACAATATCAGAGGGTATATAAGGAGGGCTTACAGAAGCCCAACTTAATTCAATACAAAGTTATCCAAACCATTATTAATCATCCTAATTCGCCTCAAAGCACCATACTATAACCCTATCGAAAAACACACGCTGAACTGTATGCTATTTTATAGTACATTTCTTCAGAAAATAAAATTAAGAATTATAAGTATCCTGCACCTAATTCTATTCTTCAATAGCTATTAAGTATTATTAAGTAAGATAGTATTAATTTAGAGGCATACCTCCCCTAAGATACAATAGTTATCTATAATAATCTTATCCATTTAATTAATAGAATACCTAATTAGCTTATAAATGAAACTCATAATACTGTATTTATATATTAATATAAGATATTAAAATAGAGATTACAGCTATATATTAATAAGGGGGCAGAACCTAAGGTTGGCTTATTACATATATCAACAGGCAGTCTTGCATACCTATATACCTAGCTTTCGAAAAGGGGTATAGATATTAATCAACTTAATATAAAATCAGATATAGAAACAGATATTAAGATTAAATAATAAGAACTCTACATTATTATAAACCAATTGAATTATATAATCTATTCTTATTAAGCTCTAATAAGTTATCATTATTCCTAGAATCCTATAATCAAGCAATTCTATATATATTTATATTAATTAGAATTAATAAGGATTATGTACACTTGCATTTTTTAGATTTTATCTATATATATATTAATTAGCCTAAGAGTATATTATATATTTATATAACTTACAATATCCTCCTCCTTTAATACTAATTCCTCTTAATTACTTTTATTCAGGCCCTTTTTATTCTTAATGAACTCCTTAGTATCCTCATATAGCTCCTATTTCTACTTAATCAGTAGTTCCTGCTTAATCAGTAGTTTTTACTCAACTAGTAATTCCTACTTAATTAATATTATTACTAGCTTTTCACTTTATACTAGCTTTATTTATTATAATATAGGTTAGGTTTTAATTATACCTTTTTCCCCTTTTATTTATTATTAATTATAACTTCCTAATCCTAAAGAAGGATAATATTATATTTATCCTCTTAATTATCCTTAATCTTTTTTACTTAAAGAGCAATTATTATTATATAAAGGCTAATCAGGAACTCTATATCTACAGCAAGTTCTATAACACCTACACCATAGCCCTGCATAACTAATTACACAATATACTACTCCTTAAAGAGGAGTTTAGACTTAAGATATAGCTATTAAAGGATACTATAAAGTATATCCTTATATATTAGGAATTACTAACTAAATTTAAATAATCAAGTTTAATATCTATTATATTTAATAATTTAAATATAATCTTAAATATTTAATCCTCTAATAGTATTAATAATATATTCCCTAGAGTAAAGGGTAATATTAATTTATACTAATAGGGTTTATTCTAGCTTATATATCTCTTATTTACTTTAATATTAACCTTAAATAATAGTCTTAGTACTAGAGATAAGTAATATAACTAAATTAAGCCCTAAAATAATAAGCCCTAGGGTATTCCAGCTTTATATACTATTATATAACCCTAATCCTGCTTATTCCACCTTATTTATAGCTTGCAAGAGTTAAAGAGGTATAATTAAGTTTATTATATCTAGAAGAGGGAGTTCGTAATCTGGATAAAAATGCTAGTATAAGTTCACAGATTTAATCTCTATATAAAGGGCTTATATAATTAGACATTTAGCTATAAGCCTTAACGGTAGTATAGGTAGTAGCATGTTAGGTTAATGAGAGATAATTGGGTTTATGCAAACCTATACGCTGCTATATAGGAATGAAGAAAGAGTAGTGGAGAAAATTCACGCTATACGGCATTTTCTTTTTACAATTAGTATATTGCAGATAAATTATTAATATAAATTATTGCATATCATTTAATTAGCCGAAATTGGGCGTATATACCTATATGCTGGGGTGTAGACCCATTAAGGGATTTTAGGGTGATAAGGGGTTTTTGGAAAGTCAGCCCTGCGGCGCACCATAGAATCCTTAGACCCCGCTTCACGGGGCTGTCTGACTAATGTGAAGGCCTGCCCTCCGGATGACGAATCTGGCCCGCATTAAGCAACTTCATCCTGCACCGACGACTAGTTTCGTGATGTGGAATCTCATGGAAATCATGGATGACTGAGGGACTCGGACGGAGTCCTGGTGCTGTAAAGCGCCGGGAGAGGGTGACTGCCGTCAACCAAACTCAGCCAGTGGCCCCCATGCACCCTCTCCAACCTGCTTCCTTGCGTATTCCCACCATTTGAGACGGACCTGCGCACTTACAAACATCAATGTATAAACATGGCATCCTCCATACCATCAAAGCACCCAGCGGTGGTCATTGTAGTCCCGCGGGCGCCTCTCGAAACACATGAAGTTGACACCATCCCCCCTTCGATAGATGAGGTCCTCGTTCATGTGGAGTGGTTCGGCTCCACGCCCTTGAACTTGCACCAAGCAGACGGTGGTCTGCTCATCCAGCCACCGCACATCATGTCTGGCTGCTTTTCTGGTACGGTCGTTCAGCTTGGGGACCTTAGAGACCCTTCTCTGGCCGAGTCCTCCAAGAACCTTAATCTGGGGGACAAGGTCTTCGGCTTCACATTCCAAGAACAGAAACACAGACCTGTGCAGACATATATCACCGTTCCTGTGACCTTACTCGGCAACGTCCCCGCCAACATGGCGGCGCAAGAGGCCGCCACGGTGCCGAGCAACTTCTGCACGGCTATGCACACCATAACCAAAGACCTGGGCCTCGAGCTGCCATGGCCCGTCCCTGAGAACTGGGCACCACCGGAAGCCGACAAGCCAATTCTGGTATGGGGAGCTGCCGGCAGCGTGGGCCAATACACTCTGCAGGTGCTGAAGCACTGGGGTTATCGCAACGTCGTGGCTGTGGCGAGCGCCAAGCACCACGAATGGCTGAAACAGCTCGGGGCCACTGCTGTCTTTGATTACAAAAACGAGGACCCGGTCAAGTCGCTGTCGTCTCTGCCGCATATCCCGTACATTGTCGACTGCATCGGCTCGCTGGAGGGCACACTGAAGCCGCTGAGCAAGATCGCGGAGAAGGGTGCAAAGGTCGCAGTTATGCTGCCCGTGATTGTGAGACACGCAAGCAGCAACGATGCACCGACGTATGAGATGGATGTGAGCAAGGTGCTGGTGGGGCAGTGGAAGGAGGGCGTGGAGCTGAGGGGGGTGAGGACTCATTTCTACCAAGACAATGAGTTCTTCAAGTACCACCTGCAGCCAGACATCATGCCGGCCCTGTTGCGGGACGGCGCCATCCGGCCGAACAAGCAGAGGGTCGTTGAGGGCGAGACGCTGCTGAAGAGGGTCGAGCAGGCGCTGTCCTTGTTCAGAGAGGGAGCTGTCAGCGGAGAGAAGGTCGTGTTGAGGGTCGCTGAGGAGTAAGATGCAGCTAGCTCTTTACAACATGCCGGTGCTATGTATGGAGCATGCACGGGTAGGGGGAAATCATGGTGCCAGCCAAGAGCACCGGTGAAGTTGAAGTTGAGAAGAAGCAAAGGAGAAAAAGAAGAAAAAGAAAAAGAAAAACAAACCCGAGTACTCCGTAGACCTTTGAAAGAAAAGCCATTGGCCTTGTTGACGCCGAACAAGACACGACAGCTCCGGCTGCGTGATGATTACGTGGCACGCAGTACATGCAGGCCTGTATCTGGGGCCGCTGGCCCCGTTTCATGTCGCATTGCGAGGCATGCGCGGCATGAGATTGAAGATGTGGTGTTTGTCATCTCTCAGACGCGACTGCAACAGCCTCGTGTTAAAAATTTGTCCGCGAGGCAACAACGCGCCCGAAGCCGTGTCGTGCTGCTTGATGACGCACGGCACGGCACTCCGCATGGCATTGGATTTCTGATTGACATGATTCGACAATTGTGCACTGAACCATCTGCACACACAGAGACCCAGGGACGATGGGACCCAACCGTCCGAATTAAGGTTGAAAGAGTGGTGTGGGATCGGGAGCTGGCAGGAGGAATCATTGGTAGGGCTGGCCTGGCTTGCGAACTTGGGCTGCCTGGATGCATGGCAGGATGGATGGTTGGCGTCAGGGGGTTTTGATCACTATACCTTAGGTAGGCAGTTGACAACGGCTGCTCTGCCTGTGGCGTTGTTGCTGGACCGCGCGGGCGTGCTAGGGCGAGTCACCTCGTACCATATCGAGTACTAGATAGAGGCTGCCTCGTGCCCCGTGTGCGCCACCCCGCGTGCTGCCCGTTTCTGCCGTTTCGAGCAGCTGAGTTGACGGCCTGCCAGCCACCCCTCCCTCTTGCACCCCTGCTCCCCCAGCAACGCGCCTATCCCTGCCTCCGCCCTCGAGGCCCTGACAAGAGGAACTCGAGCCCACTCTAATCTGGTGGACTGGTGATGTGCACTCCGGATCGATTGCACTTTGCCCTGCCGCCATCCGCATGACCTGTCGTATTTCCCGTCACCTCAGTTGACCTGCTTTTCCCACAATGCACACACCTTCGTTCTCGTAGAGCATTCTTGCAATTTCTGCTGTGTTTCTCCCTCCCCCTCCCCTTCCCCTCCTCCTTTCAAGCTCGACACCACCTGCGCAATCCAATTGTGTGGCTCAAGCAAGCGTTCGTCCTCCCTGTGCTCCGTACCCGACCCGACTCGACTCGACCTGGCCCCACTCCACTGCCAGTGCGTCCGTTGCCCGGTCAAACGCTTCTCCACGTGCGATCTTGCGATCGTAAACCCAGCGTTGCGACTCCACTCTCCGCGCATCAGTGACGCGACTACGCAGCGCTCGACCGTGGCATAGTTATCTCGCTGCGTTATTGCGCCAACTCTTCGCCGGACCTGCCACAACCCTTTGCTTGAAGCGCTTTTTATATTAGCCTCGAAACTGGAGCAAGAACACTCCGAGCTCCAGCCCACAACGCCTGTCGCAGGCATTAATTAAGCTGCTGGGCTGGTATACAGTCCTATAAGCTCAGCGTTCGTGTCTGTCGGGCCCAATGGATTCCGAAGACCCTGAGACCCAGCCGACCCAGCAGGGTATGTGTTCCACCACCGAATATGCTCGGGCCAGCACAAGCTCCGGTACTGACACCCCTTGATAGCTACCCAGCATGTCCTCGATCCTCGCCGCCTGGGGAAACAGAACTCGGGCTTCTCAGATGACGACATTGCCGATATAATATGTCTCCTTCTCCCCTACTCGGAGGTCGCCCGCGCCGAGCTCCGAGAGATGGCCCTGCGGAGTTCTCAACACATGGTCGACGCGGATGACGCGGCGCACCCGGACCTACAAGCCGTCGAGCGCCAGAGCCTCATGCCGCACCATGTTGGCGAGCATGCCTTGGTCTTACGTCTTTCTGCCCAGGTCAAGGATCCTCTAAAGGGCTTCACCTTCGGTCGCAATCTTGCACGATGTGACGTGGCCTTCCAACTCGACCCTCTGAGGAGGGTCAGCAACATACATTTTCGCATTTACCTCAACGATTACGGCGTCCTCATGCTTGAGGACTGTTCCATGAATGGGACCTTGGTAGATGGAACGGTGCTCAAGGCCAGGCAAAAACCAGGAGAAGTGAAACTGGGGACGCAAAGAACCATACACCCGGGCTCAAAGATATCAATCATGGGGCTTAGCGATGTTGATGACCTGGATTTCATCGTCCAGATCCCACGCCGGGAAGGAGATTATGAGGAGACATACAGGAGGAACCTCGGTCATTATATGAAGCGCCTGCAACAGATTCGTGCCGAGAACGAGCCTGTAGATGCGGCCAAGACCATAACAGCTGGACCGGGGGGGCATGTGAGTTTGAAGCTGCCGCTTATCCCGTTCTCTGTGGTTGCTAACAAGCACCAGGTGGACTTGTTCCCCGTGAACAAGACAAAACAGACAACGCCGCGTGCCAAGCGTCAACTACGACTGCCAGACGATCCGACACAGGAGAATATAGGAAGGTCGTCCAGGGAGTGGAACGGCTCGAACAAGTACAACCGTGTTGGGCGCATCGGCAAGGGCGCCTTTGCGACTGTTTACAAGGTGACTGCCAAGTTCGACGGGAAGCCATATGCCGCCAAGGAGCTGGATAAGCGGAAATTCATGAAAAACGGCGTGCTTGATCAAAAAGTCGAGAATGAGATGAAGATCATGCAGAGAGTGAAACATGTGAGTCATGTTTGCCCGCCCGAGGCTCTCAAGCGCTAATATTTGTAGCCTAATATTGTCGAGTACATTGAGCACATTGACTGGGACGATCGGCTTCTGATCATCATCATGGAGTATGTACCCAATGGTGATCTCGGCAGCCTCATCGGTGATAACGAGCCGCTGAGGGAAGGAATCGTTCATGAGATGTCCAGTCAGATGCTCAGTGCGCTGTCATACTTGCACGCCAATAACATCACGCACCGTGATGTTAAGCCAGACAACATTCTCATCCTCTCATACAGTCCATTCACTGTCAAGCTGGCAGACTTCGGGCTGTCCAAGATGGTTGAAACCGAGCAGACCTTCTTGAAAACCTTTTGCGGAACACTGTTATACTGTGCCCCGGAGGTGTACAACGAATTTGCAGAATATGATGAGTACGGTCACCGACATCCGAGGAACAGGCATCGCCGCAGACCCCAGGGTCAACGATATGACCATGCAATTGACATATGGTCTCTGGGCGGTGTGCTATACTATGCCTTAACAGGAGTGTCTCCCTTTCCCGCCAAGAACGGCATCAGTTACACCGAACTCCTTCATCAGATCATGACCCAAAAGCTGAACACGAAGCCGTTGGAAGAGATGAATGTTTCAAAAGATGGCATCAACTTCCTGTTGCGGATGATGCAGAGACGTCCAGAGCAGCGTGCAACAATAGATGAGCTCCGGTCTCATCCGTGGCTACAGGGCACGGGTTTCTCCCAGCAGTCAAAGGAGGATGATATTGACGAAGGCCTCCAAAAAGAAGCTTCTCAGTTGAGCCTCCAGGACAGGGGTTCTCCCTTGCGGATGCCCGCCAGCGATGATGGAAATGACGACGGTGAGGATTTGAACTCGGTGCAATATGACGGGCAGGGTGTTGATGACGAGCAATTCGATGGCTATGAATCTCAAAAGGAGAACTACACGTTTGGTCAGATGGATCAACAGCGCTCGAAGCTCTTTGGGGAGGTCAACGGGTCAGCCGTCGGCAGTGCCGGAGTTATACCGGCGACCCGCCTGAATTTGCCGGACTCAATAGTGAGCGTGGACCGAACGGAGATCCTTGATCCCGAGATCAAGGACAGCTACGGATCGGAGGACTCGACGCCTCGGCAGACGAAGAGGTCCCAACCTACTCCGCGCGCCGCCGTTCCAGCAGCTCTGACACAGAGCCGTCGGTCTGCCAGTCGATCTCTTGACGAGCTCAACAACATGACGTTTGACGCCGAGTCCCAGGATCTCGAGGGTGCAGAGTCCCAGTTGGAGCATCTGAACATGAAATCGCTGCTTCCATCAAATGGCCTATCTTATATGAGCAGTTTCAACACGAGCAAGAGGAAGCCCGGATACGACATGAGCGATGAATTCGAAAACACTCCAAGAGCACGCCCTCCTATCAAGAAACTCAGGTCTGACAGCCTCTTTGGTGATGCGTTGAGCTGGGACGAAGATGGCGAGCAGAGCTTGTATGCACAGATTCCGCCACTGTCTCGCGTCAATTCAAGCAGGCAGATCGACAAGCCCGTGCACAAGTCAACATATTGGGATGCGCGTGACAAGGAAAGCTGGCATCTCAAGTATCCAGAGATGACTCAGTTGCAGCACGATGCGTTTGCTTCGGCCGCAAAAGCCAGAGGGGAATCTTTCGCTCCTGGGAAGTCTGCCCTCTGGGACTTGGCCATGAAGCATTTCCCCCCGGCAGCTGGAAAGACGCCGCCGCCGTCCGAAGATGGTAGCAGCGCGTCTGACGCTGAGTCAAGGGCATCTGGCCGCAGGTCTGACGCATCCAGTGACCGGCCATGGGGCTCGGACAACGCGGGGAATGAGGACGAAGACATGCCCGACACGCTTCCCCCGGATCACGGCACCGTTGCTCCGGCCCTAGCAGACCCACCACTCAACAGAGTCGTGGCTACTCTCGAGTCAACGGAGGAGTCTGTCGTCTCTGGTATAACAATACCAATCAATCAGGCCATGATTTCCTGGGGGCGAGCTCTGGAAAATACCCACATCTACACACCGAAGTTAGAGCCCAAGGTTCCCAAGTATGCCCTGAAAGTCATACTTTGGAAAGAAGGCTACGAACCATCCAAAAACTTCCGCCCGTGGAGCAGTGCGGCGGACGGATTCCATTTCTACATTTCCACCAAAGCTACCAATGGCATACAAATCAACAAGACCGTTCTGCCAGCCTTTGAGCCCAAGAACCCCAAAGGACCCTCAAAGAACTGGATCAGGCTGCACGATGGAGATCTAGTAATGTTCTGGAGGTCCGGCGACGGTGACGAAGAGCTCAAGGCCAAGCTCGAGTTTCGCTGCAGCTGGGGCGGTTCATCGCAGCCACGCGCCACCCCGGCTGAGTTAATTACTCTGCCACATCTCACTGATACCTTGGATGCGTCTTGTCGCAAGGCCGAAGACCGCATCAAAAAGCTGGCAGAGTACGACCGCAGCCTAGAAGAAGCAGATATGGATGCCTTGGAGCGGCACAAGAATATCGAGAGAGAGCGGCTACGATCGCAGAATTTTGAGGCTAAGCGTCTCGAGGCTTGCCGAATGTTGGCCATGAGGGCGAGTCGCCGGAACTCACCGGCGTCAGTGTCGCCCATTGTCCCTCCATCCTCGGCGCCACCAGCTATCGTGACAGGCGTTGGCGCAATCTCGCGGCATAGCGTCCCAGCACTCAAGCACGGCACTTCAGGCTTGGACGTGCATGCACTGCAGACCATGGCTGAGGAGTGAAGCAGATCCTGGCGTTAATGGCGTAGATGCACGCGGATATCGGGGGAAATGGTTTCCCATGCGGACTACTTCCGGAACAGGCGGCCCAACGGGCGACAAAAGCCACTAAAAGCCAGCATCGACTTATTATATCAACAAGGGGCTGGATGCGTACATGTTGCCATTTTGACTCCTTATTCTCTTTGCTGCAAGGGGGTCAACAGTTCGCGAGTATGTTTAGAGAAACATGGCAAGTGGTGGTAATTGTTTTCGACTGAGTCAGGGTCGGGGATCCAGTATTTCGGGTATCTACCAGGTGTAGTGGGAAGATGCTATAATGCGATGATGTGAAAGATCGCAATCCAGGGACTTAGGCGAGCATTTCAGAAGTCTAACTAGAAAGGCAAATAGTCCGTACCATTAAATTAATGCACCGACTCGAATTGGGTCGATAGTTGCGAAGGAGCAAAGAATTGAATAAGCTAAGCTCTTCTGTTTTTTTTTTTTATTTTATTTTGGGTTTTTTATGATCCCAGGTGTGAGCTTTAAAGGGTGTCACGTGCTGCTCGCGTATGGAGCGCGTCTCGGTCGCTTCCTTGACCCGCGCGTCATCAGCGGCACTTCCCGTGCCCTGCCCCACTAAAGAAACAGCAGCCGTCCGGGTTCTTAGTGCCGTAGGAAGCGCGTCACGTCTTTACGTGACCCCCCCTCCCGCGAGACCAATCTAGAAGGACCACAGCAGAAGCCGTTTGTCAGCCATCGATTCGACACAATCCACAACAAATCAGCAGCAACACAACACTACACCGCCTATTCCAATCTGAGGTCCCAATGATAGCTGCAATGCTCCGGATCTTCAGGTCCAAGTCGGGTCTATGACGAAAAACAACCTCAAAGGCCACCTCGCCTGGTTGTTGGGCAATCTCCAGCTCTCTGCCCCCATCGGCCCGTCCTTGCCAGCTGCACACGACGCCTTCGACAACCCACGAAGCTTCGCCTCCGTCTCTTCGCAGCCCAGCAGTGGCAAGCCCACCACGAGACCGCCGGCCCCAGCCCCAGCCCTAGGCGCGTCTTCTTCCGGGACAGTCGAAGCACCGCAGATCGACCTCACTATAGATGACGACTCATTAGCAGAAATAGCGCTGGAGGATTTTACGGCCGGCTACGGGCAAGAGCAGGGTATGGCAAGGCTCACCGCGAAGTCTACGAGGAAGCCTGCCCTGGTCTCAAAGCAAGAGCAGCTCCTGACCCCGGCACCATCGACGACCGGGGGCGGCCGATTGCATCAGGCATATACGGCATCCCTCAGCAAGGATGATGGACAGGGGGCACCGAACAAAGCGAGTAGATTCGACCCGAGCCCGGCCTCGTCTTCAACAAACAGGCCCAGTAAACCTGCAGCGTGGAGCGCGGCACAGGCAATTCCTGAGGAGGACGACGATGGACTCCATGACCTCACAGGTTTGGACACTGTCTGTCAGGATGTGACAGATTCCACTGCCTACACCTTTGGGGAGCCTGTCCTTTTATGGACAGAGGATCATGCTCTCAGACCTGAGCCGACACTCACACCACGCGGTAAGAAGAGGAAGAGTGGGCAGATCACGAAGGCGTCGCAAAAGAGGAAGCAGGCTATCGAGCCGGAAGACGACGAATATCCCGACATCGCTGACTTCCTGGATGATGACATGATGACTCCGGCAATGGTTAAGCGTCGTGCTGCTGGGGCCCAATCAGCCAAGAGGAGCCCACCCAAGCTCCGACTGGCTTCTCCGGACGCTACGATCATGACACAGCGGACGGTCACGCAGACAGTGAGCACGACAGAGACACGGATGCGCAGGCTGTCGGGTAGTACAGGCCAGGCACCGATTCGGAGCTGTCCACAAGGCACGGCCAAACCTGAGTCACCGTTCGAAGTCGAGTCTGTGAGCCCAACGTCGAGATTAGCCACACAGTCGAAGGCATGCAGCCCCGTCAAAACAGGACCGGCGCAACAACCGCATAGTCGTGTGGGCAGGGACGAAGAATTCTCGGATGATGGTCTTGAGTTCGGATGGAGTCCAAGTCCTCAAGTGTCCCGCCGTCGCGGCCGAGCAGATATCATCATGGACTCCGATGACGAATACCAAACGCCTCCATCACGCAGAACTTCTCATGTACCTTTGATCAAGGACGCACCAATCCCGATTTCGAAGCAGGAGCACCTCCCAAGTGGAGCAAAACAGGAATCGCCTGCCAAGTACGACCACAAGCTAGCACCTGAACAACGCCAATCTTCAACGCCGCTTGAAAGTGAAGGTGTTCTCAGAAACTCTCAGCCTCTGGCTCAGTCGGACGCCATGGATATCGATGATTCTTTGCAGTTGCAAAAGCCAGCGGGCGCTGCACCAAGGATGGATCCTCATAGCTCGGCGACAGACGGTGCGACGCTCATCATGGACATGTTCCTAGGGAACCCGCACATCCTCAGGTCTCTGACGAAACAAGTCAATGAGAGGTTGGGCAAGAACTCGTCCGATTTTGCGAGGTCACTCCGTGAAAAATGGCCCGCAGAACGGAGAATCCAAGTAAAGAAAGAGAAGGAGCCACTATTGAAAGAGAAGAAAGCGCTGTCTGATGTGAAGGCTTCTCATGAGGCTTATAAGGTCCTCCTGACACAGAAGGAGGACCTCGTGGCTCAGATTGGCGTGGCATACGATGCAGACGAAGACACGACCGAGACCGAAACTCGACTGGAAATGTTGGATGTGGAAATCGAGCAGAAGGAACGCACCTTGAAGCAAGCACTCAGGGCTGCAGGTATCACCAATCCCACCATGTTCAACGATCTTCCAGACCCATCACCTGAAGAGCCTGAACCACCCGACCCTACCGACAAGGCACGTTTGGCCAAAGTAACGCCGTCCTCATCAAGGGACACCACGGTGATACCGGAGTGTCTTTCTCAAGTCGTCAAACACACTCAATCACTCTCCACAGCACCGAGACAGCAGCCAAGACTTGTGAGTCTTGAGGGACCCTCAGAGGCAGTGAAGCCGCCTGTGCACCAAGGGCCACGGTCATTACAAAACATGGGAGGCACGAGTGTTTCGAAGCCTTTTTACGCAGCGCAAGATGATCTAGACGTGGAAGACCTGCTTGACGACGATGACGACGACGACCTCTGGACACAATCATATCATTTCCACGCCAAGGCTCATATACCATCTGCAGCCAAAGCTACCTCCGCGTTGAAGACCAAGAGTCCAGCGAACTCGAAATCACGCCGCCAAGAGAACCACAGTGATTATGGCGATGGAGACGATGATCTCGCAGCCATGGTGGCAATGGCTGAAGAGGCCGAGGACTTTGAACAGAGACAATCTTCGCTCGAAAGTCGGAGCAACTTACGTGCTCGCTCCATTCTTTCCGAGTCCTCTGGAAACGCGGCTGCCCCAGCAAGAGTCAAGGCCACATCCAAGAAGCCTGTCAAGACAGTACCAAAGCCGAAAATACCCCAGGAGCTGTTAAAGTTTCCTTGGTCCGGTGATCTGATGAGGGCTTTCAAGGACAGATTCCGCCTTGAAGGCTTCAGACACAACCAGCTGGAGGCTATCAATGCTACCTTAGACGGTAAGGATGCGTTTGTCCTTATGCCAACAGGTGGTGGTAAGTCCCTATGCTACCAGCTACCCGCTGTCATCAACAGTGGCAAAACCCGAGGCGTGACTATCGTCGTCACCCCTCTCCTCAGTCTGATGCAAGACCAGGTCGACCACCTGACAGCTCGGGGCATCGTGGCGAAAGCCTTCAGTGGCGATACAGATAGGCGAGAGAAGGATGATATATTGCAAAGCTTCAAGTTGAGGAATCCAGAGCATCATGTTCAACTTTTATATGTCACCCCCGAGATGATCAACAAGAGCGCAGCATTCAACAATGGTCTGATGACGTTGTGGAGGAACAAGAAGCTGGCTCGTTTGGTCATTGACGAAGCACATTGTGTTAGCCAGTGGGGTCACGACTTCAGGCCGGACTACAAGATGCTCGGCGAGGTGCGCCGGAACTATCCAGGTGTACCAGTCATGGCTTTGACAGCGACAGCGACCAACAATGTCATCGTCGACATCAAACACAATCTCGACATGGAAGGGTGCACAGTTTTCTCTCAAAGCTTCAACCGCCCAAACCTCTACTACGAGATACGGGCTAAAGAGAAACAGCCTGTCGAGCGTATTGCCGATATCATCAACGAGAGATTTCATGGCAAGACGGGCATCGTATACACGCTCTCGAGGAAGCAGACAGAGAACATTGCCAAGAAGCTGACGGAACGCGGCATCAGGGCCGAACACTACCATGCGGCCTTGCAGACAGACGAGAAGACTCAAGTGCAGCGAGACTGGCAGAGTGGTCGGGTCAAGGTCGTTGTTGCCACCATCGCTTTCGGCATGGGAATCGACAAGCCAGACGTCCGCTTCGTTATACACCATTACCTTCCGAAGAGTCTGGAAGGCTACTATCAAGAAACCGGCCGTGCCGGCCGTGATGGGCTGCCATCGGACTGCATCCTCTTCTTCGGACACGGTGACATCCACAGCCTGAGGAAAATGATTGACGACGGGGATGGAAACCGCCAGCAGAAGGAGCGTCAGAAGGAGATGCTTAACCGCGTCGTCATGTTCTGCGAGAACTCGCGTGACTGCCGGCGCAGTCAGCTTCTTCACTATTTCGGCGAGTCATTTTCCCGCGACAAGTGCGAGAAGACGTGCGACAACTGCAGGATTGGCGGGACTTTTGAGGTCGCAGACAGGACAAAGTACGCCGTAGCAGCGCTGGAGGCTGTCATGTACCATACGCGCCTGACCCTGAACCAGTGCACGGATGTGCTCAGGGGCACGAAGAAGCCCGACGGTGATGAAGGCGCGCAGTCATTTCATGGCATTGCGAGGCATCTCAAGAAGCCTGAGGTGAGCAGTGTGATCGTCCGGCTGGCTGCGGAAGGAGCACTGGATGAAGAGAACCGGGTCGGCGGTGGCGGGATAGCCATCCAATATTTCATTGTAGGTTTCCCCGACTCATCTGCCATGACGGCCACTGACCCTTTACCAGCTGGGGCGCGAGGCAGCTAGCTTCTTATCTGGTGGTCGGAAGCTTGAAGTAGTGGTTCGAACCGGTGGCGATAAGGGCGCCTCGGATAAGATGGCCAAGAAGAAATCCACGAAGAGGAAAGCAACAGACGAGCACGAAGAGCTGACCAGACCGGCGTCAACATTGGTATCTTCCCCAGTACGCCGTAGTTCTGCAAAATCCAGGAAAGGGAAGTCCGTCGCCAGCTTCTTTGATGAGGACGCTATAGCCGAAGGCGATGAGTGTGACGATCTGGAACATGAGGCGGCTCTCCACCATAATGGCTACGAACGGGACGGTTTCGTTGTGGATGATGAGGATGATTACTTCGAGCAAGTCCCCAGAGCGGTGATGAAATCACGGCGTCAGCGCACGCTTGAAGATCTCGGCCCACCAATCTCAAAAGCAGCCGACGATGGGGTGCTGGACGATGTCCACGGCATGATTGTCGCAGCATTCCTGGAGGAAGCCAAAAACTTGGAAGAACAACTACGCAACAACAAGGGCTACCGCCGGCCGCTCTTTAACGAAGCCCAGCTCCGTCAGATGGCAATCAGCTGGACCATGACGGTCGACCAGATGCGCCGCATACCCGGGATCAAGGCCGAGCACGTCGACAAGTTCGGGAACAAATTCATCCCCGTCGTCATGCGCTTCTACGACAACTACCACGAGATGATGTGCCAGGACGATGAAGGCGCGATGGCGACCATTCCCGGCACGGCGCGGCCGCCCACGACGCGCCGCGGCGCGCCCGCCGCCGAGCCACAGAGCGATATCATCGACCTGGTCAGCGATGATGACGAGGACGACGGTGACTACGAGGACCCGGGGGTCTCGTCCAAGTACTTTGGCGGGGGCGGCGGGGGCGACGAGGCCGACGACAACGACCCGCTCAAAAGCCAGCTGGACCAATGGACCGAGCGCTTCGCGGCGACGAACAAGTTCGACGACTCGGCGCCGGCGCCACCCCGCGGGCGCGGCACCGCGAAGAGGGGGGGCTCGCAGGGCGGATCGAGGAAGAACTACTTCCGCAAGGGCAGTGGGGGGGGCAGCCGGGGCGGTGGCAGGTCCTACGGCGGTGTCTCGAAGGGCAAGGGTAGGAGGTCGACCGGCGGGTCCTCCAAGGCCGCAGGGGCAGGTAGTAGGGGAGGGCCCAGGGCCGGTGGCGCTGGGGGTCGAGGCGGGAGCGGAAGCGGGATTGGTTTGATGCCGTACTGATTTGACGGTGGAGGGGTTTTGTTTTTCTGTTTCTTTTTGCGTGTGTGCGTTTTGGGGGTGGGGCGACGTGGCACGTATATATAGTGTTCGCTGAGTCGCTACGGCGTTCTAGGAAGGGCGGCATTCCTTTGGCACCTGCATAGGCTGCATTGCTCCTGTCTTCGAAGCTTACATGAATGTGGCGGGCGGTCTGGCGTTGGTTGGCGCCGTTGGGGTATACGTTCATTCTTTGAAGCAGGAGGACTCTAGTAGACACGCACATCTACAACTGCATTGATCTAGAGCTCGGCCTAGGCATAGTCGCAACGAATCACGAGCAAGAAAGGAGTCTCGACATCAGCATTGAGTTACCAATCTGAATGGTAATCTTTTCATTAGACTTGCAGTATACTGCGGGTATATGGTGGGTTGAAGATCCCGGGGCGTTGTTCCTGTCTGTGTAGGGGCAACAAAAGAAAAAAGAACAAGACAAGGCTTCTGGTTGAACTGATGATGAGCCTCTCAAGAGGACAAAGGACCTTTCCACGCCTCCCCCCCCCCAAATCTTCCCCGATTCTGCGTGGTCTATTGAAGGCGATTTGGGGGTTGGGGGTGCTTCTCCGCTATGCAATTTGGTGTTGATAACTGTGATGAAAAGAATAGGGCATGAGAATTGGGGGGGGGGGGCAAAATAGAGAAACCCCGGCGGCGGGTTTTGCAACCCGCCGTTTGCACGCCTACTCCCGGACCTTCCCGCGCCGTGTTTGCTGTCCCCTGGCAAAAGAAAAGGGGGACAGTCCCAGAAGCCAACGACAAAGTCCCTTCGTGAGTGAAGCATATTCCGACAGAGGCGTGTGTGTCCGCATAGGGATAAAATGATTAAAACAGAATTATATGCAGCGAATGTAAGATGTTGATGTGACTGGCCCTGACCTCGTGGGGTTGTGTGCTTTCTGTGAGAAGATTGATCCGCGTGCCACGTGAAGTTGACATTGAAAATTCAAGTAGTATTTGGTTATTTCCCGCCGCCTGACATCCTTCGTTGTAGTGTTGGTGGTTCTGATTGCCGACTTTTTGTGTCTGTCGTGCAATGCTTGTTTGGTCGTAGAGCGTCGGCACGTAGCATTAAAAGCTTTGTAGTATGCCGGAAACGCTCTGCGCATTGGTTCAAGAAGCGAATGTTTTGGAAATAGAAAATCTGGTCGAGGGGCCCATCTGCCCGAGATGTGGCCCAGAACTTAGTCCCCCTCTACTCCTCGGCCAGCACCTCTGGCTGAGGAAGCGGCTGCTTCTTCAGGGGCAGCCAGGTCGGGGGGCCGACTCTTGTCGGCGGCCTGGAGAGGTCAGCCGCGATCTCCTCCCTGACCTTACGGCACCAGGCGAGCACGGCGTCCTCGAACTGGACCCACACGTCGGAGCGGCTGTTGTAGACCACGCCTAGCGCGTCGAACTGAAGTCCCGAGACCTCCCACCTCAGCTCGGCGGCCTTGGCCCAGTAGCGGATATTGTCGGCGCACCGGTATGGCTTCTGCGTGTCGGTGTGGAAGGTGCCGATCATGCCGAACCGCCGGCGCGACTTACGCACCGCAGCGTTGTGCAGCTGCACTAGGCGCAGACCGTTCTGCAGGCTCTGCAGGAACGGGGTGGGAAGGTCCTGCCCGTCCAGGGGCTTAGAGCGGTCGATGGGAACCCACTCCGGTAACGCGGGAACCTCCATGACGCTGCCGTCGGGGGCGGGGGCCTTGGTGGTATTTGCGGGCCCGTCCAGCATGCTGAGGATGAAGGCGTACTCCCGCTGCACCTCTGTGCCCTCGGGCCAGTCCTCGTCCTTGAGCCACGTCCAGCTGGCGCGCTCCTCGGCCTCGGCGGCCTCGGCCTCCTCCTCCTCCTTGAGCATCTGGAAAAGCCCCGTTATCCACTCCTCCATGATCTTGACCTCATCGTCGCGCATGCCGCCCTGGAAGTCCCGGGTGGCCATGCGCTTGAGCATCTCCATGACGTTGAAGAGCTCCTTGCGCAGCTCTTTCTCCGGCTTGATGGAGTCGAGCCGCTCGGGCGCGTCGTGCGAGGTGTAGTAGACCTTTGCGGCGCGGATGGCCAGGGTCATGACATCCAGCACGTGCATGCCTTGGACCTCGAACCAGCCGGGCGCCTGAATCGTTGCCTTGGAGAGCTGGCGGGCATGGGACGGGGGCGTGGGCGAGTCGGTCAGCGAGGTGACGGAGACGTTAGATTGCGCCCGTGACCGGCTCTCTCCCTCATAGGGGTTGACTCTGTTGTTCTTGGCATGCTCTACCGCCTCGCTTGCCATGGTCAGGGCTGTCCTCAGGTCGGCCTTGAGCTGCCGGATGGACGGCGGCTTAGGAATTGGCTTCTCCCTGTGCTTGTACGTGCTCGTTGTAGGAGGCAGGATGTTGGGGTCTGGCTCTTCCCACTCGTCAAAGTCGTGCTCGCCGTCGTACTCGTCGTAGTCGGCTGTGGGGCTGTCTGTCATGTCGGCACCGAAATGCGAGCCCCCGGCGTCCGGGCTCGTGCCTAGGTTCATGTAGCTTGATTCGGCATCCGATGTGACGATCCTCGGCGTGTTACCGGACGCAGTTGCGAAGTCGAAGGAGCTCAGGCTGCTGAAGTCGAGGGTCTGTGCCTTTGCCTGCCTGTTTTTGCGGGCGAGCTGGGCACCCTTCCCGTCAAGGAGCCCTGTGCGTGCAAAGTAGTACTGTAGATGTGCGATGCTGCCGAGGCTCAATACGCTGTCCCTGCTCCTCGCGGAAGCTGCGAAGTCTGTGCCGGTGGGCCGCATGTAGCCTCTCTTTCTAGGGACTGGCCGGCCAGCCACGCCGAAGTTGCCTGTCGAGTGCCGCACATTCTCTGTGGGTGCCAGGTTGAGGGCTGGGTTTCTGGCGGCAGCAAGGAAGCTGGCCGAGGAGTGGCGGCTGGCTGTGGAGCCGGACGAGTCACTGCCAATAGATGCTCTGGTGGAATGTGAGCCATATGAGGCAGTTGAAGCTACCGAGACGGAGCGTGGTGAGATGTCATCAAAGTCTGCGAGGTCTGCTCCCAGGGCAGCTGTTGGCTTGACGCCGGGAGGAGGTGTCTGAGATCGTTCGCGGTGGGTGGCGGCCATGTCGGAGTGCGGGCGGGCCGATAGTGCCAGCAGCGCAAGCTTGGGCAATGGTTGAGCAGGTATGATGTGTGTGTGTGTGTGTGTGTGTGTGTGTGTGTGTGTGCGTGTGTGTATGCGTATGTTGGTGAGATGGTGAGCTAACCAACAAGTACACACAAATGCCAGCAAGGGAAGACGTCTCGCGAGTCGGGTCGGTGTGCCAGCAAATCCAGGGAAGCAAAACAGCTCGAGAGGGGAAGAGGAAAGGGAAGGGAGGACAAGGGCAAAAAAAAAGAAGAGGAATGGGTAGGTGACGTGTATCGAAGCGCGACCAAAGTGACTGGAACTTAGTGGTGCCTCACGAGCGGGGGGGGGATAAAGTAAATAAAAAGGGGCAAGATGTGCCCAGCAACGGAAATGGGAGCAGACCAGAGACCAGAGGCCGAGGCGGACGGATAGCGCGCCAGGTATCCGGTACTTGCGAGCAAACCGAGGCAGGAGCTGGACTGTGAGGGCTGCAAGTATGTGTGCATGTACCGAGAAGTGCAAGAATGACAATATAATAATGACTAGGTGACGATAAATAAGGTAACGACAAGTAGTGTAAGGAGAGATGGGAATGGCAAGTGCAGGCGCAGGTGCAGAGGGCAGAGGGCAGGAGACGGAGTGGGAGGGGCAGGCAGGAAAATAGACAAAGGCAGTCCTTACTGAGAAAGTAAAATGGCACCAAGAACTGCTCGTGAGACGAAGCCAGTGTGGAGCATAAACGTCAATCAAGCCTGACGAGGAGGGGCCTATACTCCGTAGTGTACATAGTACTAATTGCAAGGGGGCCAACCAACACACGCACGGCTCCACGGCGGCTTTTGGGCACTGGGCTTTACATAGTACCTACTACGGAGCAAGTATTGAACCATCACGGAGCCATCGGCAAACCCTTATTAACTTGCTGCAAGCACACACTACAGTACTGCGAGTACACTAAGCAGCACCCTGCGGTGCCAGCCAGCGTTGTCCTGGGGCAACAGCGGGGCCTGTGGATCTGGATGGGGTCGTGATTCAGAGCTCCATGTCAGATCAATCCAAAACAATCAGGCTCAGAAATCCCCCGATTCGGCCGCGCCGCTGGTGAAACAAGCCAGCACTGGACAGCACATCACCCACGCACAGCACGCCTGGACAGTGGACACGACGACATGGGGCCCATCGCCGTCGGCACACTAGCAGCATACGACAGGTTGCAGTCGCTCCATCTACCTCTTGTGGACGCCTCGGGCTCTGCGTGGCATCTTCTCGCGCCTGTCCTCGCATCTCTCATCTCTGTCCTCTGTCCTCTCTCTCATCTGCTGCTCTCTGGCACTCTCTCGGGAACGCGGGCTCCGGCCAAGACTGCCCTGTTGGGCTGATGAACTGCCCACCCAGTTGCCACGGCCTCTCCGGATAAAGCCACCCGTGGCGGCCGTCGTCCCTCGATAACGCCGTCATGTCAGGATCCTCTCCAGTCTCGCCCTCCATCTTGCGAGCCACTGCAGGCGGGCAGACACAGACACCTTCCAAGGCTTCCAAGCCCCGTATGCATGCCTGGGGCCAGACTACCCTACCCAGTCGGATTTGCTCGGCTCCCCAGCCGCCCGTTTCGCTCGCTCTGTGCACGTTCGGGTCCAGTAGTCAATCACAAGATACACGACACTTGACCGTTTCCCGAGGCTGGCCCCATGGCCTCTCTTGGGCTGTCCGAGTGCGATAGCTACCGCCCGGGCAAGGCCGCCAATGCTGATCATGATGAGCCCTGGACCGTCTAGAATTACCGTGGAATTGGATGGAATGGCGCCTCCGTCATGGTAATCAAACGGGACCGGGGGGGGGCCTCACGAGGCCACCAATAAGCTCCCATCCTGGCTGTAGGCGGGCAGCCTTGCCTCAGGACGGTCGTGTGAAGGCCGCTCAGGCATACTTCCTACAAGCAAGTGTTCATGCTACTATGCAGTCTGTGTGACAGTCTGTCATTCTAGGTGCTACAAGCCCTGCCACAAAACATGGCATGTCAGAGGAGCTACCCCAGGTGCCAAAGCACGTCGCGGTCGGCACTCGCCCGCTGCAGGCAGAGGGGGGGGGGGCGTTGGCTGGTAGCATTTTCAGCTCAGACTGGCTTGTGCTCCGTCTGCAACGAGCCGACCCTCGCATGCATCCGCACACGTAATCGGTAGGGTGGACGACTAGCCTGCCTTCGGGGACGGGAAATGGTCTGCACCCAGGCCCGTGTGATATCCGTCTCCCATTTCTCCGGCAGGGTGATGGATGAGAGCAGCGGTTGGCACTGTGCACACGACATACATAGTAGTATTGTGTCTGCCTGTGTGCCTGTGTGCCTGGCGTCATCAACACGAAGGCCGAGATTGCTGGAAATACATCCCCACTCGACACAGGTCGCCAGAGGGCGGCGCGCGTGTTGCACTTCGAATTTCGGTTCCAGCCGTCGAGACGATCCCTGACTGTTCGGCTCACGGTGGAACCAACAGACCACCCACTGCTTGCTGTATTGAGCATTCAAAGTGCCCGGTCACGCGCGACTTGCCATGACCCGCCTGGCCAAGTGCTCTTCCTGCACGGCATGCAGCAAATCACTCGAGGGAGGGGGCAGGGGGATCTGGAGAAACGGCGCGAAGAGGTCGTGGAGCAGTCACTGCTTGCTTGCTGCATTTGGTGTCCATGCCGTGGAGCAGCCGGCCTCGTGGCTAGTGGCTACCTGGGCGGGTCTCGGCCAAGGCATCCGTATGGTGTCAGCTGGTAGGGGACGCAGTGCAAGCTGGGCTCCCGGGGGTTGGGAGCAGGCAGGGTCCAGGACCAAATTTATTATTATACCGACACTACACTATATACCGGCACTATACGGGCACTATACCAACACAAGCCAGACAAGGCACCACGGGCGCACAGTACCGAGCTGGTGGGATGGGGCCGCCAGCCAGCCAGCCCAGCAGACCCGGTGCGGTGATTCGACCCCGAATTGAGAGCGT
This sequence comes from Stenocarpella maydis, assembly GCA_002270565.1. Lineage (NCBI taxonomy): Eukaryota > Fungi > Ascomycota > Sordariomycetes > Diaporthales > Diaporthaceae > Stenocarpella > Stenocarpella maydis. The sequence continues at coordinate 347,588 of NQMI01000025.1, read as the reverse complement.
CTCCACCGGGTCCCCCATCGGGTCTGTGATTGATTGATTGCCCTATGTTTGGAAATGGTGCGGCCTTGTACCTGGTGCGTCTGCCGAAGTCTGCGCTGCCTGACTTCTGCTTGTCGTCACGAGGCCAGAGGAAAAGGCTCTAACAAATGAAGATGGCTGTGGGCTCTCGGCGTTGATGACTTGTTGGCACTTGGGATCCATCCTCGGACACCATGACTGATGCGAAACCAGAAGCCCACTTTGGCCCAATCGTCTCAGGTTTCCCTTTCATCTCATCTTCACGGCGGCTTGTGAAAGGCCGGCCGGCTGATGGATGGACGGGACGGGAGGAGAGGTCGAGGGGAGAATGCAACACACCAGGATTGCATCTGGTGTCTTGCTGGCAGCCATTTGCCAATTCTTTACCTGTTCAGCCACCACTGCAACCTGGCATATGTGACTACGACAATCCAATTCCTACCAGGGACGAGAATATCGCCCATCATCTCGCCTGCACCCTGTGCACCCTGCACAAGTCACAGTTGCCAATTTGCATTCCCAGGAAATACAGCATTGGTACGCTATAACCTCGACCACCACCACGACCACCTACCTCGTTCGTGGAGGGCCTGCACATTGTCCTGCACCGGGGCTCGACCACGCTGTATCCGTACCACACCCACGGCACAGCACCTGCTCGTCTTCATTAAACTTTTGGCGAGGCCTCTCTCTCCTCTTTCTTCCAATCTTGGGTTCCGCGGCCCTCCCTTCCTCCACTTTCCCTTCCTGCTCAGCACACGGATCTTCTCAATCCCAACACGAACGAGGAACCGGTGGCACGAGAAGCCACCATCACCACCACCGTCCCATCAAGCCACCTGTCGACCCAAACTCGCAACAACAAAGACACGATCAAGCCTGGACGAATACCGACCTGGCCTACCCTGCTCAGGTACACTACTGCAGGTGCCCCATCGACCTGCGTCGTCGTCCCCCCCCCCAAAACGCTCCCAGGATCCCGTCCCACCCGTGCGCAGCGAACATCCCATCCAGTGGGCAATCGGCATCGGCACTTGCGATCGAGCACGCTGAATAAACCAAAAAAAGAAAAGAAAAGAAAAGAAAAGAAAAGAAAAGAAAAGAAAAGAAAAGAAAAGAAAGTAGTCTCTTGGCAACAACAAACGACAGCACAGGATAGCACAGCACAGCGGAACACAGCATGCAATTGTGAGACCGAAGACGACAACCAGGAACGAGTGCACCCATCAAGCAACAAAGTTACTACTCAATGTTGGTAGGCTGGATGGCTTCGGGCATGTAAGAGGAGTACCTGCCAGTTGCAGCTAAATCCCTTTACACCTCGCCTGCCCAATTGGCTGCAGCCGGACGGCGCCCTGCCCACTCACGTACCAACCTAAGGTTTCGAAATCCTTGCCTGCGTTGCCCTGGGGTGGACCGGGAGGCTGGGACAGGCTTGCGCTGCCTCCAACGCCCAAGCCAGACTCACCGAGAGGCAGCCGTGCCCAAAACCCCATACAAGTCTGTTAAGATGCCTAGTTTACTCACAGGCCCTTTCCGGCTCACTGAGCAGCAACAACAAGGCGTGGATGCGCCCCCAGCGACGTCCTTTTCCTCGCCGACCTCCGCCCCCGCTGATTCCGTGCAACATCACGAACAACACCGGGACGGCCCAGACGCGCCTTCATCACCACAGCTGACTGGCCGGCACCACGAGCGCGCCTCGGCCAATGAGAACGGCTCGAAGCCCGCCGACGTGTCTAGTGATCTCTCCTGGTTGGGCCCTCTGATCGATGACGGCGGCGGCAACGGCCTCGCTTCGCCCCACAGCGTTTCCGCTCGCGCACCTGCGACTGCGCCAAACCCTGAGCCTGATCCTGCGCCCGTGCCCGACCCCGACGTCAACAGCAGCCCCAAAACCTCCAGCCAAGCACCGCACCAGCCCACAATTAACCACACCGCGTCCCGCCTCCAGCCCGCTGTCGACGTCACCTCATCACCCAACAACCTCGGGCCCGTCCACAAACCACGCAAGCCATCCCCCGGCCTTGCTGCGCGATTAAAAGCCCTCGGCCTCGGGACCTCAAGGAAGACCTCGCAGCCATCCGCCTTCAAGGAGCGCGACATTGGCCGCCTGTCCGAGGAGCAGCTCCGCCAACTAGACGAGTACCACAAGGAGCGCTCCAGGCAACTCGAAATAGAACGCAGGGGTCGCCCCTGGAAGGGCGTCGTCCGCATCCCTTCCAAGGCGAGCCTGAGGTCGGCAAAGTCCAACAAGGACGCCGTCACCCCCGAGGACGACGTTCCGGGGGACGCCAACATCCCATTGATCAAGATCCTCGACAGCCCGACCGAGGACGACCACTCCACGCTGCTCACGGAACTCGAGGCTGCCGAACCCCCCGTCATGGATACGAACAAGTTCCGTCTACCCGATCACACCAACGGCAACGGCACCAAGGTCACCCTGGACACGAGAAAGGAACATCTTGACCGCGATACGAGACCGCTCGCGTCGCCAGAAGACAGCCCGCCACCCGTGCCAGCAAAGGACACGCCGCCCGCCTCTTCGGAGCCCTTCAACCCTGATGACTACTTCAACCCGCTGGGGCTACAGCGCCCTGGCTCCATCTACACCATCTCGCGCGCTTCGTTCGCACACCAGCTTGCTCAGTTGACCTTACTGCAGCTGCCGGACGCTGAGTCGCTTGCTGGTAAGGTAGCAGCGATTCCCACGGCACAGGCGGCCGTGAAAGCGCTGATTGGCGCCGCCGAACAAATCCGAAGCTGGATCTACAAGGCGTCCGAAGTCATCGCGGGGCTCGACAGCGACGATGACGTTGAGTGGTCTGCGGCTGGCGGTCGCGAGGGCTTGGAAGAGGTCGAGGACGCCATATCGCGGTTCGAGAAATTGATCAACGTCTATGTGACCGCTATCGAGGAGCTACAAGGTCGCATGGATATCGCGAACGTTTCCACTGACGACCTTACCAGGGCCGTCATGCAGATGGAGGCCATCACCGAGGAATGGACAAACATACGCACAACGCTCCGTAGTGTTCGTGGCCAGGTTGAGATCGCCATGGAGTGGGAACAGCTCTGGAATGTAGTGCTCGGTGAGATCCAGACGGAGCTGGACGAGTTGAGCCGCCTGGTCTTCGAAATGGAGGAACGCAGGCACAAGTCGGCCATGGCGATTACAAGTGGTGACGCGGTGGACTTGAATGACTTGGCGACAATCGCCGAGGAGACTCCACCTGCAGCAACCCGTGCAAAGGCTGCTGCTAACAAACGGTTCAGTTCGACGGGCTCGCCCGCAAGTCCGACGTCCCCTGGTGGGCCCACAATCTCTCACGATGACTCCGGCCTCCTCGCATTGTTTGCTAGAATGCAACCGCTCCGGGCTTCACTGGATTTCCTGCCGATGCGTCTGTCCGTCTTCGAGGCCCGGGCCCAGAAGTCCTTCCCCAGCGCTTGCGACGAGCTGGAAATGCGACGGGAGGGTCTCGACGCCAGCTACAGGAAACTGGAGAAGGATGCGGAGGGCCTGCGCAAGGAGCTCGGAGAAGACAGATGGGTGCTCGTGTTCCGCGGTGCAGCCCGGCAGGCACAGAAGATGATGGAGTCCGTGGAGCGCAGTGTGGCCAGGCTCAGAGAAGCAGTCGACGCACGCATGCACTTGACGAATCAGCCTGCGCTGCTGAAAAAGATCGAGAGCTTTGACGCCAAGAAGACGCACTACGGGCCAGCAATCGATCGCGTCCTATTCATCATTGACAGGGGCGTCAAAGACCGGCTCACGGTCAATGGTGAGATCTTGAGACTGCACGCCGAGATGCAGGCGAAATGGGCAGACTTGAAGAACCAGATCAAGGACATGGACTTTATGATGGGCGAACTTCACGCCGACAAGAGGGGCAACCACCTTCGCGACTCCATATCGAGCATGCTGTCAAACGACGTAGCATCTACCGTTGGCAGTGGATTCGAGACTCCACAGAGCTCCCCACCTTCTTCGGTGATCATGTCTGGGCTGGGAATTGATACGAGGACGTCAGGAAAGCCCAGCCCGGCTACTCGGGCACGTCGGTCGTCGAGCAGTGTGAGTGGGCACCTTCTGCAGCCTGGGCGACGCTCGGTGTCGGCAACAAACACGCCTAGCATCCCTCGCAAACCCGTCTCAAGGCTGTCGACCTTCAGTGGCCTCTCAACACCAAAGCGTGAAGGCTCAGCCACGCCTACTACGGACAGGCTTGCGGCTAGCATACCCAGGCCAGCCTCGACGATGGCCCAGCGACCGAAGTGGAATGCCTACGCCAATCCCAACCACGTCGACACTGGCCACAACTTCAAGCCTCTCACTCTCACCACGCCAAGCCCATATGCGAAGACGACACCCAACCCCGTACGCTCTCACTCATCCCTGGCTGCTCCTATTGGGTCGAAGCTCCCTACTATGCGCAGTCCCTTACGTACGGGCCCTTCGTCCCCGAGCCAAGACGCAACACCGTCCAAGCCGCCCGCCAGCAAAATGTCCTTTAGAGACCGGCTGGCTGCGCCGGGCCCCTATTCCCAACAGACAACTTCCAAGTTCCGACCCGAAGGCCCGTCGACCCGGCGCGCAACGCTGCAGCCGCCACAGACCAATGTTCCTGGGCTATACCAGCGCCCGGCCAGCTCTCTCGCCACTACAAACCGGCGGACAAGTCTGCTGCCTCAGCCAAGACCCAAGAGGGAGGACAGTGTGCCTGGCCGGGAAAGCCCCATGCCATCTTCGTTCGGGTCAAGACTTGGGCTCAGGAGAGGTAATAGTACAGCCTCGAACGGCAAGGACAAGGACAAGGACGTTAAGCCACGCTGGCGACATTAGAATTGGCCACAGGTATCGGCCCCCAAGAAAAAGGCAATGCCACCCACCACGGAGGCTATAGTGACACGAGGCGACCTTTTATCATCTTAACGCAAGTTCCTATTATTCGGCTTTCAAGCACGGCGTTCAGGGACAGGGCTGATGACTCTTGCGTGTGAGAACCGGGCACGTAACTCCGATTCATCAGTCTACGTATATTGAAAACAGAGCCGTCACCGGTTAGATCGACACCGCAATCTCCTCGAGAGGGAGCGTGTGCCCGCTACAGAATGGCCGCTACGACAAGGCCGTTGGCTGAACAGGGCGACGAGGAGGGACGACAGCGAGCTACCTATCGTTCAATGGGCTGGATGGTCGGGAAAGTGTGGTGTGGAGTGACCTCCCCCCCCCCCGGCCATTCATTGGTTTGAAGATGCTTGTTTTATACCCCCTGTGATTTTTCTCTGACGGGTTAAAGGTTGGTTGGAACGGCGGTGAAATTGATACCACATACAGGGGAAAAAAAATTTAAAAAGATTCTCTCAACTTCTATTCCCGAGTCGTGATATCGATGTCAATATCAGCTAGTCTACTCTGTCACACAGACACGGCTCATGGCTTCTGTATGCTTCACTAACAGGACACAGTTGCAACAAGACAACCAGCCAATTGTTGGGGGATCCTGTCTGTTGCTATGCTTCCCTTTAATGGTCCTGCCGAGCCTCTCTAATGTCCTCTTCAGCCGCGCAACTACAACACACAACTACACCAGCCCGAGTGCCTTTGAGGTCCTGGTCATGGGTTAACCAGTACTCTTACTACCTTTTGCTTCTACTCAGGCCGGCCTCCAGTCTTTAGGAGATGCGAGACTATGCTCGCTCGATGGTCCGAGAGCTCTGGGTCACATCTCAGAGAGGCCCTGTTCGTTTTCTTCAAGACGGATTTTCATTTCATCATTCTATGGGAAGTGGCGTTCAACCAGTTCAAGGATCAAGTACGTCCACTGAGCAATTCCGTCAAGGATGACATCTTTTCATCCCCGCCCCTCATCCGACCGATATGAAGAGAGAATAGCAACGAGAAACGAGTGGCCCCAGAATCGGGCAAAGTTTCCATAACCATGGAAAGAAAATCCACAGGAGAGTGGGCAAACCAGAGGAGCGTACAGACTTCGCAGTGCCGCCTCAACCCATAACGACCTCCTCCTACGTCTGCTTTGGGTCCTCCCACGCAGACGAGCGCAAATTATTCATGCGGCCCAGCAGCACACCACCGCCTTGCCCATCGCTCCTCTCCTCCGCCTCCTCGTCCGGCAAGTCATCAGCCCTAACCCTCCGCGCCCTCCGGAGCCGGTGTACCGTCCTGCCCTTGAAGCCGCTCTTCCAGCCGTACCGCTGGCCCTGGTACGTCTCCCCGATGCGCCGGGCGACATCGTTGGCCTCGTGCAGGCTCACGAGGCGCCGCTTCCCCGGGTGCGCGGCGGCAAACTCGGCCGTCAGGTCGTAGATCTCGCGCACCCTTGGCACCGGCTTGGGCGCGGGCTGCCCGTGCTGCTTCGCCAGCCGGGCGAACTCCTCCGGCTCCCTGTTGAGAAGGACCTGCGCAAGTGGGTTGTCCGAGTATTCGTACCAGTACCGCCGGTGGGGTTGCTGCGGTATACAAGCGCACACGAAGACGTCGTGGGCCACCTCGGCCGGGGTCAGGCCCACGGCGTTCTCGCGGTGTAGCAACTGTGGGTTGTATTGCAGGATCTCTCTGATGAGTGCCGGGTCGGCTTGGTCTCGGATGAGGGTGTGCAGGGGCGTGTCGCCGCCGGCGTCGAGGGTGCTAAGCTCCTGACCCTTGGAGTGCCCTAGTAGCAGGTGGAGTACTTTGACATAGCGATCCGCCCCCCTGGAGACTGGTCTGCCGTTTGCTACGAGCCAGCGGTGAAGGGGAGTCCTCCCGTCGCTGGGATTAAGCCCGCTGCGTTCTAGAAACAGATGCGCCAGGAGCTCAGGATCAAGCAGCTTGAGAAAGGCGGCAAGCTTCTCGGGGTCTGGGTCGTTCGTGAGGGCCGCGTGGAGGATATTGTCGTGACTGGTGTTCTTGGTAGACTGGTCGGCACCATTGGCAATTAGAAGCTTTGCTATGTCAACTCTACCAAGCCAACTGGCGATGAAGAGAGGCGTCATGCCGGTCGTGCCCTTTGCTTCGAGGGCCGAAGGATAAGCCTTGATGAGGTACTCGACAAGGCGCTGAGCAGCGCCATTATTAGGGCCGAGCACTGCAGCAGAGATGACGAGGTCATTATCAGTGCCCAACCACCTTGCCACGGCCTTTTCGAAGCCTCCACGGGACTTTCTGAGGTGCTTCAACCTCAAGTCATCCTGCGCCGCCCTCGAATTGCTGAACTCGAGGTAATTCCTCAGCGGAGCATCGCTCAAGAACCATTCGACAGATTCGATGCATCCATTCTGGGCGGCACGGAGAAGGGGCGATTCTGTGCTGTCCTTGGAGCGTGAGATGACGTTTCTCCCCGCGGTAGCCCAGTCCTTTCTCTTCTTGCCGTAGACGGTCAGCCCCTGGTAATACTTGGGCTTCTCCTTGATCTCAACGCCAGTCTTCTTCACCAGCGCTTCGAGAGGAAGGCCGGCACCACCCAATTTGATCATGTCTGAAAGAATTCCGATCCGTCCCTGCTCAGCGGCGCTCCAGAACGCAGACTGAGGGAATGCAATGAAGTGGTTGTCACCGTCATCGTTGTCCTCGTCCTGAGCTGCAAAGCAGACTGTCAGGTCATGGTAGTACTTTAGGCCTTTGCGATCATCGCTGCTTATAACGTGTTCCAAAAGAGAGCCGCTGCCAGAGAATATGTGTTTGCCATCTTCCAATCGAAGAGATGGGAAAGCCCACTCCAGCATTTTCAGTGGTTTCACACGGCTCTTGACTTGCATTGAAACCCGGCCAATGTTATCAATGGTGAATTGCTCATCAACAATTTGGCCGTAGATTCGTGGCTCATCTTCTTCGTTTGCCGATTCGCTTTCGTATTCCTCATCTTCTTCCTCGCTGGTCTGCATGCGGTAACGGGTTACTGGCTTCTCCTTAGGTACGTACTGGGCCTGGGCGATCTCTAGAATTGCCTTGGCAACATCGAGGTGGCCGCGCATGTAGGCCAGCGAAAATGGACTGTTTGATAGATCGGTCACTGCAATCTGCAGAGGCGGCTCTTTATTCTCGGGGTCCCAAGAGACCAGCGTTAGAGCCTTGATTTTGTCGAGGTCACCAGACCATGCGGCCTCGAAAAGTTCGACGTATTTGGCTCTCCTCTTTTCCGTGACATCGGAAACGCCGTAGAACTGGAAGCCGTACGAGAAATTCATGGTTTCCTTTTCCGGTTGCCAATGGCTGCTCTGATTCCTCTTCGAATGATAGCTAGGATGGAGCTCGGCAAAGGTTTTCGCACCAGATGCTATGAGTGTCTGTTTGATCTCCTGGAGCTCGACAACAGCAGCGTCTATGGCGGCCTGCTTCTCGTCAATCCCCTCCAGTTTCAAAATTCTTGCCTTTTCATTTTCGTGATCATTGAGAGTTCTCTCGTTGCGGTTATGGGCATGATAGACAGCTGTGTGCACGGCAGCGTATTGCCATGTGCCTTGTTTGTACCTTTCCAACACGTCTTCCATGCCGTAATTGAGTTCAGGAATTTTTGCAACTGGGGGCTCATACTTGCGCAGCTGCTGGAGCTGGTCTTCGAGAAGATCCAGTACAGTCTGTCCGGTGGAATAGCCAATTCCTGAACCCAGCAGAATCGAATAAGACTGTTTCGTCATCGCATTGACATCGGCGCCGCGCTTTAGTAGCTCCACCACAATGGATGGGTTCTTGGATTGGACAGCGGTGATGATTGGCTGCTCAGTGTCTCTCTTAAAGACTTTCGTATTGTCTTCAAGCGATCCTCGCAGTTGGTATTCCATCCAGGCGACTTGTTTGGCTGACTTCAACCACGTCTCGAAGTCGACCTGCGGGACTGCACCCGCGTCGAGAAGCTGGAGGACGAGCTTTACGTCTCCTCCCCTGATCCCATGCTGAAGAATCGAGTCCGTCTGTTGCCAGTTGTTGAAGGGTATATGATTGATGGAATTTGTCACACCAATCCTGTCCAAATCCAGGAGCACTTCCACGAGCTCAGTGGCGTTCTCTTCGACGATTCGCTGGAACGCCGTGGATCCGTTCAAGTCGGCCTGGGCAGAGCTGGCACCGAGACTCAAGATTGTTTTCGCCATCGACTTGGCCTTCTCGATCGGAAGATTGACGGATAAGACCAGAGTTAGGATAGCAGCTGTAGGTCGCTTGTCCTCATTCAGGAACTTGACGGGCAGCAATATGTCTGCTCCGTATTCCTGACAGAGAAGCTTGACTACTTCTTCGTGCCCACAAATGATTGCAAGGTGTATGGCAGAACACTTGGAGTCCCAGGCAATGACATTGACATCGTAAAAGTCCGGGTCATCTTCCTTGTCCTCCGGAACCCCTCCGTCGGGCGCCGGACTTTCAATATTCTTCTTGACCTTGACAAAAGAACCGGTTGCAATACTCTGTTTTTCGTCGTCGCTCTCGGAATCCGCGTCGCTAACCAGTTCGACATCTGAGCCACCCTCTTCAGTAGACCCATCATCCTTGGAAGGCGAAGTGGATGCCACCTTGGATTTTTGTTGGGACTGCTTCTCTTCTTCCGCCGCTTCATTGGCGTTACTCTTGTCCATGAGGATCTGGACAATCTCGGTGTCGCCCCGTTCGGCGGCCAAATGAAGTGCAGTTCTGCCGTCTGCTAGCCGTGCAACAAGTCTGGCACCGTGGTTGACGAGACACTTCACTACTTCCGCGGTAGAGCTCGTCACAGCGAGATGGAGAGGCGTTCTTCCTGTGTGGTCGCGAGTGTTTGGGTCGGCGCCGTCTTGAGCAAGCCAGTCTTGAACATTCTCAAGCTCACCATCCACAATATCTTGGCACAGGCGGGCGGTGTTCCCAATGTAGGCCATCTCAGTCCAGTCATCCTCGGTAAGAGGGTTGAACGATCCAATTTGCTAGAAACAGTCAGAATCCGTCACGGCTTATTTGTAGAAATTTAATGCCGTACCTGTCTTCCTGGGTTATCTTGAAGGAAAGAAATTCTCCCAGAAACATAGATCTTGCTTTCTTCATTGTGAACGGTTCTCTCCTCATCCGTCTCCGGCTTGGGACAGAATCCGCAACAGTCATTCATGACGTCTTCGAAGCGACCGAAGAAGGCAGGGTGACGGTGCAGGTAGACTTCACGATCCTTGGGTTGGTTCCATTCCGCGTTGAGCAACAGGTCTCTTGTGTAGCAGAGCTTCTCGATCTTCTTTGCGTGGAATTTTACACCATACGGGACCGTGAAGGTGTGGTAGTTAGACACGTCGTCCTCATTCACCCACTACGGATTCAGTGTCAGCTGGTTACTGGCCTAACACGCACGGCCATGAATGCGCATACCTCGGCAACTTCATCCTCGTGGTTGTCTTTGATGTTACCGGCAAGACGCCGGAAGTGACCCCGGTTCAGAGGCGGTCTTCCACGTTCCTGGCGGCGCTTGGCGAGGTAGGAGTCTCTCGAGGATGCCGTCGGCAGCCTTTCTAGGACAAGCAGCCTCGCCAAGCCCAAGGTGCGCTGGAAACTCCGCTCGAAGATGGTTGGGTCGACGCGCGAACGATCAAGCTCAGGCCAGTAAACCTCAAACCCACGGTGGGAATATTTTGACAACCTGTTCTCATATGACGGGCTCCGCCTAGAGAGGTCAATGTGGTTGATTTGAGTGATGTACGACTGTAGCGCTCTCGGCGTGCAGTAGACTTGCTTGCCATCATAGGCAGCCCCAGAGCAGTCGATATCAAAGCCCGTGAGGATCTCCGAAACATTCTTGTAGATGCGCAGCACGATCTGGCCAGTATTAGCTGACGTCTGGCGCTCCAGAATTGATCCACATACCTGAATATGACGAGTGGGATACTGACTGCCTGATTAAGTCGTTAACAACATCTGTGACATGTCATGAAGATAATGAGGGAAGCCATACAGATTGTGATTGCATTCTTGGTCCGGACAGTCGTTGTCTCTGTCAGAATGGAGTCACGAATTCTCTCCTCAACCTGCTTGGTCTTCTCGATGGCCCGCTCCTCGGTCAAGCCATAGATGAAGAGGTCGACGTCACTGGCAGGGCAGAACTTCTCATGGTAGAACTCCCGTAGGGCCCTCTTTGACGCGCGGTACTGCTCAGGAACAGGGAGAATGGTATTGACGACAGACGACCCGGAAGCGACAAGGTTGTTCCAATCAAGATCAACGAGAGCTGACTCGGAGAAGACATTGAAATTGTGTTGGAATTCCTTCAGCGACTGGACAACAGCAGGAGAGCCTTCCGGGCGCCTTTGCTCGTCGGGAAGCGGCATGACATACCGCTCCTTCTCGGCTTGGGTCTCTCGATCGAGGTTCCTCGCACGAATCTTGATGTCGGCTTTCTGGCCGTCACCGAAGAGGGGTAAGATATTGACATGGCCATCTTTTAGGACCTCGTTGCCGGGATCCTGGGCATAGATCTGTCGCAATTGGGCTTCGAACTGTCTGTATGGTCTGAAGAGGTCGACCATTGAACGGTGTGGGTTCTCGGCGACGTACCGCGCCAGCTCGGCGTGAGGCACAGGCACCATGGGAAGTGGGAATTCAGGCATTGTGGGAAGCGAGCAGGGAAGAAGAAAAATTTATGAGGTGCGATGAAGAAAGGAAAACGGGCTGTAAGAGACGTCAACGATGGAATGGATGCAGGTGCGCAGGAGGAGTGCTGGTTGCTGACAGGAGAAGTATCTCTGGAGGACTCTGGTCCTGCCGCAACCCTCTGGGGTGGGAACTCTGAGTCTTATAGACGAGCAATTGGCGCTTTGCCAAATCTTCCATCCAGGCAGTTGTCTGGAGGTGGCACGTCACTGACCTAGTAGTATCCTTTGACGTGTGCTGAAGCGCGTCTTGGAGCGACGCTAGAGGCTTTGTTGCCTGGAACCGCTTACACGAGATCCCGTGACTGGCAAGCATCTTCCACGAGGTGGGCCAAGCTGTGTCACAGTTGCCTGGCCGAGATTTATGATGAAATCTGAAGGATGAGATTGATGCGACTGACCCCCAGTCACGATTGATGCTTGCCCCATTGTGTGGTGGAGGATGCCGCTGCTGCCTTTAGGGCGTGCAAGCAAGCAGATGCTTGGTCCAAGGTCGCACCACAGTGGGGACACACTGCAGTGAGAAGCGGCACCATCCATGACGACCGTACCAAGAGGCAGACACACTGATGCTTTCAAGTCGTGTGATGCTTGGCCTTGAGATCATGGAAATACTAAGCAAGGAGGGGCACAGTAGCTGCCAGTCGAGGAGACCACCATGTGGCTGGACTCTTGTCAAGTGATTGCAAACCCAAAGGTAGACCAAGGCGGCAACTTCTCAACGAGAAGATATTCCAAATGTCCAGGGAAAGAGAAGGACTCAAATATACTTGTCATGTTATTGTAGCTTGTTTCGAGTAGTGAGTAACATGGTCGGCAACGGCAGTACCTTCGTAGAATTATCTTTGCGCTGACACTTCGAATGAGCCCCGGAGACGTAGATTCATGACGGATCCTAGACCCCCTGTAGCGTCGTCCTTCTCTGCTACGCGGGTGATCCAGTCAACAACCGCTTCTACGGCGGTGAAATTCGGGGCATGGCCTGTGGAGATGCGTGTAACATCGACCTTCCTGCTGCTCTCCTGTTCGATCAGGGCGACCATGCGGCTCTGGCTTCCTACCGGGATGATCGGGTCCTCCTCACAGATCAGATATGACACCGGAACATCCTTATAGCCAGCATATGTCAATGCATCCCCGAAACTGGCTGCCGAGTGAGCTGTCATCTTGCCAACCAATGCTTCGCCCTCTTGCTGCGGTAGACCAGGTACCAAGAGGCGTACGGCATTCGCTGTATCTGGAATTGTCAACCAACCTACTGACTAATAGCTGGCATGTCAGCTTCTGGACCTGAAGATGAAGTAGAGAGCAACCGACATCGGCTTCCATGGCCATGCGATCCTCCTCGGGACGTTCGCCCATGTCCAACGTCTCCCCTGCTGAGGAGCCAAGCGCTGGAACTAGAGCAGTCATATAAGCGAGCCTCACGATGCCGCCCCGTCTTCCCAGCTTCTGCCTCGCATCTTTTGCTAGCCCCTTGACGCTCTCCGTAGTTGGCACGCCCCCGTACGAGTGCGCGACGACTACGACGTCCCTGCCTTCATCCGCAAGGGCGGCGGCCTGGCTGGCAATGAAGGCCGCATCTTCATACATGTATGGCGGCTTCCTGGCTGTGGGCGACTCCGTCTCGAGACGTACGCTTGGCAGTTGCAGCGCCTGAATGTCGTACCCCCTCGCGGCCACTTTCTCCACAATGTTCGCATAGACGTGGCCGGGACAGAACGATCCGGGAACAAGCAGTATTGATGGTTTAGACATTCTGTCTTTGCTCAAGTTATGACTATATCCCCGGACTGTAGAGACACGGAGGAGACGATGAGCGGGGTTCAGCAGAAGCTAGCAACCAAGGCAGGATTCAGTCATTATAGATACATTTCCAATCATTTATTTACGTAAGCAGAAACCCATGGTACGTGGTACTCACTTTGAGATGTCTCCAAAGTTGATGATAACCGCTTCCAATAATACAATGCATGATTTCCCTCCCAGCTCCATCAATACACCTTCTCTCCTCTGCCGCGTCAAGGAGATGCAGGGCAGAGCAGCCCGGAGCTCAGCCAACCACTCCAAGCAGATTGCGTCCTGACGGTCAGCAGCCAGCCTCTCCGCGACACCTTGGCTACCAAGCATTGATGCGATTCTAGGCCATTCTGCTTCCATAGACCGTTCTCAAGCGATGTACACCGTGTCCCGATACTAAGTATTGTACACATGAAGCCTTGGCGTCTTCGGACCTGACATGCTCGACATCTCGAGGGTGTGGGAGCAGTATCAACTATATCCAGCCTCGAGCTTCGACGGATGGTGGCTGTCCCAAGTCTCTTTTCCCCAGTCACCCGTGCCGCGTGGATCCTCGAAATAAACCGGAACGCCGTGTCGCCTCTTCAGTGACGCAAGACCGTCTTACAGGGCGATCGCGCCTCGTCGACTCTCGCGTACATGCAGAAGGCCCTGGAGGCCACAGCAGACCAAGAAGCCCTGCATACCACGAACCATTAGCCAAGTAAACTTACAAACGGGAGGGGCTAGTCGACTGACAATGTAGACAAAGACGGCCCCGAAGATGGTGGAAGCTACCGCTGAGCCGTCTTCGGGATCCTCGATGCCCCCGACGAACTCCTCGTGGCCGCTCTTGTAGACAAACCCCAGGATTGATAGGATGATGATGGCGAATATCGACAGGACGAAACTATACTCGGATTAGATCACTTCGACTCTCGACCCCCACGGCCGGTGTGCGCGATGACGAACCAAGACCATGCTTGAAAGGCTCCAACGATGGGCTTCATGGCGGGCGGTAGTGGACTCGGGTTGAAAGCGAAAAGAGGGGATTGGTGTGATTGCCAAAGTCGTGGCTCGTTCGTGGTCGTGAGATTTGTGGTGTTGGAGCTGTGGCCTAGCTTGATGGGTGTGATGGGCTCGCCGTCACGAATCAAGGACCAAGGTGACCTGCCAGCCGCTACGAGTGCTTGGCTCATGGTGAGCTTAGTCATCGTTCTCCTTTGCCAAATGTGGGGCCCGAGCATTCCAAGTGCCGATTGCGTCTACTCCTCCCAACAAACCAGGTGCAGTACACAGTGGGCCTGTCCAATATATGTTCAACCCGCGCGTTCAACATAGCCGATCGTTCGCCATGTTTGAGGTCAGCTTATTCTCGCAGAGGAAGACTACTTGTGAGGCCTCAGATCATTCAGTCTAACTCGCACGCCTAGGCTCTCCAGCCGCACCCTGAAGACCATCTCCACCTGAGATTACATCGCGCCAGGTAAGAGATTCATGGGGCTGTCCGCCTCGCTCTGTGGGCTCAGCTATCTCACCTCTGACACTGCTCAGCTACGAGCAGGATATCTCATGTGGCAACCCTTCTCTTTGAATTCCTACCATGTTTGTAACTGACAGTAAGGAACGCAGGTCAATTGTTCTCACCTCTGCAGAGTCAGTACTACTCTCTATTCTGCATCACCATGGCTCAACCCTTAGGACACCCTGCCATCCCAGAGCACCGTATGCCGGGCCATTGCCCCATTGGCCGTCCCAACGTGAGCGGTGGGCTTGCGAGAGACTGTCCCCTGCGACCCCTGGCGCCTTGGGACGGGCATGCCCGCTTCTGCATCGTGCAGGGCTGTCGCGTGCCTTACTTGATGCATTAAAATGTTGATCCCAACACATCCCCTTGCCCTGGCCCGGATTTTCTGCGTGGGGATCCAAATCTGTCAAGTGCTTATTCGGCCCTTCTTGCCCCATCAGGCTTACCGAAATCCGAGCTGCCCAGCGCACTTTCGAAGGGGCCTACATGAGGACGGCCCTATCGCAGTTCTCATTTGCGCTCATCATCCTCAAGATCTTCACCAGTGAGTTCTATGCGATCGGAGCGCTTTTTGCCGCATACGGGGTGGCGGTCCTGGTCGTGGCGGTCTTCAGACGATATGAGGGCAACAAGCAGTTTTTTGCCCAGGAGGAGTCCAACTCGGAGAATGATGACGGCGAGGCCGGGGAGCACCCGCTCGGCCAAGACAACGTTGATTCTGGCCGGGGCCGAAGGCGGGTCCAGACGGTTATCAAGAAGTTCCGCACCAGTGGCAATAGCGGTAAGTGAAATCCTGAACGTCGGGTCATTTCTTTCTCTCGCAGTCAGCACCTTGCGTGGCTACCCACAGATTCTATGTGCTTTGGCCGAACCGGGAGGACTTCAGCGTGCTAATGGCACGCCAGTTGCATTCCTAACAATTCTGAGTCTGGGAGCCTACATCACCCTTTTAGTGCTGACACTGAGGCTATCCTCGTGATTGTCGGCCTGGGGTACATGTTGACAATTTTCTGGGTCCCGTCTCATTCTTGTCTTTGCGATTGGTCGCCACCAGCCATCCGAGTGAAGACACACCTTGTCGGGCAGATCATGCGAATCACCATGACACAGCAATCCGCACACCCACAGCCCGAAAGCTCAGGGTGCGTCCCGGAGAGGAGCCAAAAGGAGGCAACCATCAGCCCACCAAATGGGTGTGTTATGTGCTGGCCGCCCTACTGCGGGGCTCACGCAGCTGAAACGCACCCGCGTCCAGAAGCGGTATCCAGGAACGGCTCGGTACAGCCTCACGCGCTGTTTTCTGTCTAGCATTGGGAATAGGGCCCGGAAATGCACAGTTCATGCCCGTGGATTCGTGAATAGGACCACCATCTGTCGATGGATGTGCAGTCAGGGAACCTCATTTATGTTGTGCGAGTACCGCGCGGCGGCCTTGTGCAACCTTACACAGCAGGAAGCCTTTTTTTTTGGGGGGGGGGGGGGTGAGGGGGGCCCATAGGCTCAACTTCTCCATCAATTTGTCAGTTCCGAGACGTCACGTCCCAGCGGTCAAGTGTCGAGCAGTCCGCCGAACGGAAAAGCCACCTGGGAGAGATGGAACCCATACAACATTCTCAGCACAAGGTAGGGCCAAAGAAAGAGACCAGTGGGGCACCCCGCGGAACGCCAACAAGGTGCCGTTATCCGCGTAACAAAGTGTAATTCACATTAGGATGCGGGCTGATCACGCGAATAACGTATATATTTACGACACCATCCGCCGAGCAACAAATATCCGATGCCATATCCCCCCGTCCCGAATCTCCCCATTCTGAAACCAAAACAAAGCCGGGGCCCAGTTCCCGAGCCCACCTTCCCACGCACCCCGGCCTCCCCACACAATAAAGTTTGGACCCTCCCGCCTGGCGCCGATCCCCGCAGGCCTGGTCCTTGCCCTGTCCCCATGTTGCCCTGTGCATCCCGTCGAGATTTACCCTCTTCTAGACGACGTTCTTTGGAAGGAATAGAAAACTGTTGTGTGATCGCTGCTGTTGACGCGGTGCCTCTCTGTTTGTGGGCACTTCTAGTTTGCTGTGTCTCTAGATGTTGGCACTTCACCGCCTCGTCCTTTCCCCTACCTAGCTCTCCCTGCACTTTATATTTCTCCGTGCTCCAGAAGTCCCCCTCCCGGTATGGACATGCCGATTCTGTGGACTCGGGTCCCGCCCCCCCCCTGGACCTCTAAGAGGTAGCTTGGAAGTATATTCTCTCGCGTCCCTTTTTCTTTCCGCCGGCGTTGACGACTGCTTTCCGGCCAGCATATGCACCAGGGCCCGCCAGCAGGCGAGGTCAGCGCAGCAGATGTGTTCAATCCTCTCTTGGTGGCCACAGGACTGGGTTCCTGTCTCTGGCGGAACCTGACGCAAGGCTTCATCTCAATGCCGAGCGGGAATAAAATCCCGGCCGTGTGATCAGCGACTGGCGCGATGTTGACACCGCCGGGGCTCGCTCGACCTGCGCGCCAGAGCCCTTGCGCAGAGGACGGGACCGAGTATATCTCCCTTTGCTCTAACTCCTCGTCTCGCCCTGCTCGGGTTTCCCATGCACATTCCAGTTCCAGTCCTGGCTACCCGGCTGCTGATGAGGGCCCGCGCCATCGCCCTCCCCGTACCATGCCCCGAAGCCCTCTCCCGGTCTCGGCATCGTGGGAGGGGGGTATGTCTGCTGCCACGAGCCATAGCTGGTCACATGGGGCGAGGTCGCAGGGGGGGACATCGAGGCGGGCTGTCCCACCTGGGGCGATCCCATGGTCGGCACGGTAGGGTATATCTCTGTGGGGGGCATGGGGTTGGGCGTTTTTCGGCCGTAAGCGTCCGCCGTCATCTGCGACATGGCCGCAAAGGGCTGGGTCGGGGCAGGGTATGAGCCCCACTGCATCTGGTCTCTGGCCGACGCGTCCCCCGGCACTGGAGGGGCCGGCCAGGCTCCGGGAGGGGGCGTACCGCGCTGGTAAGGCGAAAAGTTCGGGACTACAGGAGTGGGTTGGCTGAACTGCTGCCACGTGCTCGGGATCCCCGGGCCTCCATAATCGGGGTATGCGCGGTTCATGGGCCCGCCAGGGGCCACTGCAGTTCCGGTCAGATGCCTGCGAGCCAGCTTCAAGAAGCGCTGGACAGGAGGTCGGGGGTAGGACCTACTCTTGAGATCTGGTGGGTCTGCCAGGCCCATATTCTGCATGGGAGGCATTGGCATGGCTACAAGGTGGTGCATGCTGGGGGAAGAACCGGCTGACGCAAGCCTGGGGCCTGCGGCCGTGCGTGGTATTGGCTTGTTCCTGGCGGCGTCCATGGAGCTCTGCTGGTCCACAGCCGTGATGACGCATTCTTTGTGAAGCCGCTGGCACTGCTCGCACTTGGGGCCTCGCGTCTGCACGCACCTGATCTTACGCTTCCGACAGTTTGCTACAGAAAACGGTCAGTATCGTCGACCTGACGCGCGACATTATCTGTCGCCACTTGTGAGGTTTAGAGGAAAAGAAACGNGGGGGGGGGGGGGTTAACTACTTACTACATGCAGTCCCTGCTCGGTGGTAATTCAGCTTTCCTCTCTTCTTGTCGGTGCCAATGCCCATGTTCGCTGGATCGGACCCTTGTGCTTGGTCGGCTGTTGCCAGTCCCGGGACTGGTGATTCACACTTGCCGTCGAATTGCAAAGCGGCCGGGTCGCCTTCGTTTTTCACTGCCTCGCTGGGCGATCTCATGCCCATTCCTGTGGGCTGCGAAGGAATGGAATAGCCTGTATCATATGGCGGTGGCGGCGTGGTCGGCGAGGGGTATTGATACGACATTGTATCGCTCCTAGCCCCCCTGGAACACGTTTATATGTGTCACGGTGATTAATGGGCTCTTAAAAATTCAGATTCCGCTTGTCAGTCTCACAGTGGTGGAAGAGCCACAAGCCATGAACAGCTTGGCTGGTTTGGCTGTGCGGTTAATCGGCTTTTGAGCTCCTCTGGGTGCTGTTTTACGCACACACGAGGACGTGAGCCCCCGAGGTGGGTGTGTTCAAGAGCCAGGTCCTGGTTTTCTGCCCACAAGGGTTCTTTCTCCCTTTCTTGTTGTGCTGGCTTTGACGTTGGTGTTGTCGCTGTGGATGGCCCTACGAAAGTCTTCGGGCGTTTCTTTGGGATGCTACGTGAGCACAAGCGCTCTATTGTCGCTCCGGATTCGAAAACAAAGGCTGCTCCCCAGGGTATGAGGGAAATCGAATCAAGGACTCGCTGTCAAGTAGCCTTTCTGCAAATGGAATGGCCAAAGTCGACGAGACAAAGAGAGGTACCGATTTCCAGCGAGCCAATCGAGATTGCCGAAACGAGATGGGGGAGGAGACCGGGGGCCCAGGCGATCTGACCCCGTCTTTAAAGGGAGATTTACCTCTGCCAGCCGCAAACTCTTGCAGCAGTTATGAGAGCACACGGGGGCCGGGCGTGGAGCTTATTCGCCGTTTTGATCTGCACGGTGGGCTTCCGTAACTGCTCGACGACAGCAGCAACACCAGCACCAAGGGCGCGAGGCTCATGTGGGGTTGAACGAGCAGCTGGCGCAGTCGATGTGTCAGAGATGTGGATGATGTTGCAGTGGGCTCCCACCCAGTCGCTGAGGGTTTCTAGACCACCGGTCAAGCGCAAACTCGCCGCGCTTCGAACAGCCCCTGGACAGGCCGCCTCGGTGCAGGACCCGGGTCGGCTGGCGGCAGCGGGCACGTCAACGACGGGACAGGACTGTATAAAGGTCGATTCAGGAGGTCAGGTCCAGGGCCTCAGCAGCAGGCATGCCGGCCTAGGACTCGTTCATCAGAGGAGGTGGCCCACGGTCAAGTCTCTTGGTTCGAGGCCGCTGGATCGCGGATCCCCAAGTCCAACACGGTGTGGCCGGCTTCCGAGGGATACCCTAGTATCAAGGGCTTATTACGGTGACTGCTTCGTAGGCTGCTGCTGGATAATTGTGGCACATGCACGAAATCAAGATTGGGGGTCTTGGGGGGGGTCCAACCAGGAATAGGAACAGGACGTAGAGGTGACGGTGACGGTGACGGCAGCCGGACAGGCAGCAGGTAGGTATGTTGAGCAGCGAGCGTACCTTGCCCTCCTGAGAGAACAAACACCTGCGAATACCTGGCGCACTGCTGACCTGAGACAGGCCACTTCCTTTTTGACAGCAATGGTTTGGCAGCAATGACGGCCAGCCCAGCCCAATCCAACTCCAAAGATGCGCTGTCCCTTGATACTCGGGTGATTCGGTGGCGAGCCCAAGTGCCTAATGGGATTTACAGCAGCGTTGAACGGTGGGTTTTTCTTTTTTTCTTCTCTTGTTTCTCGCAGCCTGTTGCTTTTTCCCCTGCTCCGGCCCTGCTAGCGCCGAGGAGAAAGAGACACTGGCAGGCCGATCACGAACTGATGGAAGCAATATGGCCTCCTCGGGGTCGGCAGCACCACGGTGAGACTTGTCCGATGACTAAGGCGAGGAGCCCATTCCTCAAAGAGGGTATTGTAGGAGAGGAAAAAGAAGAGCGGAGGCAAGGGGTAACGGGACCCGACTGAGCGAAGCAAGGGCAGGCCGCAGCTGGATCCTGCATGGAGCTTCAGTCCCCGGGGGTGGGACGATGGGGCGAGGCTAAACTGCCAGCAAACTCGAACTGGTAACGCCGAGATGGTGAGTAAGACAGCTTATTTCCCCGTATTGACGAATCGAGTGCAGCTGGCGAACAAAGCAAACATGATTTGCAAAGAGAATGGCTGGATTTTGCCCTGCGGAATTGAGCGCTGAAACATGGCCGCATCCGGATAAACACAACCTTGTCTGGCCTGGCCAGGCCTGACCTGGCCTCTCTGCCTTTCTGGATGCTAAGCAGGAGGATATCCAATATCATGATGCACACGCGACACCACGAGGACAAGTGGCTCCAAGCACCCCACGGCTGTCTTCCTCCTGTGACACCGGGTGCGAGTGCGTACATGCCCGACCCAGAGCCATGACCGGAGCCCAAGCCGTGGCCAGATCAAGAGCCAGGCTCGGATCGAGAGAGCCACAGCCGGGCCCAGATCCAGATCCAGAGCATGGCTGTCACTGTCGGACCACCTCGCCAGCATGTATATCGCATGTTTTGCAAGAGGTAGGCAGGCCGCCAGGCCCGAAAGGTGGGTCGCTGGAGGGGTCTTCTCTGGTTCCTCCTTGCAGGCTGAAGCGGCAGCAGCATCATGAGCATGCAGCAGAGGAGGAGGTTGGATGACCCTCGGGCGGATTTAAGGGGTTTGGAGGGAGATGTCCCCGGCTATGACGAATATGGACGTCGACGGTGCTGCATTCCGACCTCCCCACCTGTCATCCTGCGGCACTTTCGGTCCAGCATCCATCCCACCTGCGCGCCGCCTGTGGACAGTTGTGTCTCCCTGCTCTGGAATTGCATCTGCTGCCGGTGACACTTGGGTGCTTGCTGCTTGCTGCACATGGGGCCTGCCCGCAAGGGTCCTCGTGACGACAGCCAGGGCCCAGGGGTGTGCGCTCCGGATGGTGGGAAGGGCCATGCAGGACTCGACGGGAACAAGAGACGAGACGAGGCAGCCTGACAGCCAGGGCGCCGTTGACAGGACCTTGACAGGAACACTGACAGGGCCTTGACAGGACCGTCTTTGTGACCTGTCACCCCCGGACCCGTTGCAGCCACCGCGCTCTCTCCTGTCAGCCCGTGTGCGTGTGCATCTATCTCACTTGGGTGCGCCGCTGCAGGACACCTCTCCTCTGCATGGCTGTCAAGGTCGTGCGTGCCTCGGTGCATCCCATTCAACGGTGCAGCTCTCGGAAGCCTGCCGCCCCTTGACCGGTCTTGTGTGTTCCACTCCTGTTGGCTGGGACTGACACTTGGGAGCTGACAACGCTGCCCTATTGTTCATCATGTCTCAGCTCGACTACAGTCTACCTGCCCTGGTCCGGAACATCTTTCCCCCCCTTTCCCTCTTGGTCTGGACCTCTTCTGCTTTTTCTTTTCCCATAACACCGACCTACCTACTTATGACCCCTCCTCTCCCGCTGAGCACGCCTGTACTCTGGGCGAAAGGCACTCATGTTACAGGGACTGCCGGGTGCAATATCGCCTATTGAACAAATTTGGGCAGCTGTAATTAGGCATGTGGGACGTCTGCAGTGTATAATCTGTGGGCCCGTTCATGCACGTCAAGGTCGTCATCAACTGCATGCTGGGTCGTTTCCACACCTCCACTCCATCCACCAGCAAGCTAGCCTGCCCAATATCAGCCTGGCGTTTTGGGGGGGGGGGGGTTTCCAGGGTCCAGGTCCAATCCTCAGCTCGCCAGAACAATAGCTGACACATCCCTCACCGCGGAGGGGGTTGGCGAACTGCATCGCTTTTCACATTTTCTGACCAAGGCAAGCCTCTTGGACAAGAACCAGTGCATGGTTGGTCACGATATATGGTCTATGTGTTGGATAATCAAACGTTTCCCTGACTAATGTAGCATTGGGGGGGGGGTTGCAGTGTAACCGGAGAACAGTCATCAGCTTTCGAAGTGCACGAGAACTAGTCTGCGTCGGAGAGGGCTATCTAGAAGTGAAGAGACACCCGGCGGCTGAGAAGAACCTCTGGGGAAGACAGTATGTCGTATACCGTGGTCCTTCTTGTCTCAGCCCTGCTGATCTAGAGGCGCTACGGTACCCATCTCGACGTCAGAGGACGCGTGTTGTAAGCACTGCAATGCAGACAGATTATCTTGCTTTGCCAGGAAAACACTGCATGTATGCTTTGTTGTCCTGCATAAGCCTGCCGGACTATACATGCACCAAGACCTGAGACTATCATCAACCACCAGGTGTCACAGCCTGGTACGCCAAAATCAGTGCTCAGAGGACAAATCGCGATCAGGTTGTTTCTCTAGGACTTTTTATCCCTGACAACCAATATTTGATGCACAGTACCTGTCAGAATAACTTCGCATTGCCACTTAATCACCAGAACTCCGAGCTTCGTTTCTCGTTGCGGATATGAGGCTATTCGAGTAACTTCATGCAGAGGAAGGTTGGCGGGA
The DNA here is from genome assembly GCA_002270565.1 of Stenocarpella maydis. NCBI lineage: Eukaryota > Fungi > Ascomycota > Sordariomycetes > Diaporthales > Diaporthaceae > Stenocarpella > Stenocarpella maydis. The sequence goes on along the minus strand of NQMI01000025.1, from coordinate 324,585 downwards.
AGCACATGACGTCCGATCGGATCGCCTTGCCGAAATCACCATGATCGAGCACGCGCAGCTCATGTCATGTGCTGACAGGTCAGTTCACAGGGCTGTACGGTAAGCAGCCGCCATGTTCGCTCTGCCCCAGAAGGGCAATCAGTGGCGGGCAGAAGTTGGCACACCAGAGCCAAGTACGCCTTTGAGCTCGAGGCGTGCCAACCAGATGTGAAATATTAGGCACAGCAGATATAGTGCTAATCTGACTATGTCATTCAGAGGATGGGCCGGGAGGTCAAGCAGCCGCTGAGAACGGTTGCGCGACGTGATCTACCAGCGTCCCGGTTGAAACAGGCGCCAGACTCATGCCCTGGGGGCGATTTGACGACTCTACACGTCAATGATGGATATCCCATTTCCGATATGTTTTGTGCAATCAATCTAATCACCACTCTCCTTCAGCCCGGACATGTTCCGATTCAGCAGTATTTTTTGGGTGACGGGCCAGGCACCCCACCCCCCAACCACCACCACCAGCGGCAGCAACCAGCAGGTCACAAAATTTGGACTGCCTGTTTTGGAAGTGAGAACCTTCTTATTCCTTCGCATTGCAGAAATGACAATTCTATTTTTTTGGCCTCTGGAGGGGGGCGGGACGGTGACGTGGAGTGGATTGCAACCAGGGAACATGTTGGTGGTGGGCCAATGCCGCACCTGACCAGCATGCATCACACCGTAGTCATCGCGGCAGTCCAGGCCTATGAGTATTTCATTCTGTTTGCTTTACTGATTGCCTGCTTCAGTTCAAAAGCCCACCTCCAAGGGAAATATTGCCCACTTAATTCCCCCACCCCCCTCCTCCGTGCGCAAGCGCAGCCACGGCCAGCTTGATTTGGTGTGTGTATGTATATATAGGTGTGTGCGTGTGCATGTGTGTGTTGAGGAAAGTGTGGTGTGCCCGATACATTTTTGGAGACTCCGGGTCTTCCATGAAACTTGCGCCATATTTTGCTATTCGGATCCGGTCTGTTGGAAAAGGAGTACTCCTCGCCAAGCGTGAAAAGATCAAAAGACAAAGGAAAAAGTGAAAAAGACATACAATAGAGGAACGTATATAGTGCCGAATCTACGCCGTCCCGGCCGTCGCTAAACCGGGACTGCTTATACCGTAGTCCATACCCTCCTCGCTATATTCCTCGGCTCTCCCAGGGGCCCTGTGGTGCGCAGACCCGTGGCTTATGAATGTGTCTTTGAGGAAGGACACGAACCTACCCACATCTTCGCGTGTGCTCATGGCACCAAGGCTAGCTCTTACGACTCTGTAGAAAGACATCCCGGCATCAGCTCACACGTTTCTTGGCTTTGGGGGGGGGGACAGGTCTAAGGGTCCAAGGCACTTACCCCGTAGGGAGCTGATGAATAAGGCTGATGCCGTCCGGCCCGCATACGTGGTGGGCCGAGAAGGCCCTCTGGAGCTCCCAGGGCTCGTAGTCAAGCGCGGTGTAGAGCCCTCCCGGGCAGCAGATTCCTTGGAGAGAGTGTCAGCCGTATCCGTGGGCATATGGTCTTTTCCCTAATAGTCCTAGAAGCCTTACCGCCTGACCTCACATATACACCATTGTCGTTGGCTGTCTTCTCCACGTCAGAGTAGGGGATATAGATACCATCCGCGTCCATCATGTTAAAGGCTATAGTCGCTCCCTGCCTCTCCGGATCGCCATAGCCCTGGCCGCCGTCGTCGGTGTAGATGTGACAGGCCGGGTGCCCGTTCGAGTGGCGGAGGCGCCTGAGCTCGTCGTACAACATCTTGGACAGGGACGTCGTGTAGCGGGATATGTTGCCCATGGACCCATAGATGCGGGCGTGGACGTCGATGGCCTGGTCCAGGGCGAGGATGCTGTGGAAGGGGAGCGTGCCGTCCTCGAGGCTATCGTGTATTTCGTACGAGGGGCTCCTGCTGGAGGCCGTGCCGTCGTGGGACTCGGTCGCGGCGGAGTCGAGGCCCTTGGTCTTGTGCCATGATCCGCCCAGCACCGAGACCATGGTGACGGTCCCGCCGCCAAAGTATTTCCGGAGGGTCAGGATGTGGCCCGAGTCCTTCCTGACTATCAGGGCCCCGAGGTCCGGGAAGCCGAAGATCTTGTACAGAGAGACGCAGGTGAAGTCCGGTGCGGTCTCGGCGTTCCTGAAGACCTTGTCCAAGGGGCTGGTCATGGCGAGCGCAGCACAGTCGAGGAGGCTATACGTGTTTGTCAGGTCCGGGGACGACCTGACCGCCCCGGGCCAGGAGAGCGGCAGCCTCCGCCCGGTCATGTTGGACTGGCCCGGGTACGCCAGGAGGCCGAGGCCGCCGCGGCGGGACAGCTGGCGGAGGCGGGTGTTGCTGTGGGCGCCGCGCCCCGGGGGCACGGAGCCAGGGTGGCGCAGCCAGTCCTCGACCTCTGCGTCGCTCTCGAAGCAGTGCGAGTGCCCATAGGCCAGCTCGCGCACGCCGACGAGGCTGGTGTGGGAGTCCTTGTGGTAGCCGTACCAGAAGTTGCCGTCGCGGGTCCGCTCCGCCAGGTCCTGGAAGCAGTCCGCCACGAGCTTGATTCCCGCCGTGGCGTTTGCCGTGAAGACGAGGTCGAAGTGTCTCGGGTCGGCCCCGAAGAAGTTTAATACCTTTTGTCTCACGCTGTCGACCACGTGCCCAGAGAGCTCGGCAGGGGCGTTAGCGCTGTGAGGGTTTCCGTACAGGTTGGACAACATGTGGTTGGCAAAGGATTCTATGAGTGATCTAGCGTAGATGGTGGTGCCACTATGATCGAGATAGGTTCCTATGGCGTTTTCTTTTAGATGGCGCCTCTCGGGAGGATGGCACTGGTACGCCTCACCCTTCTTCATGTGTGGATATTCAGTCTCCCTGATGCTCTGTACAGGTGACGGGTAGAGACTCTCATCGGCGATGTCAGAGAGGCTCCTGGCTGCTCCGAGCGCTAATGTGCAAAGGGTCAGTCTTGTGGTCAGACCAAGTCTTGCCGGATTGGCCGGAGCTCAGGGACAAGATGCTTACATGGAATGCCGGTAAAGAGTCGGCGAGGAGGCGTATTCCCGGGACAAGAGAACACTCCAGGATAGCCCTTGGTCTGGCGCCATTTCCGGGCGAAGGCTTTTAGAGAAGTCATGTCCAAGACAGTAGCTTGCTTGCGATGGCGCTATGGGGGTGTTTTCGTTACGGGGCAGGACAGGAGGATGGCGAGACGCCGGGGGCTACTTATTGATTGCCACCACCTCCTCGTGTAAACCGGGGCGCCTCTGGGCGGTCCATCTCGTCCGGGGACGAGGTTCAACCAACAATATCACACCCCTCCCACACCTCATGCACCGTCTTTGCACCTCCTCGATTCAAGACTTGCCCTTGCCGCAACCGGGTCGTCGGTGGGCCATACGGTGTGCGTACTATCACTGGAAGCAGCCAACAGCGGCGCCGAAGCGAGGGCGAGCCAAGACCTGGGAGTGCGAGCCCCCGATAGGTGTCGACGAGTCCTGGCGAGTTGCTGGGAAGATGACCCCCAAGGCTGTGGTCAGGGGAGCCACCTCGTGATGAGGTGACGCGGATTACAACCCTATTTGTCGAGCGGGCTGGTAGGTCGAGGACTAGCTCAGCTGAAGGATCCTGTGTGTAGTTGGCCGGCTGGCCGCCCGGGAACCGCCTGCTATGGCTTAACGTCATGTCAGCGATGGGACTGCGCGCGGTCGGGGGGACAATGTTAGCCGACCTGCAGGCTCTCGTGGGCGCCATTGTTCACATCCCCTTGAGACATCCAGACAGTTCCGCCTGGGGCATGATACCCGCGCTACCTTGGCGGTCTGGTGACTGCGCTTGCTGGGCTTGCATGGCCGCGGTGGCTAACTGTGGTCGTGGCTTGCGAAACAAAAAGCAACCCCGTGGGAACCGGCCCAGGACGATTGCCGCACGATCAGCCCAGATCCCCATGGGTATACACCATGTGCATCTTAGCGGTCGCCCGGGGTTGTTTGGGGGGGGTGGTGGTGGTGGGGGGACTGGAGCACATCATGTAGCTGCGGAAGCATCTACCGAGGGTGCATGGCGATGCTTGTCATCATCAGCGAGCGAGTGTGCCGTGGTGGGTCCCGACGGACCCTGCCTACCTGCGTCGTCTCCCCATCCAGCCCTCGCCAGCCGTTGCTGCCTCGCGGACGACTTCGTGATGAGACCAGTCCGGCGGCTGGCCACAACATCCTGTGTCGCCCGATCTCGTACCTTACAGGGCAGAGGACGGCTGGCGGCCTGGTGACTCAAGCGGGTTCCAATTTTGGAAACATGGCATGGCAAAGGCCGGTGGGGGAGTCATGTCGTCTTGGAAGCACCGCCCGACCTGCCAGCTTCGGGAGGATGCGTGATGTTGCACGGGTCAGGCGTACAGCGTGGGCATGACCACGGCGTGCGATGGCCGTGGTCGGGACTGCAAGGTCCCGAGGATCGGTTGTTTCTGAGCGCGTCGAGTGGTAGTCACGGCCCTGCAGGTCCGTGGTGCATTATCGTGGCTGCGGTGGCACATCGCAAAAAGTACCGATTTGGTCCGGTCGCGGTCACGCCGCCTGGTGATGATGGCCGTGGCGTGGGGGAGGCAAAACAAGATGGTGGCAGGGCCCGGGGCGAGGCTGCATTCTTGTTGTCTGGTCCCGAGATGGGAAAAAGCATGTCCCTCGTGGGTCGAGGGCAAGGTGGCGGGCAGGCCTTACCATGGCGTTCCCGATGCGGAGGGAGGCCCACGAAAAGAAGGGTGTGATCCGATGCAGGGTGGTTTAGCCCCGCTTTCCATTTCCATCGCACCTGCAGAAGCCCATGCCCAAAACCAGCAACACGCCCTGTCCTCCCGGCCCGTCGGCCTGGTCCGGGTGAGGGGGGCCGCTGGCAATCGCCTCAGCCTGCTCGGCGACCACGTCCCAAGGTGAAGAAGGGAAGGGGCCTCACCTCGCCTCACCTCGCCCACGGCGGTGGTTCGCCTGGCTGCCTGGCTGCCTGGTCGGGGCGTGGCGAGGTGAGGCCTGGGGGGTCTGTCTGTCGAGTGCTGTGGTGTGCGTGTGTGGACTGGGGTGGAAATGCCCGGCCGCTCGGGGGATTCGGTGACGATCCGATCAACAATCAATCAATCTCGGGCGGGAACGGAGGTGCGTAGCGGCCACCCTCCCATGGGCTCGACGCGAATCAGGATGCTGCGGTGCAGCGGTGCTGCACAGCTGCAGCTGGGTCTTTGCTTCTCCTTCGTCTCTTCCCCCCTGTGCTTGCTCGACCTTGTCTCATGCGGCGCGGGCTCGATCCTTCGGGTGCAACCGCGCAGCCGGGCCTTGCATCGCATTGTGGCAGCTGTGATTGGCGGTCGTCAGGCCTGGGCCCGTCCCAGTGCCCCGGGTCGGCCAAGATCTCCATGCCGCCGGCCTGGATCCCTTGTCCAACTTATAGTACGCCCGCTCCACCGCTCCATCTAGTCCGAACACTGCTCTCTGCTGCTGCAGCTGCTGCAGCTGCTTAAAACGTGCTCTTGCGGCGCCCCTCAGCAACACAAAACGTGTCATGGAAACTCATGCTCGGATGGCCCAGCCGGGCTGCAGACCACACCTCCAAGCTGCCCCGAGATATATCCAAGACGCGGTCAGACAGACCCCTGCCCAGGGCTACGAACACAGCTGCGGAAGGCATCGAGACACCACCTTGAGTCTACCAGAGGCGAGCCCATCGCTTGCCAGGATGGAGAATAGGTGAGAGTGAGCCCAGGAATGACGGGATTCTTCGACCTCCCCCGTGCAGCGTGCAAAATGAAACCGACTGGAACGCCAGATTCCCTGCCGAGACACCAGAACCTTTCGTACACGAATTCAAACATACTCAACAGCAGAATAGAATTTGCTCAATTCACAGCATGTCCCCATCTTAGGAACCCAGGGTGCGATTCAGATCAGTCCAAGGTTTTTAGTCGAGTGTAGGGCTGTCTTGGGTCGACAAGTAGAGGTCTTGTATCCCAATATCTTGCATCGTGGTAAAATACTTACGCTTGCCCTACCGCCTGCCTGCATCTCAGCCTCGCCACACAGACCACGAGTCCATACCAATAGCCAGCCCACCTGGAGCCGTTCTAACCACATACCTATTTTCCCTCATCGTCTTCTCCCCATCTTCCTTTTTCCCCCCGAATATTTTTTTCTTCGTGCCGTGGTTAAGGCTGATATCCATGATCCCGGAACAGCAGGTCCATGCTGCAGGTGGATTTCCAAAATCCGCCTTGTATCAGAGAATTCCCCAAATCCACCATGGGCCCGCAGGTCGGCGGAAATGGGCCCAGGGCCTGCAGCGGAACCAGAAACAGTATTCTAGAAGCTCTGTTTCTTTGCAACTTGTCTCGGGGTCCCGCTTCGACGCCGAGCCCACCTCAGGCCTCGTGTGGTACAATGAGCCTTGCTTAGACTAAATCAGGATGAACTACACGATGCCACCGAATGGTAACTCAAAAAGACCCCACGTTTGCATTCAAGCCGAGAAGCATCCAAGCCTCCTGCTCCCTCTAGCGGCCGCTGGGCTGCCCCATCACACTGACCAGCAGTTCGGCTCAGACAGCCGAACAATAAAATAAGACGTTACTGCCCTTGAAACGCCATGGACCCGACCTTAGTCCCCTCTGACGTGGGGGGAAGACGGAGGCTAGCACTCCGGAGCTACAAGGTCCGGTGGGCGGCCCAGCCCGACACCTGCTAAACTTCAAAACTGAACCCCTTCTATTGTCTGTGGCGACCTCCTATGCTGGACTCCAGGGCGGGCCCGAGTGGCGCATGATCCCTGTTTGGTCCCTTTTTCTTTCTTTCTTTCTTTCTTTCCTTGTCTTCTTTGTCTTCTTTGTCTTCTTTGTCTTCTTTGTCTTCTCTGTCTTCTTTGTTTTCTTTCCCTTTCCTTTTCCGTTTCCTTTTCCTTTGGCACACCCGGGTACCTCCCGAGGATTGGATTGGATTGAAGTTTATGGTTTAGACATGAGGCAAGTCGCTTCTTATGAATTGATTTCCATTAGTGCGCAGTGCTCATGCAGAAAGAATTATTGTGGAGCTTTCGGCATTTTCGTGAAGATATCCGCTTCTCGAAATTGGAGTATTGTATTATCACGGGATGAGAGCGTGCAGCCCGGCCTGTTGGTGGCCTTATTATCGCATGCCCGCCCTCCTTTCCTAATGTACTCGAAAGAAAATTTGCGGCAGATGAGGTATCTTCCCAGCCAGTTTCACTAAAGCCAAGCACCCTTTAACCCTTCCGTTTGTCACCAACATTTATAGTGACCCCCGAAACAAGAAACGCCGGAAATCTATGCAACGATTCACAAGCAAATAAGCGCCTCAGAGGAAGAAGGCGAGGGCCGCGGCTCCGGCGGCGAGCATCACGGTCGGCGCGTTGGCGTTTCCGGCAGCCTGGACGAAGGACGTGGTGGCCGACGGGCTTGATCCCGTGGCAGTCGCGTTGCTGCCGATGGGCGAGCCAGTGGTGGTGGCCGCACCTCCGGTGGGCAGGGTCGTTGCGGCCGTGCTGGACGCGCGGGACGCGCTGGAGGAGGGAGTGCCGCTTGGGTTGCAGGTGCTTCCAGCATCGACGCGCTCGAAGTTGGCGCAGGTGATGCGGGTCTTGTTTCCAAAGTGGAAAACAAAACTCCGGTTGCCGAAGAAAGCACCGATGCCCTCCTTCAGGGAGGCGAAGTCGTCGGTGTAGGTGGCGTCAGTGTCGCCGGTGATGTTGCCATGCTTTCCAGACAGATCACCGACCTGGCAGGTCTGAGGAGCGCCGGGGTTGCACGGGGTAGCCTCTCCACGCTGGTAGGGGTCCAGGTGGGCCAGGGTGGAAGTGCAGTTTCCATCTTCTGGAACAGGCTGGTCGTGGATGTGGTAGACTGACACTTGTTAGCGGGGACCCAGGGATGTGAAATGGCATGCTGGGCTTACTGAAAGGGCCGCCCTCGCTGGGGAGATTGGAGAACTTGACCTTGAAGATCACGCCTGTACCATCTGGGCTGGACAGGGCATAGATGGAACCCTTGACGTTGCCTCCGTTGGGATAGGCGGTCTTAGTGAAAGGCGTATCGGGCAGGATTGCCTTGTAGATGGCTCCGACGGGGTTGTCATTGATGACTGCAGCGTTTCCGAGTAACTAGGGGTTTAATTTAGCGAGTGGAATAAGTAACATGGAATGACGGGGTTTGACGAACGCCAGTGTCTTGGGCTGAGACGGTGGCAGCGGCCAGGATGGCGGTGGCGATTGACATGCGCATCTTGACGGCGTGTGTGTGGGACTGGAGGAGAAGTGATGGTTGGTCTCTCAAGGTGGTACGACAAGGTGCCAGAGGATTTGAGGCTGCCTAGTTGACGGGTCGGCGTCCGTCCTGAGCGATACCGCACCGATGTCGTATAAATAGGGGGAGCTAACACGAGACGTGACACAGGAAGCACCAAGCAGGCGAGGTGAAGCCTGTAAATGTCGGACAAGCAGGTCACGATGATGATGATGATATGTGGGACTGGACTTGGCGGGGCTGGGTCAGTAACCGATCGGGGAGGACTGAAGATCAGGAGAGATGGCTGAGCTGGGATAGCGAGAGGGAGCTTGAAGGAGACTAGGGACGAGGCAGAAGGTGGACTATTATATGAAATGAAAGTCAATCTAAATTGATGGGGGGAACAGGATGCTGCTGTGTTGGTTCGGTTGGCGGTACACAATGTACTGCGCAGTACCCTCGCCGTCAGATGCGAGTTGGACCCCCTGCTTACACTAGAGGTGGCATGGATGCTGCAGGTACAAAAGCCACTCGGCAGTCGACGGGCTGGGGCCAGTGGGATGAACAGCAGCAGCAGCAGCAGCAGCAGCAGGAGGAGGAGGAGGAGGAGGAGGATGGGAAGAGGGAGGCCAGGCCCGCCTCTTCCTACAAGACCTACCTTAAGTATGTAGGTACCTACTTGAGTACCTAGGTACCTAGGTAGGTAGTACATGGTGCCAAGTCCTAGCCCTGAGGTTGGTCCATCCCAGCTTGCCCCCGGATCACTGGCACATATTCATCCGAGAAGAGAGAGCTCACTCCTCGCAACGGTGCGGCGTGCCTCACTACTGTAAGCACAAAGCAGCACAAAGCAGCACGAAGCACGCACGGCCGGTGCAACAACGGTCACCTCACCCTGGTCCCGGGCTTGGAAATGAGGATGTGATACAGTCAGTACCTTGGTAGTCAGCTAATGTACATGTCGACTAGGGGCCGCCGGGGGGCGCACAGAGACATTTGCTACCAGCTGTGAAGACCAAGTCAAACATCAAAGGGTGAGCAAACACACAACCAACAACGAGCAGTGCAGGTAGCAACCGCACCGTTGGCCATGACAGCTCAGCTTTTTTTGCGGATCTGTTCTTCCCTGGGAAAAGCATTGCAAGGGAACAGAGTTGCAAGGCTGTCGAATGGAATGCGCCAAGGCGTGTCCCTTCGAAGCAAAAAGAAACAAGTGAACAATCCGAGCGCCAACAGACCGGGCCTAACGGACAGGGCATTCAGACAAGGGCCTGCCATTGGAAGCCGCAGCGGCCTTAGTGTACACTAGTGTAGTGTACTCCGTATGTGCTGCGTACCCCGTACTACCTATACATAGCACTAACTAGGTACTTAAGTATGGACCTATGTACCTCAGCACCAAAGTGCACCACGACAAGCTACGGTACTTCACTTCATGACCGTCCTGCTGCTGTGCTGCTCTGCTGCTGACCACCTCACTGCCCGCCCAGCCCCCCTCAAATCTATTTGTGGCCAAACCACTGCTGTCAAACACAAGGCTCTTTCGACTGACGACTGGCCGACAGAAGGGCAGAGCTCCGGACTGTGTGCTTGCCCACGTGCCTTCGTTACTCCGTCCAAATTTCAGGTGGTGCGCCAGCAAGGACAAGAAACTCGACCGAAAATCCCCAAGCCATTGCATCTCCATGACGTGGGATGCTGCCCCCCTGCTGCCCCCCAGCCGACCCCCCTCCCACACCTCACCGCTGGGCTTGAACTGCTACCAGCCTGCCGCCGATTTACCCGGCCGGCGGGAGAGACGGCATACGGAAGAATGAGGACGGCCCTCATCGCGTCGGTTACGATTATCGCGTCGGTTACGATTTACAATGATTCATGACATAAATCACTGCAATAAACTTTGGGGGGGGGGGCTGGCCAACCTCCCGTGACCATGTGCTGCCGTCCATGGCTACCAGCCAACTGCACAGCCATCACGATCGTTGGCAGGGGCCGCAGCTCCTCATCCAGCCGCCAATACTCACCGTGTTCGCTGTCCAACGCCCAAGCTCTCCACAGCACGGCAATTCTCCTGCCGGGGGGCTGGGTGTGCACGCTGTGGAGCCAGAGATCCCCACGAGAACTGGAGCTCCCCACCTGTCACATGGCCCCAGGCAGCTCGGCGGGAACAACCTTCACTTGATGTTGCCCGAGGCTCCACCTCCACAGGACCATCCCTGACGATGATCTCAAGCGCTGGTCATCTCACTGGCTCATTGCCCGCCGGCTACCGCGTCCTTGGTGGGCTCGTTTCAGGCTATCGGCCAGCCCAAAAGCTTGGTACCCATGAGCCCCGGATGCCACCGTTCCAGTCAGGGACGCCTCTCACCATCCATCCTGCCATACTGCCGTCGCCTTGTTGCTTGCGGAAAGCTGAACTAAAATTCATAGGAAATGCTTGCAATTCTCGACCTAAACCGGGCGCTGCGCCGCGAGGCTGTTAGTGGGCCTGGTTGCCAAAAGGGCCCCCCCCCGGCCGTCAAGGACCGAAGGATTGTGACCCATGACCGTAAACGTTCTATTTAAGATCTCACCAAACCAATGCCGACAACCAACATGCCAGCTGGCCATCACAGCGGCCACTCCTCAGCCTCAGCCTTTAAACAGCCCCACCCACGTAGCCCACGACCCACGGATGAACCAACCTGCGGCCCCGACTGAGACCGCCCCGTGATCCCTGAGGTCGATGGGATTTTTTTTCGGATGTTTTTCTGACGCGCTAGCAGCGTCCCACTCCCACTAGAGGCACCGGTTTCAGCATGTCTGTGCAGTACTTCGTATTGCCAAGACTAGTTGTTCATCCTCACCCTTGATGTTTCAACAGGCAACCACCAAGAGAGCAAATCAAGACCCTCCAACAGCTTTCCCTTGGACCGAAACGGGAAGCATTAGGATCGTCTAAGTGGTCGCTGCCAAGATCTTGACAGCTCTTGGCTTCCACTCAGGGCGAGGCAGGGTCGGGGGAGAACAACATCCATCGACATCCTCTGTGCAGGTTACCGGGATGGGATGCAAGTCGGTGTCGTGAGCCACAACTCCGCCAACCAACTCGGCGCTTCATCGTCTCATTGCCCGGCTTTCTAGTCCCATGACCATCCTGTGGTCTTGCTTTCTCGATCGCCCGCCGTCTCCACTGCTTCTACCAAACCTCAAATTGTGCATCTCCAAGTGCATGGGTCTGCCGGTTGGAAGTTTCATCTCTGACGCGAGGCGGAGGCTCGCCAACCATCTGATATGGCACATTATAAGCCTGGGCTGTCACGTGTCGTCTTGTCTCCCCTTCAGCCCAATTGGGAGAACACATAACAGTGTCGCCCGCACTGCGGTATTCGAATAATGCCAGGAATGCAGTCAACTCTGGGACGAGCTTCTCATGGCGTTTCAGGGGGGGGGGATGGAAGAGCAGCTTGGGGCCGTACATCGTCGCCTAGAGTTCGGTCGGCAGCTATGCTGCAAATTTACTTGAATACAGAGGGAAAATGGATACACCCACACCCCCCCCATATAGACCCATGCTTATCTAGCCAGAATACAACTAATTTCCAGTGGAACTTCTGACCCATGTCATTATCGCGACTTGCCTCGTTGAATTCGTCAGACCTGCTTGAGATGCTCCCAATGAAGACGGCTTGCTCCAGGTTCTCCCCATTCTAGACAGTGGCACTCTTCCGCCTTCAAGATCATTAGTGCCATTACTTTTACGGGCCTCCAACTAGTTTCGGGTTCAAGTTCGACCAGCGGAAAAGGCCAGGACTGTACAAATGCACTCATAGCATCTGACAAGTTTGCCATCCACGACACTGTTCTCAGTAAACCCCCGCGGGGGTTCAGCTGTCAGCGCCGTAAGCCTCTAATGTCTTTGTTGAAGCTTCCGACCAAGAGCTATAAAAGCAATGAGAGAGCATAGCACACATAAGAAAGGATGCCAACAAGCACCAGTAACCGGCGACAACACAAGACTGGGACTTGGCAGAATATCTGCCCGGGACGGCTCGTGTTGTAGAGTGACCAACTTCAAGAATGATTCACTATTTGCATGTTATCGCCGAGGACAGGAACACGGAACTAGCAATGAGTTGTACACTGCCAATGATCATAAAAACAGGGGAACAGAGCCCGGGAGGTGATTGCCAACCCAAGAATGTCCAGGGTAGCAGGTGCGTAAAAACCAGTCATGCACAGAATGCCCAGAGCTAACACAGCGGTTGATTTAACAGGCACAATGTAAACAAACAAGTGCAGGTGGTTATGAATGCCCATGATTGAGTGGCAAGCAGCACCACCAAACAATAATTGAGTGCATTTCTTTCCTCCCAGAGGATACTGAGCTGAGTGACAGGGCAAACTCGCTTCAATGGGTGGATGTCAAAGCTGAAATTGATGCCAATGTTGCAGCAGTTCCCTGCAGCCCGTGCACGGACCCACACCGTGGACAGCAGCTGCCGGGGCCGGTGCAAGGGTGTGAATTGGAGCTTCGTGTCTTGTTTGGAAGCAATAGCCTGGACGACGAACTCACAGTTGCAGCCAACTCGCAACCAGGCCTTCGTTTCCCGGGATCAACAACAACAACAGCAGCAGCAACAACAACAACAACAACAACAACAACAACAACAACAACAACAACAACAACAACAACAACAACAACGACAACGACAACTGCCCACCCACACCACAAGCCCCCCCAAAATCCCACCATGGCACCCAAGAAGAACGCCGCAGCCGCCTCGCAAGCAGACACGCCCGCCCCGGCCCCGGCGGCGAAGGCCCCCAAGGCCGCATCAAAGGCACAGCCCAGGTCGCCGCTGTCCCCAGACAAGATCTGGTCCCACTACTGGAAGACGACGGGCCACCAGACACGCCTTATTGATGCGTTCCTGGTGTTCCTCATGGCCGTCGGCGCCATCCAGTTTGTCTACTACTTCCTGATCGCCAAAGACGTAAGTGGCCCGACGGGGTAACCCTCTCAGACAGACACCGCCGGCGCCCCAACGCCGGCCGAGCAACAAGAACTGACAACCGGCTGTCATACAGCCCTTCAATGCCTTCCTGGCCGGTTTCGCAGCCACCGTTGGCCAGTTCGTCCTTACTGGTACGTGCCGACCGACATCCACACCACCGGTGTTCATCCCATCCCCCTTTTGGCTGACTTGGTCATGACAGTTTCCCTGCGCATGCAAACCGACGAGCAGAACAAGTCCGATTTCCCAAAGGTCACCCCGGAGCGCTCATTCGCAGACTACATCTTTGGCAGCCTCATCTTGCACTTCTTCTGCGTCAACTACATCAACTGAGGGCGTACTTTGCGGGTACAGCGTGCGCAGGGGGACGGTTTCGAATTACTTCCCCACCAAGGCCGTCCCGGGAACCTTCTAGGTGGCATTGGCCTGTAAAACATGGGCACGGAGTGCTTTGGGAGGCAGCATGGGAACAATTGATATCGCGGGGGCAGAGGCCAGGGTATATCTCCTTGCAGCCGTAAAACCAATTGACGAGGCGTCTTCTTCCGATAACACGCTTCCTTCTATCTATGCACCTGCCACACTCTGCTCCGCCTCCGCCTGTGGCGTTTCTGCTCGCGGTGGCCCCCCCTTTGGAGGCCCGCCCGCCTTGGGCGGCGGAGCAAGCGGACTCTTGCTCCGGGTCGAGTCTGGCCGGTCCAGCGCCCTGCTCTTTTCTTCTTGCTCGTTGAAGTAGTCGTCCATCCCGCCGACCGGGGCACGGTGTGCCTTTTTCTTGTGACTCCGAGGCGGCGCGCTTGCCATCTGCGCCGGGACGAGGAAGTCAGCCCCCGCGGCCGGCAGCCCACCCACCGGAGGAGGTTGCTCGGCGTCGGCGGGGGTGAAGAAGTTGGCCGCGTCGGCCCCGGGCGCAGCCTGGCCGTAGAGGGGCGTCTTCTCCGAGAACGACCCGTCAAAGATGGTGTCGCCCGGCGCGTCCACCGGCTCGCTCAGCGGCGCGGGCAGGCGGTGCAGGGCGCCGTACCCCAGGACGCACCCGAGGGCGCCCTCGCCGCCCCACTCGCGGCTCGGCTGCAGCGTGACCTCGCGCGTGACGTCGTACTCGTTGTTGTAGACGTACAGCCTCAGCGGCCTGCCGATGTGGTCCTCGACGATCTCGCCCAGCCCGCTCTCGCCGTGCAGGGTACCCTCGGGCGAGCCGAGGATGTAGTCGCTGTAGGGGAGCAGCCCCGCCATGTCGGCGGGCGAGTTGGCGGGGACGTCGAGGACGTGCCATATGTTGACGACGGCGTTGAGCGACGCCCACTGGAGGGAGAGGCCGAGCGAGGAGCCGTCGACGGGGACTGGGACGTGCATCGTGCGTGTTCGTTGGCCCTGGCGTTGGACCGTCAGCATTACAGGTGGCAGATACTCTTGTTCCTCTCTCTCGCTGTGTCATACTTTTGCGCTCCACAAGCCTAATGACACGCTTCCTCCCGCACAGTTGCGAACCTCTTGTGCAAAGAGGCCGGGGCTTGGGTCGTCCTGCGGGTGTCGTTCAGCATATATGCCCTTCCTGGTGTCTTCATTTGCTAAAGGGAGAGCCGTACGATCATGCGTCCATTGATCCCAATAACAAAGTCAAACCAGGGCTCAATTGCGAGCTGTAGGTTTGTGTTTCGCAGTACCTGGAATCCGAATAGGCCCTGTTGATGCTGCTTCTGCCGAGGGTCCTCGCCGTCGAGGCGGGACATGAAACGGTTGAGCGCGTTGAACATGGTGTTGGCCGACCGGATGGTTACCTGTGGGCTTGAAGGGCCCAGTGATCTTGTTTTCTCGTGATTGACAATGCAACGACGTTGGCTGGGACTCACATGCACGGCGCGGTTGCTTGCCATGCGACCACGTTGCCGCGCCGTGCATCTCAGCCTTGCCCACCGGCACCCCTGTGCCCAAGCCCCCCTACCTGAGGGAAGCTCCTGGGGTCCCTGGCGCCACAGCTCCAGCAGGTACCTAGGTACCCACCTAGGTAGGTCCTTTTAAGCCTCACCATGATTGCTGCTAGCGAATTTTACGCCATTTACCTCGACAACATCCACCAGCTGGGAATCAATCGCTTTGAACATGGGAGTTGGGTTATAGGCAGTATGGGATTTTACAGCTATTCTCAAGTGATTTGTACCCCAGTACAAGCAGGACACGGAAAATGAAGAAGCCAGTGGAAGCCAAAGGCCACTCAGCAGGCTCATCTGGCAGACGTCCCAGGCAGGACGAGGCGCCCGTCATCAACGAGTACCTCAGCAGCAGGTATGGGGCGCCGGCAGGTGTCATGAGGCCTGCAGAGCGGCTGCCTCTAACGAAAGAATGCAAGCACTACTCATCATCCGACGAGATGCCAGAGAAGCTACGAAAGTGAGCTGCTTGCATGACACCCGTCTCGCTTCGCAGAGCCCACGGCTGACCCGATATGACGAATGAAGCTGACGAACGAAATACAGATACTGGCACCAGCGGAATACTCTATGGCAGTATGATGACTACGACATTAGAATGACAGACGACGCCTGGTTCGGCGTTACCCCAGAGCCCATAGCAGTGTAAGCCCTCAGAAAACCCAACCCTCCTTTCCCTCCTGCCCCTTCCAGTGAGTAACGAGAAGAAGGAGGAAAGAAAGAAGAAGAAGAAAGACAAAGAAAAAAAACCTCCCCGGAAGTAGAAAAACTGACACCCCCCGCCCCCGTAACCAGCGAGATCGCAACCGAGATGGCAGCCAAGCACGCCCGGCGCGCGCACAAGCCGAGCGTGATCGTCGACCTCTTCGCCGGCGCCGGCGGCAACACGATCCAGTTCGCGCTCTCGGGCGCCTGGGACCGCGTCATCGCCGTCGAGCGCGACGCCGCCACCCTCGCCTGCGCGCAGCACAACGCCGAGGTCTACGAGGTGGGCGGGTACGTCACCTTTGTGCACGCCGACTGCTTCGACTTCCTCAACCGCCTGGCCAACCAGCCTGGGGCGCTGGACGAGGCACTGGGCGTGCGCCTGCAGGGCAGGGGTGGGGAGCGGGTTTCTGCAGGCCCTGCGGGCTCCTCGGCGACCTCGGCGGCAGCATCTCTCGCCCGGGGCGTCGAGGTCTTTGCGAGCCCGCCCTGGGGCGGCGTCGGCTACCAGCAGGCTGACGTCTTCGACCTCGAGGCCATGGAGCCCTACTCGCTGGCCCACATCACCGCTGCGTGCCGGCCCATGGCTCACGCCCTGTTCCTGCCGCGGAACGGGGACCTGCGGCAGCTTGCCGGCCTGGTCCCCGACGGTGCGGCGGAGAAGCTGGGCGTGGTCCAGTATTGTGTCAAGGGCGCCGCCAAGGGCCTGGTTGCTTACTACCCGCCCGAGGACGAGCACTAGATGGCGATCTGACCGGTATAGCAAGTCACTCTGACGCTGTCGCAACCTTGCCCCCTCCCCCACGAAGCCATCGGTATCTAGCATTTTTTTGAGGTATCGTCTAGGTGCTACCCACAGAGCCTAAGACATCATCAAAGCGCCTTTACAATGGTCGACTCGTCAAACAAGTCCTTGAGCAGTCCCTGTACACAGCCCTCCCAGTCCACAGTAGTCATTGCATACGTTGACTCGAAGGCGAAGATGCTGAGCTGGGCAAAGAACGGCCTCAGTATCTTTACAACAAGCTCTTCTCTCCTTTCCAAATTGACGTCATCCCTGATGCCAGCAGCTCCCAGTAGAGGCCGCCTGTGAGGGCCTTGTGCGATCAGAACTGCCGTGTCTTCTGACTGCGGGTGCGGTGTCACGATGGCAGACCCCAACGCCTCGGAGAGCTCGTCCACCAGCGCTATTGCTTGATAGTTGACCGGTCGATACACTGCATCGATCGTGTCCGTCACGAAAAGCCATTCGTGGAGTTGGAAGTCATCGGGTGCCACGCATATGAGCAGGTCCAATAGCTTGCATGCTTGCAGCACCGAACCGTTGTTGTACGTCTCCGAGGCAGCGCTGTGGTCAGGGGCCGCCACGGATGAGATGGACGCGTGCAACTCCGCATTGATCACGGGCCAGATCGGAGCCAGGTGTATGGCGCTTGTTTTGAGGACGAGCGCCCGCACAACCATGAAGAGCTCCGCCCGTGTGGTCGAGGAGGGGGATGAGGTAGCTGTTGCTCCTAGCAACTCGACCAGCTTGTCCACAATGTTGGGCAGTTCCGTGACAAATGTGTCCTCAGCTGCTGCCAGAATCAGTGTGGCTATGCGGCGGAGATTCAATTGTGTCTTTCGGTCAGCCTCGAGTCTCGCCGAGGTCGCACCAACGCCGAACACGATTCCTGCTGTTGTCGGAGCCGTGATACGGCTAAGCAGCTCTGGCAGCCTATCCTTGTCCGTGACTGTCCACTGCTTGAGCAGAGGCAGCCAGTCATTCTGAACCAGAGCCACGTTCGTCCCGAAGAAACGTGCATCATTGAATGCATCTGTGACGTCTCTCTTCCAAGTCTTCTGGTTGTTTGGTAGTCGCGTGAGCTCCTGCAACAAGACCAGAGTGCTCTTGGAGAATGTGTCCGGGAAGGTCTTTGCGCGCAATGCCGGCCCGATCACGCTGGTTGAGATAGATGTCGCAGCCGACAAGACGCGATCATTTTCAACCAGTATCTTGGGCAGATCAGGAGCAATAGAGGACAGGATAGAGACAACATCATCGGCCCGTTCCTGCGGGTTCCTGCTTGGCGTGACTTGTCTGGAAGGCTCAAGGCGTTTCGGCTTCTCAGATGCGCCGTTGCTGGCTTCTGAGAAGTTGACAGGCCGCGTCGTAAATAGGGCGGTCAACAGCCTTAGGAATAGGTCCTATTACGAAAAATGTCAGCTTGCACACCCGGCATTTCAGGCACGGCTATGCTTACCCCTAATTCCCTGCGCATCTTACGCTGCTCTCCAAAGTTGGTATTGTCGACTTTGACGCCCAGAATTGCAGCGAATTCGAGCAGACTTGGAAGTGTCTGTCGATGTGGGAATGGGTTGGTCAGCAGATCCTTCAGGAATGTGATGCAGTCTTGCCAAATCTCGTCCATAGCGTCGTCCTCGAGAGACCTAGCATAGTCCACCAAGAAAATGACAATATCAGTGTCCTGGAGGTCCAGCGTCATGTTGGACTTGCGTGTAGGGTCGAGCGCCGTCGGATTGGTCCGGCTGTAGATAGCGTTGAATATCGCCGGTATGGTGTGTTTTGGCCTTGAGCCGTCAAGGGCAGGGAGAAGGTTGAAGACTTCGATGTGCGGTTGTGACGTGGAGTCGTCCAACGACTTGCGCCATATTTCGATCACTGTCTCCAAACACTCCAGCGTCTCCGCGGCAAACAAGTGCTCAAGAAGCCTGCGGGCGCGGTTCCTCATGCGCAGAGATGTGTACTTGAAAGAAGCCATGGAGCTGGCGGCCTGCGCAGTCGCGTCGTTGCCTTGGCCCCAAGACCAGATCCTAAAGCAGATCCTCACGGCGTCCTGGAAAGCCAACAACACGGTCAACCTATCATTCGCCGTAGCACTTCTAGAGTGCAGGTTCTCGTTTGAGAACACGCCAGACACCATGTTCCCAAAGAATCCTTGTGGCTGGTCTGGGCTCTTAACGACCTGTGTACGTGCCTCCTCCAGCAGTAACCTATCATGGCTCCTGGCCAGAACGTGCTCTAGTCCGTTAAGAAAAGAGATCAAGGTCGTTTCTGGTGCGTCAGTATGGCCTTTCCATTCGTGCTCGCGGCCCTTGAACATTTGTTGCAAGCTACCAAAGGTGATGCCGATCTGGTCGCACAGTGTCCCCACGAGCGGGATGAGCACCTGGAATATAGTGTCGGCATAGTATGGCAAGCATTCAGTGAGGAAACTGATCCAGCTGTCCAACACGGGCCGGCTACTTGGAGACGAGAGACCGGCCTGCAGGCACTTGAGTAATGCTGGTGGCGGGGGAGGAAGCCGAGATGTCTTGTCTGCAGAGACAGACCCACGGTGGCTCCCAACTTCACCGCCTTGCTTCCTCTTGTCTAAAGTAGGGGAGGGCGGTGGCTCAGCAAAGAGCACTTCCCGAAGCTTCAGAGAAGCGAAGACGACGTCCAGAAGAAGAACCTGGGAATAAGGATCTGGGCAGTCCAGAGACTGAGAAAGCCTCTCGATCAAGATGTCTTCCAGATGCATCCTTGCCAGAGGCGCAGCATAGGGACTGAGGAGAATCTGGTGGAGGACGACCAAGGCACTCCGAGTGAGCTGTGTAACCTGAACATTGATCTCACTGTCATCGGATGTATGGTACTGTGAAATGCATCTCAGGCAAACTTGCAAGAGGAAGAATTGAAGAGACACGTCGTCCAGGGAGTCGGCTACAATAGGTTAGCATTCGTGAGAGAACAGGCACGTTCCATTCTTACTGATTTCTGCCAATCCAGGGAAATCATCAGGAGAGGCAGCTTTTGTCGCCAATACACTCCATATCGCGTCAGGTGCCCAGCGGAAGACATTTGCGATTGTCCTCAGATAGTATTGGCAGAGGTCTAGGTCATCGTCCTCGCTGAAGCCATTCCTCTCGTGGGATGTGCCTTCTCTAGGGGCCTTTCGTAGAAATGGCAATTGCAAAAATTGTAGGATGAAAATGTAGAATATCCTTACGCATCGTGGATCAGTATCAGTGTGGGGCAGCTAAGATGGATCGACTCACTTGTCAACGCCAACAAGACTGTTGAGCCACGTCTTGGCCGCCATGAAGAGCTGAGTCTTTTCATCCGAGAATGCGTCGAGCATCAAGAATAGTGGACGGGTCAGCATGACCTCGTAATTGTCGATTCCAGCAAGCCTCGGCGACGACAAAAGATCTCCATGTGATGAATTCTTCAAGTTTCTCCTGTCTGAAGTTGGCGGGTTGTCCTGCAGACTGTGGGACCACAAGATGCTGAACCTCCGACCTGGCTCTGCAGGTCGGACAGGGAAATTTCCGTTGACATCACTTTGGCTCATCAAAGCACAAATGGCTGCCTCAATGTCCCGATTCTGCGTGGTCAGCACGCTCTGGAGTTGCCAAAGACTCCTCACAGCCTCGACATGGTACCGTGGCTTCGACGCGGACAAGTAGGACCAGGCATGCTGAACCAGAGGTATGACAAGTTCGGAAAGTTCGTTGTGAGAGATTCGGCCGTAAGAGAACAAGTGGGCGGAGAGTGAGAGGATGGAAGAGTAAGTCACAAACCGCAATGACCCTTCTTCCGAGGCGCAAGTGTGGAGGGCTGCAAGCAGACGAAAATTATCGAATGGAGAGTCTTGTGGAGTTTTCGAGATCAGCATCATCAGTATGCGGCACTTAACGCTGAGATCTGCTGCTGATTCTTTGCGCATTAGGCTCTCGCACCCCAGACTGCACGACTTTTGCAGTAGGAGCTCTCCTACACCGTGGCGGGTCAATGGCGGCTTCGAAACGTCCAGGTTACCCTGCTCGTGAATGTAGAAGTCTCTTATTTTCAGCAAGACGTCCAGGTTTTGCGATGTTCCTAGAACTGTCGAGTCTGAGGACGTGCCTTCTGCCTTTGATGGGAACGCCCGCTCGGGAACGATATCCAAGAGATCGGCTGCAATACCAAGCGCCGCGGTCACCAGTTCGTCTTTCTCCTCAGATGGAGTATCTGGGTCATCTCTTCTCCTCGCGTCCTCGATCATGCAAAATATTGCTAGAGCGGTCAGCGGAGCGTGAACTGTGACCATTTCTTCTTCCCTGATGTTGAAGTGTTTAATTATGAATTGGACCATCGCGAGCTTGTCTGATCGCTCCGATGTGGAAGAGCCCCCAGGACCAATGGCCTGGGCCATTTGGCCGAGGATCTCGCCATATATCAAGCCACTTTCCACACCGTCGAAGAAGGTGCTGGCACTACGCAGGACTTCAGCGAATTCCGACTGGCTGGAGGCCCCAACCTTGAACTTCCTAACGCTGTCCACGACTGGAAGGAAGACTTCAGGCACAACGAGCCCGCCGATCTCCCATCTGTCCATCAGAGACAAGCAAATGCGGTACGGACGGGCCTTCTCAGCTGCAGTCTTCTCTGGGGCGTCCTTGACCAAAGCCAGCAACGACTTTGTGAGCGGCTCGAGGCCGTACTCCTCAAAATAGCTTGTCCTTGTTGATAGCAGTCCATTGTGATGTGCCGAGGGAGAGCTCGGGGATTCCAGCCCACTTTCGGTCTCACCAGCAGGGGGGTCTGGGCCGAGGAGCCAAGTCCAGAGCCTCCTGTTCAGGCTCATTTCTCGCCTTGTCACGACCCCGGCGGCGGCCTTCAAGAGAAGCTCCAGGTCACCTGGCTTGACTCGCTCCTGGAGCACTTTTGAGTGTAAGGGCAGGTGGGTCACCAGCAGATCTAGGAAACCCCTCTGGATGAGCAGCTGCTCATCAGCCAGACCAGCGGCGAAACATCGCAGCAGCAGTCCGGGTTCTGGTGTGGTGACTAGCTGGGCCATTTTAGATGATAGCTCGATTTCTTCTGAATTGTCTGCATCG
This sequence comes from Stenocarpella maydis, assembly GCA_002270565.1. Classification (NCBI taxonomy): domain Eukaryota; kingdom Fungi; phylum Ascomycota; class Sordariomycetes; order Diaporthales; family Diaporthaceae; genus Stenocarpella; species Stenocarpella maydis. Next base: position 302,802 of record NQMI01000025.1, on the reverse strand, counting down.
CGCGACTCTGGTGTCAATGTGTGACCCAGCTTGGGAAGGCTTCGCACGAGGTAGGCTAGAGCTCCTGGCCGGCGACTGTGTCCTGTTATGGTCGCCAAGAAGAAGCATTGCCAGAAGAAGTCATCTCCGGCCGAGTGAATGGGCGTGATCTCTTCCGACCCTGCTGGCCGTATGGCTTTCTTGAAGCTCTCCAGGAGTTTCAGTGTCCGATCAAAGTCCTCCGCAGTCTCCTCCTCTAATCCTGGCAACAGAGCAAGGATGATAGACTTCATGGCGGGGCGAAGAACTCGCGGGTCGAGGTCGAGAAAATGGCGTTCCAAGAGGTCCAGGAAGGGGGTCCGAACGGATAGGGAGGCGAAGGAGAGAGTCGGCGCAAGTCCGGTCAAGTACAGAGGGAGGTCTCGCGACAAGCCATCCTTTCCTATTATTGTGAATACATAATTATAAACCTCGATGGTCTTTTGGTGGACGCCCGACGGTAGTGAAGGGTTGAGGCATTGCGACAGGCGTTTCGCGACTGTTGCCTTGGCAGGAACGGTGTGTATGTTGTGGTTCCGAGCTTGGAGTGCCTGGGTATTCCGACAGTCAGCTATATTCGCGAAGCATCTCGGGGCAAATATATCATCGAACTTTGAGGAGTCTGTTCAGGAAGGAGATGTAGTCTGCCCATTCCTGCAGCGCGGTCTCAAACAGCGTGAGGGCTCGGTCGACACCCACGGCATATTTGCGGTAGGCCTTGTCCTGGGTCGGGGGGTCATCCTCTGGTTAGAAGCGCACGAGAGGTCAGTCAACTTGTGCAAACACTCGCTAGGCATGTAAACCGGAGTAGGGGCTTACCAGCGCTGAGTTGGTTTCTCCATTGCCGCGGAGGGTTCTGTGAGTCGCGAATAGAGCTGTCAGGCGAGGTCGACCTGGGCGCGCCTGGTTCAAGGGACATTTTCCGTGTCGCAAGGCGTATTCGGCTTAGGGACTGAGAACATGGGGTTCCCTCGGCTCGATGTGGACATCAAGTTCATCGCTGCACCAGGAGCCGATGGGAGGACAGCTGAGGCATTCTGGAGAGTAGGTAGGGATACTTGTCCGCCGAGGGCTTGCTTGCGTATCTTGAAGTACGTCAAACACCCTGTAGCAAGGGGGTCCTCGTTGAACAGTGGGCGCTCTGGGGCCCAGTCTTGGCCGCTGAGCAGCTCCCTGCAACCCTGGCATCCTTGGTGATGGCGGCCGCTTGTGCCCAAGTACCTTACTCAACAGGCACTTTTTGACTTTTATTACTGAAGCCATTTCTTTACTTGTCTATTTTTATACAGTTCGAGGACCCCGTAATTTAATCACAGTATCAACGGTCAAAAATATCCAGCTCCATCTGCCCAATGGGCAGATGGGTGGCTACCTAAGAACGCAGGGCAGGTAGGTAGTACGCGTTCACAGGAATCAAAGACAGGGCTGCCAGGAATGTCACGCACGGTTATGTCCCCCGAGCTTCAAGCCTAGCACCCAACGGCGACGAATACACTTCTATATATATTCATTCGCAATATGAACACTGAAGGGACACATAATCCATGTCGGGAAAAAGAAAAAAAAGAAGGTCTGCCAGGTCCATTGCCACGTCTTCTCCAATCGACCGATCAGAACTCCGTGAAGGCAAGTTCATACACAAAACCCAGGGTCATCTTCCCATGCTGCATCATGTGGTTATAATTCACTGTCGCGAGCGTATCCTGGTCCGTGTGGATGTACGGCGAGGTCTTCTCGAACGGTGCCTCAATCACAAAGGCACTCTGATAACCGGCCTCGGTCGCGCTGGCGAAATCAGAGCTGAAGGCCGAGGAGTCAGTAATGCGCGCCAGGTACGACAAGGTCACGAAAGGGGGAAGTCAGCTCACCAGGCATAACCACACTTCGTTTCCGCATAGGGTATGTCGCAGTAGGTATCCACGACGGTTTTGATAAAGGCCGTCAAGTCCTCGTCCACGTAGTCTGTCACAACGCCCAGGGTCTCGGTCTGCATACCCGCAGAATACCCCGTCATGTCCTGCTCAAGCATAGCAGCAACATCACGTCCCTCGGAGGCATAGGCCTCGAAAACCGCCTGAGACCCCAGCAGGCCCGCCTCCTCGGCCGAGTACCAGTGGAACTCGACCGTGTTGACGGCTTCGCCGGCCAGTACCTCAGGGGACGTCAGGTAGACGCGGAGGGCCTCGAGGGTGGTCATGGACCCGGACCCGTTGTCGTCTGCCCCGGGGGCCCGCGATGTCTGCTGGTTCGACGCCCTCCAGTTGACGCTGTCCTGGTGGGCGCCAATGACGATGGTCGTGGCCGTCTTGCCCGGGATCGTTGCGATGACCGAGTCCTGGTTCCACCGGGGGTGCGGGAACGCCTCGACCGTGGCGCCGAGTTTGGTCGTGGCACCGGCCCCGACGAGGGTCTCGTTTACCGTCTGGAGGAGCCAGGCCGAGGACTGGGCGCCGTAGCCGCCCTTGTAGTAGCGGTTTTGGTAGTTGGAGAAGGTCGTCAGCCTGGATTTCAGGAGGCCGGTGGACAGGGAGCTAAAGAGCGGCTTGACTGCCGCGGCGTGTGAGGCCGAGGTTGGGTATGTGTATTTCTTGGCCGCGGATGCCAGCCTGGAGACGCCGAGGTTTGAAGAGTAGGTCTTGTCAATGAAGCCTGTGCCTGCGAGGCGAAGGCTGCGCTTCTCCTCCTGAGTCACCCATTTCTGCTCTGTCTCGAGCTGGATGAGGAAGGTCTCTTCGTCCAGCACCGGGCGGGGAGGGACCGCAGCCGCCACGAGGCCGAGGAACTGAAGGAGGACTTGAGGCTTCATCTTTGTCCCCGGGTAGGGAAATGTTTAGAAGACGGTGGTGAAAGAGGGCTCGGGATGGCACTCGCGGGGTTCTTGGACAAGTCTCTTGCTCGCGCCGTACCGCCAGATGCCTGTTTGTGTTCCATTTCTCGGTCAATTTATACCGGCACGTCGGAGCCTCTTGAGCTGTGTTTTGCTCTGTCGATGCGCCCGGGCAAAGCAGGTGCCTCCTTCCCAAAGAGGCATGTTCCTTTTCGTGACGGGCCATTCGTGTCGATCACCGCTGCCAAGGAGAGCCAAGGCTCGACGAGCTTCCTTAAAGGGAGCGGCAACAAGTCGCATAATTACCACGGCACTTGACAGTGTCAAATCAGGTCGAGGGCGGTGGCTAGAGGATGCTTCAGCGTTCGACGGAAGAGATTGGATCGATGTTAAGCTTTACGGCTTGTCAAGAGCGTCAGCATGCATGGCACCGCACTGGGCACGTCCTGAATGACTTCCAAATTTCTGCGAGGGACAGATACACTGTCGTTTGTCCCAGCAAAACCAGTCAATGGCGTGCCAGCTTGGCAGAGGAGGTTGGGGAATACCAGTGGTCCATATTGATGTGATACTCGGCTTTCGGTCTTTTACCCATGACACTGGATAATACAATCGTCTGGTCGGTCCGATCCTGTCATTTGGTAGCGAAACGGCAAGATGATTGATTTATTCATGCCGGCATAGCCAGCCAAGCAGGTGGTCCTTCGGACTGCAAATGTTCGGCTCGATCCATCCTTCTCCCACCCCAGGCCGTTCGTTCACCACAGGCAAGCTGTAGGAAGCGAAAGCCATAGGAGTGACCGCATTCAATGCCGGGTACTAGACCAGACAGTTTACAGTGTCGCAGACGTCCCAAGACGTCAAAAATAGGGGAAGGGTACAACCCTCGTGGCATCGCCGCCACACAACTTGGTAGACTACTATGGTAGAGCAGAGGACGACCGCTTGTTCACCGGCCACAGACAGGATGCACTCCGAGACCCCGAGGAATGATTCACGGAAAGAACAGACACATGCCAGTCTCAACCCGGCCCAAGCCGGCGGATCGGACGTGACTTGCCGTATATACTTTATTTATACTTGTATTAAAAAAAAAAAAAAAAAAAAGCACGTATGCAGTGCTCCATACACACACAGCTAATCCGGTGTGTGCCGCCCCAGAGCTGGCGTATAAGAGACCCGCGAACAACGCCAGTCTCCGAGACATACACGTACTCGCGCATGTAAATCCTGGGGTGGGGAGTCAGAGAGAGAGCGAGAAGCAAGCTGGGCTCGCTCCCCTCATCAGAGGAGTTGGTGTCGATGAGGGGCACACGAGGAAGTCCGGTGAAGCACAAAGATGTCCCATCGGACGAACCACGAGGTCGTGCGCGCGTGTCGTTAGGGTGGCCCGCTTGTCGCTGGGGCCGGGGCACGCTGGGCACGCTGCCACTGCTGGCACGCTGACCGGCCGCTGGTGCGCTTTTTGCTGCGCTGTCAAAGCTGCAATCATGCACGACCACGTCAACGCTGCTCCCCTCCCTGCCACCCCCAGACCGACAAGGTTCCAATGTCATTGCCCACGGCGCGATAGGATGAGGAGACTCGACAGATTCCCTTCACTCAGAAGCACACACAGCAGTAGCAATGAGAATAATAATAATAATAACTAATAATGATAATAATAATAATAATTATAATTATTATTATTATTAGTATCATAAAAAGAGCCGCGCGCGGGGATTTGTTTCGGTTTCAGGTGGGGGCAGAAAAGAAGGGTCCTGGGCTGGCTTGGACGGGGTGGAAATGAGCAATTCGTGAGTGGAAAGGAAATAGTGAAAAGGAGCACGTCGGCTCGGCAGCCAATCAGTCGCCTGAGACGGGCTTCTTCCTGCTCTGGCGATGCGAATGAGGGCGTGCCAACTCACACTTGCCGCAAGACGGGTAAGACTTCAAGAAGCGCCCCCCTTTCAATCCTTTTGCTTGTCGTTCCCTTTTGGTCTATCCTCTCCCTTCCTCTCATCCCTCTCGAACCGAACCTCTTCCTGAACCCGCATCCTCATTCCTTTGCCTCTCAGTGCCGCTGTTTGTCTCTGCCCTCCCACCTTCCCGGGATTGCCTTGCCTCGCCTCCATCGTCGCGTCGACGTCGGGGCACCAGATTGGTCTGAGCCCTGGGCAATTCCCATCTTTGTCAAGGTCCTAGGATCGATCCCACCCGTTCCATCTCCACAAAACCACGCTTTTCTTTGCTGGCTCAACATCTCACTTCTACGTGTTTTCTATTATTCCTCTCATCCCTCTCACTCCTCTCTCACTCCTGGGCTTCATACTGTCACGGGGGGATCCTTTATCAAGTGATTGAGATTTCTGATATATAATTCTCGTGCTGATGCTGTGTGGCTCATGCTCATGGCTTCGTCATCATTGATGTGATTACCCAGGTATATCAACCACAAACCCTCAGAATGTCCATACTATCCCATGCGCGTCGCAGGCCATGCATAAAAAGTTGTTTCGCAAGGTATGTTTGCAAGGAAAACAAGCAAAAGACTCAAGAAAAGCCAGGTGGACTTATCGTCGTCCCCGAGGCGGCCTCCCGAGCATCAGTCATCTCGGTTTGGATGGTGACGAGAGATACTCTTCCGGCCCGTGGGGGCGTTGCCTTTGATGCGATGAAAACGATATCGGCCGAAGTCCTTCGGAATCAGAGCTGGGGGACAAAGGGGGCGCAATCTGGGGCAGTCCCAGACGGGCGAACAAAGTTCAAGTCAGTCCATGCCGCCTGTCCTCCGAAGAAATCGTGTGGTGGGGAATTTTTGGTGTGAAGTGGTCGTTGCCGGCCAAGTTATGAAACGTCTTTTCGAACCCAGAGCTTGCCCCCCCCCCCCGTTGCCGTTGTTACGAGGCCCCCGCTGCGCCAAAAAGAAGCGACTGACTTGATCGGGAGTGGTTACCCAAAGCAGTGCCGAGTCGAGAGAAAGAAACGATCGTTCGATGCCGGGGCCCTTCATTGTGGTGCAAAACTTCACCAACCACTGCAGAACCGCGTCGAGGTTGGTCTCTTCCTTGGCGGAGATACCATAGCACGACACTTCTCGGTGACCGATGCTCTTCAGGTCCATGGCATCAATCAGCTCATCAACAGTCAGCTTGTCCGGAAGGTCCGACTTATTGCCCAGGACGAGCAGAGGGATGCCCTCCAGGGTTGGACTGCTCATGACAGAGTGGAGCTCATCGCGCGCCTGAGACAGGAGTTCTACGTCTGCGATGTCCACGATGAAGACAATCGCGTTGACACCGCGGCAGTACCTCTCCCACATGGTCCTAAATCGGGGCTGCCCTCCCAGATCCCAGCACTTTAGGGTCACATGTCCCTGTTGTACTTTCTTCATGTTGAAACCGACTGTTGGAATGGAACTGCGAGCGGACCCGATCAGTCAGACTTGCAAAGGGTGAGGCCCGCGATGGTGAGACCTTGGCCAAGACATTGCAGGTGTCGCAGCGACTGCCGCAGTATGAGAAGAGGAGAAAGAGAATGCGCTTACTCGATGGTGAATTCTCCGCCCTGGCAGATGCCATGGTCAGGATTATGTGGTCGCACTCAGCTCAGGAACGGGGACTTACCGATAACACTCTTAGCAGGGAAGTCTTGCCTGCATTCTGGAGTCCGATCATGGTGACATCCATCTCCGTTGCCCTATGCAATATGATCAGAAACATTCTGCTACTCGAGACGACAACATGGTTTGTTTGACGCCCGCGCAGCGCAAGCAAGATGCATTGTGCAGCCGTGGGTCTACCATGGACATGTTATCGACGGTGTAGGCTTACCAGAAAGTTCTGAGTAGCCAGTCATACACCTTCCGGAAAAGGCCTGCCATCTTACAAGCCGACTTGGCACTTCAAAACTCAAGCTTGGATGTGTATACTGGCAAGGAGAGAGAAAGAGAGATATCGAGGTGTGATGTATGGAGACGGCGAGTATGGGCCCGAGCGTCGAGTGATCTTGGGAGCTCGCCGAGAGGAGACGACCGGACAAGCGCGGGGTGTGCGATCAGCCGGGCAGCTTTCAGGGTCCCTGCGCCACGGTATCTTCCTTTTTTTTTTGTCTTGGCTTCGCAAGGTACGCCAGGTGGAGAGGGCTGCTGGGGCGAGGAGTCGACGCAGTCACTAGAACTAGAGGAGGCTCTCGGGACTCTTATGCGATCAGCGGATTGTCGTGAGTCTATTGCCACGCATCGAAAAGATATTGAGTGAGGTGGGCGAGCCGGCGTGATGTGAGCGCGAAAACTCTCCACCGTCAAAAAATTGGGGGGGGGGGCACAAATTCGATGCCGGACGGGTCTGGCGGGGCGGTTCCTTGCGTTGGGACGTGCGAAGGGGAGCAGCGGCTAGGACTGGGGTTCTATTCGTTAGAGTGGAGCTGTCAGAACGGACGACAAGACCTTGTAAACGCGGGACGGGGCTTAGAATAGCAGTTGCAGACGTGAGGAGCGCGTGAATATATGAAATACATTGGGCACTTGGACAGCATAGTCCCGGGGTGGCAGAGAGATGCGAGGAGACGAGGTTTGAATATTCAGATAGGCAGGCGATGGAGGAGCGCCAGCCAAGCAGGACTGTGGATCGGACCGATCTATCTTTTTGCCATGCATGCATGCCTTTTCGGCCCCGTAGGACAGAACCCGCGGGGCAACGCGAAGAGACGACACCCTCGGTAGAAGCCGCCAGAAGGGGGGCCAACAACCGGCTGGAGACTTTGTCTAGTTGCGGTGCAATGCAGGCCAACAGGCGGACGCCTGGAGGGTGATCTGTAACGCGTAACGCGAGCAGCTCCAGGGGGCATTCGACGACGGTCTGGGGCCGTCTAGGTCGCGAGCAGTGTAAGGTATGCAGGAAGACGTGAGGCTGCCGCTGGGCACTCCAAGATACTGCAGGGACTGGTGCGGGCGGGGACGCAGACGCAGACGCAGACGGAGACGGGCGCTGGTTACTCGACTCCTGACACTGCTTGCTGCTAAGGATTTGGTGGCTTGGGGGCCTGGCGATGTGTCGACAGATACATACCTCGTAACAAGCGGGCCCGGATCGGGGGGCAACAAGACCAAGAGGGGGGGGGCTCAGACGAGGGAAGCTCGCTGAAGAAGAACGGTTCGTGCCGTGGCGGTCCAGGTCCTGGGCAATCGGAGAACAAAGTCGTAAAGGCGTGGGGCTTTTTTGGCGGCCGAGAGAAGTAAAAGCGCAGGAAGAGGGTCAAGTGAGAAGATGCGATGCACGATGTTCAACGGCGGGGTCAAGCAGCTCGGGATGATTGGGCGGTGGGCTGTCTTATTGTGCGACCCCCAGACAAAGGCCCAGTAACAACAACCACGGCTGCGCTCTTTACCTGGCACCCAGAGCCACGAGCTGCAAGGGATGAGGGCGCAGTGTCGTGATACAGAAACCCAGGGACGTCGTCTCCAAAGGGCCTCTCGGCAGCGGCAAGAGGAGATGCGGTGCAGGTGGAGGTCGAGCGGGGCCCTCGTATGAAGTCGGGCAGACAGGGTGGCTGCGGATGACGAGGGCGATGGTGATGATGATGATGATGATGGCGGCAGTAGCAAAGAGTTGGAACCAGAACGGTCAGGCCCCAGCTACCAGAACTCGTCAGGAGCAAAATGCTAAGGTCGGGGAGCCGAGTCCAAGGCAAGGCAAAGGCAAGGCAAGGCAAGGCAGGCAGGCAGCCGGCGTGGTATGTGGGTGTGTGTGTGGTGTGTGGTGTGTGTGTCTGGCACCATGTGCTATATCGAACCGGCGCTGGTACGGACGGAGAGTAGCGAGTACGGATACATACTAAGTAGTAGCCTTGGGTGCTGTGTCGTGTGGGTTGCTCAAGGCGAGGTAGAAAATTGGGCTGCAAGGTGATGCAGCTCGATTGCAGGTGCATGCATGGCTCTATGCTCCGCGCAGCCCACCAGCAGCGCCGTGGCAACATCGGCGAGCTGGTTGGCTCGCGGCGCACCTCGGGACCAGCTTGAGGCCGCAATTCGGGCCTGGGTTGGGTCGACTGCTTGGGCCTTGATGTCGCGACGGCCCTTCCTGGCCGGCAGCCCACCCGGCGATTCGCTGCTCGGCTGTGCTTCCCTTCCACATCTGGCACCCCGCCCAAGCCCTCCTCTTCCCTCTCCCTCCTCGTCCAGCCTCTTATGCCCGGCTGGCTGCCTGGCTGGCTTTCTTGTCTGCCCGTCTTCCATGGCCCAGCCACCCCTCATGCCCTTGCTGCGTGCCTGCGCAGCCAGCTGCCGTCGACGGCACTACGGAGTACACACCACCGGCGCCGTGGACCGTGGGAGGGGGGGGACAGCATGAACAGAGGGGCCGGGGACTGAGGTAGATGGGGGGGGTTGGATCAGAGGGTAGCACCGGTTGACCGGCTGGCTGTCTCGCAGCTCACGCAACCTACCATTGTGGGGCATACATCCAATGGCAGCATTTCGCTTGTGGCCAAACACGCTGCTCTGGTGGCTGCCGTGTTCATCAGAGCTCGAATGGCCGCCTGGTCTGCTAGATGACAACCTGAATAGGCCATGCACGCGGATTCACCCCCAGGATTCCTCAACAAGGTTCGATCCAGAGCCATGTTGGGAGGAACCGGCCACGTACGGAGCGGTCTCGTCAAGGAAAAAGGTCGAGACATGCTCTCTTCGTTAATACGAGTGTTGGGTCGAAACAACCAAAGGTATACTCAGGTATCTAGGTACGTATCTAACTTGGTCTGCATGCTAGGCTACCAAGTAGGAAACACTCACTAGGGTGGCATGGGTGGGCTGGTACAGAGTGAGTGAGCAAGGAACATCTGGACTGCGAGAGAGCAGGGATCCCTTATCGTGTCAAGCCGCCGATAAAGAAACTTCAAATCTTTTTTTTTTTTGCCGACTATTTTGTCATCGTCTTGCACAGACTGCATGGAATCCACGCGCCCTTCCCGTGGCCTGCTCGGGAATATCTGACGAAGGGACAACAATACTCTAATGCGAGTGCAATCTGGAATTTCCCATTCTTTCGCGAGCAACGCCCGCCCCTTCAGTCTGCCGTGGCGCAATGTAAGTCCATGCACTGCCCCCAAGCGACCAGTCCAATGCAACAGCCCAGCCGTCTGACGACAATCTCGCAGAAATACGCTGCCCGCCATGGCTCCCCCCAGGACCAAGACCCAGTGGGACCACCAGTACAATACTCTGCGCCGTGAAGACCTTTTCCGCAACCCACCAACAGATCACACCGCATACCCCCTCCTGCAGATCGCTGTCAACCCGCACATCGAGTCCTTCAACGCACTTTTCCCCTCGGATGGAAGGCTGGGAATCATAGCCCATGGACTGGCGGATATTGGGGCAAAGGTCTTTTACGACAGCCCTGATGCATCCTCGGGCGCGAGGAACAAGTTGACCATCCGATACAAGAGCGTCCAGCTTCAAAAGTCCATGGTCCCGCCTTCAAACAAGTTCGCAAAGACTCGCGAGATCTTCCCTGCCGAGGCTCGTGAGAGACATGCCACGTACCGCGGCAAGTTGACTGCCACTCTCGAATACAAGCTCAACGATGGAGATCCGCACGAGTTCGTACGGGAGCTGGGAAACATGCCCATCATGGTCAAGGTAGGGACAATTCTGGCACATGACGAATCCTGTCGAACCACCTTCTCACAAGTCAACAGTCAAACAAGTGCCACCTGGAAAACAACTCACCGGCCCTTCTTGTACAACGGAAAGAGGAGTCTGAGGAACTTGGCGGCTACTTCATCGTCAACGGAAACGAGAAAATCATTCGAATGCTCCTGATGAACAGGCGGAATTACCCTCTCGCCATCAACCGACCCAGTTTCCAGAATCGTGGGCACGCTTACACCCCTTACGGTATCATAATGCGGTGTGTGCGGCCAGACGAGACATCGCAGACAAACGTTCTGCACTACTTGAACGACGGAAATGTCACCTTCCGCTTTTCTTGGAGGAAGAATGAGTACCTCGTGCCGGTCATGATGATTATGAAAGCCCTGGTCGAGACCAACGACCGCGAGATATTCGAGGGCTTGGTCGGTCCGGAAGGCTCCAAGGGCTGCGAAAACACGTTCCTCACGGACCGTGTCGAGCTGCTCCTCCGCACGTACAAGAGTTACGGCCTGTACAGCAAGTCAAAAACCCGATCATACCTCGGAGAGAAGTTCAGAGTCGTCCTTGGGGTGCCGGACACCATGTCTCACTATGAGGTAGGCACGGAATTTTTGCGCAGGATCGTGCTTGTGCACCTTGGCAACGTCAACGTCACCGAGGAGCAAGACACCGACAAGTTCAAAATGCTCCTCTTCATGATCCGGAAGCTGTACGCCCTAGTCGCCGGTGACTGCGCTGTCGATAACCCCGATGCTGTTCAGAACCAGGAGATACTCCTGGGTGGTTTCCTGTACGGCCAGATCTTAAAGGAACGGCTGGACGAGCTCCTCTCGGTCGGTGTCAGGGCTTCACTTAGGGAGTGGCTGAGAAAGAAGCCTGGCCACAACTTCATGTCACCCCATTTCTCAAAGGACTTTCCGGCACTAATATTCCGGAGGACGACAGAAAACCTAGGTCAGCTGTTGGAATACTTCCTTTCGACGGGAAATCTGATGAGTCCTTCTGGTTTGGACTTGCAACAGACATCAGGTTTTACCGTCGTCGCTGAAAAGCTCAACTTCCTTCGTTTCATAAGCCACTTCCGCATGGTCCATCGTGGCAGCTTCTTTGCGCAGCTCAAAACCACAACGGTCCGGAAACTGTTGCCCGAGTCTTGGGGGTTCCTTTGCCCAGTACACACCCCTGATGGTGCTCCTTGTGGTTTGCTCAACCATCTGGCCCACAAGTGTCAGATCATGACGAGCAGTGTTGATGCTTCCTCGGTCCCACAGCTGGCTTTCGAGCTTGGCGTCGTCGGCATGTCCTGGGCCGCCACGGATGAGAGCGTCGTCGTAATGCTGGACGGAAGGATCATTGGCTGGTGTACTCCCAAAGAGTCCAAGAGGATTGCCGACACTATGAGATATTGGAAAGTAGAAGGCTCTCACCGAGTACCGAAATCACTCGAAATCGGCTATGTGCCACCGTCAAACGGAGGATCTTATCCCGGTATCTACATGTCCTCTCAACCTTCAAGGATGGTGAGACCGGTCAAGTACCTGCCACTCGAGAAGGAAGACTTGGTTGGCCCATACGAGCAACCCTACATGTCAATCGCCTGTGTTGAGAACGAGATCGAGCCCGGAGAGTCGACACATGTCGAGTTCGACCCTACCAACATGCTGTCTATCTTGGCCAACATGACACCTTTCTCAGACTTCAACCAATCGCCTCGAAACATGTATCAATGTCAAATGGGAAAACAGACGATGGGAACACCAGGAGCAGCTATTCGGTACCGGACAGACAACAAGATGTACCGTTTGCAGACGGGACAAACGCCTATCGTGAGAGCTCCTCTTCACAATGCATACGGCTTTGACAATTTCCCCAACGGCACCAATGCTGTCGTCGCAGTCATATCCTACACTGGCTATGACATGGACGACGCCATGATTATCAACAAGTCCGCACATGAGAGGGGTTTTGGACATGGTACAATCTACAAGACCAAGAAGATCAGTCTCAAGGACGACTCAAGGACCCGGTCATCCGCCACGATAGAGAAGATGTTCGGTTTCGCACCCAAGGGGACGACTCGGTCGTGGCATCGCGACACGCTCGATGAGGATGGTCTCCCCTACGTTGGAAAGAAGGTCAACGCCGGTGACCTGATCTGCGCGTGGCACACCGTGTCTCCCGATGGGCACGGCGGACTGGAAAATAAGGACGGCATAACGCACTTCGAAAAGTACAAGGAAGACGAAGTTGCGTACATTGAAGAGGTTCGCATAATCGGCAGCGAAAGTGGCACCGAGCCCGCACAAAACCTGTCTATCAAGTTCCGTATTCCTCGATCTCCCACCATCGGCGACAAGTTCTCCTCCAGACACGGTCAGAAAGGTGTCTGCTCCCAAAAGTGGCCGTCTATTGACCTGCCATTTTCCGAGTCGGGGATCCAGCCTGATGTGATTATCAATCCTCATGCTTTCCCCTCTCGTATGACTATAGGCATGTTTGTGGAGTCACTTGCTGGCAAGGCGGGTGCACTGCATGGCCTAGCGCAAGACTCGACGCCCTTCAAGTTTGACGAAGAAAATACGGCCGGCGATTATTTCGGTCACCAGCTGATGAAGGCCGGCTACAATTACCACGGAAACGAGCCAATGTACTCGGGTATCACGGGTGAGGAGTTTGCTGCAGACATCTACATTGGAGTGGTCTACTACCAGCGTCTCCGTCACATGGTGAACGACAAGTACCAAGTAAGAACGACTGGACCGGTCGTCCCTCTGACGGGTCAGCCCATCAAGGGCAGGAAAAAGGGCGGTGGTATTCGTGTGGGAGAAATGGAACGGGACGCCCTGCTAGCCCACGGCACTGCATTCCTGTTGCAAGATCGGCTGCTAAACTGCTCGGACTACACCAAGTCGTGGGTGTGCCGGAGGTGCGGCTCGTTCCTGTCTGTCCAGCCAACAGTCACCCCGTACGTGGGGAAGAAGAAGACCATCGACACGGTCCGCTGTAGGAATTGTGCCAGGCGGGTCGATGACGAGACGGATCTGACCGAGTTGGATGGTGAGATCTGGGAAGATGGTCAGGGCGTACAGTGGGTAGGTGGCGAGGACACGACTATCATCGTGGTGCCCGGCGCCCTGAAATACCTGGATGTGGAACTTGCGGCAATGGGAGTCAAGTTGAAATATCACGTTGACCCGACCGACAAGGACCGCCCTGGGAAGCGGGTAAAACGGATTGGACTGGACGAATGGAAGCAAGGGACACCGGCGTTGGCAGTTTCTTCATAGGGGGCATTCACAGAGCAGATGTCGTGATGCAGCAATAGGTCTAATTCAAGGTCGCACCGATAATGGTGGGTTCTAACAGGCATGGTCCCGCCCAAACTAACCGACAGTGACAAGTGGACGCCACTGACGAGGGTGGTCGCGCCAACAAAGCCAGGAGGCTGGCTGTCTTATAACTGTCAGAACTGTCAGGCTAGGGAAACCATCATGACTGCCGTTGACAGCACCGCCAGCTTTTCGCTACCCGGGCTCCCTCTAATCCCAGATGAGGTCGCACGGGCGAGGCAAGCTGCATATCTGAGGCGTCATCTGTTAAACTCGAGGCTCGAGTGTGTCCTGCCGCCCGGGCGCAGCGCTGGGTTTACGGGCCCATCCATGTCTTGGGTAAATCTCCTTTTGTCCTCGTGTTATCAGTGCCGCTGCATATCGGCCGTCCTCATCACGCTCCTTGGCGAGAAGAAAAGGAAGGCGACTGCGTTGGTCCCAACACCGGAAAATAGAGGAAATTTGCCTCGGACTTTAGTTCCAATCTTTACTTTTTTCGCCAGGGGCGTCGTGTCTGATCTCGGAAAAGCACCGTCCCACCAGCAGGCGTTCAAAATAGATGAACGCCATATTGAGGACCTGCAGGTCTCCCGGCCGTCTGGCACACCACGCCTCGTCGACTGCATGAATCCGGCTTGCAATCTTGTTGCACTGGCTTATACCAGTTGGGGAGAGCCTGAAGGCTGCTGCCAGCCTGGAAAGGTGAAAAGGCTTCCCACGGCGGACTGGGCTTCCCAGGGCTGCTCCTTCCATACCACGCTCCTTCACCTCCACACGCCCGCCTGGCAGCCACTCGTTTCCCACTTCAAAATACTTTTCGGCCTGTCTCTCAAGACTGGGACAAATTGGTCACCCTGAAGCCTGGGAACTCGCCTCAGACTCGCCCGCCTTTGGCAACCTCGCCTTTTTGTTGTGATATAACTCTTTTTTGCCTTGGGCGAGACTGGCACATGGCGCTCTGAAGAGCCTTTCGTCACTCCTCCTGTCTTTCGTCTGGCAGCCGACAACACAATACGCATCAAACCCGCTTCGCCTCACTCTACCACTGGTCATCCCAAACGGACCGCCCGATCCACTCGAGCTGACTGACGGTCAACACTTAGGGTATCCTTCTTCACCTTCCATTCAGTCACTTCTTATGTGACAAAAACATCAAAATGCCTACTTACATGCCAGAGAGACGTGCCCTACGCACTGTCTGCATCCTGTGCTGCTGCATCATCTCACTGGTTCTGGGCCAATCTTATGACTATGGCTTCGACATTACCAGAGCATACAACGCCAAGCGCCAGCTCGGAGGGAACATCGTTGTCACCACTGGCATGCCCATCGGCAACGGGCCCATTCCTGTTCGACCGGATATCCGTGATCTCCAGAAGGACCCGGACAGGTGGTCCTTGTATATTCTTGCCCTCGATATGTTTCAGTGGACCGAACAGTCCGAGCCGACGTCCTGGTTCTCCATCAGCGGTACGTCGCAATACGATCGCCTTCCGTCCGGATCCCATCACCTTGCACCCAATCTCCTAACCTAGCCTGACTCACGAGTGACTTGAAACCCATAGGACTACATGGCGTCCCATTTGAGCCATGGGGCGGGGTTAACCCAACTCCTGGCAACGAGATGAATGGTTACTGCCACCACCAAGACATCCTCTTTCCAACATGGCATCGTGCGTACGTTGCCTTGTACGAGGTCAGTGATTCCGAGACTTCTGGCCAAGGAATTCCCACATGCCGAACTCCAAGGACAAAGGCATAGTACTGACGTAGGACCAACAGCAAGAGCTCTGCCGACGGATGAGCTTTATTGCGACTGCATACACCGGGGCTCTCAAGAACCGCATGGAATCTCTAGCCGCCAAGTGCAGAGCTGCGTATTTCGACTGGGCCGCCCTGCCACCGACCCCGAAGGAAGGCATGCTCCCAGCTAGTATTGGAGGTAGTCCTACGATCAACGTCTCCGGCCCGCACGGAACGCAAACAATTGCGAATCCTCTGTTTGCATACGCCTTTAACCCCCCCAGCCGAGAGGTTTTCCAGGATGTGAATCCCGTAGGTGATGCTGTTCAATCCGCTTCATGAAGCGTCCTGTTCTGATGCGCTTTCCAGTGGGCAGACTGGACGGCTACAAGGAGAGCACCGACGAGCCTCCAACCAGATGCACTGTCCAACAACTCTGCCGTCAACGCCGGTCTTGTCCGGTTCAGAGCCCAGAACCAGGCGAGGCTCTACAATCTTTTCGCAAATGCAGACAACTACACAGCCTTCAGCAATGAAGGCTGGACTCCAGGCACGACCAGATATGACTCACTTGAGAATCTTCACGACAACGTTCACGCCTTACTTGGTGGCCCTGATGGCCACATGACCGTCGTTCCCTTTTCGGCTTTTGACCCCTTGTCTTCCTCCACCACTGCAATGTGGATCGCATATTCGCATTGTGGCAGGTGTTCCATCCGGATGTGTGGGTTGTACCTGAGGTCGCCCAGCTCAGCTCATACACAACATCCGTTGGGGAGCTCCTGACCTCCGTGTCGGCCCTGACGCCCTTCTACGCAAATTCGAACGGGGATTTCTGGACCTCAGACATGCTCCGCGACACTGCGGCTCTGGGGTACACTTATAGCGAGCTGGCCAACGCAGGAATATCGCTGTCTAACATGACGTCGATCTTGGCTGGCCAGGCTCAGGTGGTCCAAGTTGTGACTGAGCTTTATGGCGGAAACAGCGTCAACAGCATCAAGATCCAGTCCAAACGCTCTCAGAGCGGCGAGAACCACGTACGACAAGGGAAAAGCCAGGAGAGATGGTACATGGGCCGAGGCCGTCGGTCCATAGCCTCGCTACCCGTCACAAAAATCATCTCCGAGAAAGGAAAGTACAGGGAGTGGATCGCAAATGTCCGAGTCATCAGGCAAGCCCTCGATGGCCCCTTCTCGGTCGACATCGCCCTCGGCGGCCCGGGCAAGCAATCCCTCTCAGTTGGCTCAATGGGTGTCTTCGCCTCCCCCCCAGCCATCGCGAGCATGAAGAAGATGGCACCTGGGGCAGGGTACATCACCGGCACGGTGCCGCTGACGGCGGCCCTCGTTGAAGAGGTGGCGGATGGCACACTGGACTCAATGGAGCCCGAGGAAGTCGAGCCTTATCTGCGCGCGTACCTCACGACCCGCGTCATTCGGCCGGACGGCGCCGAGGTTGACCCTGCTGGTGTGGCGGGGCTGAGTATTGAGGTCGTCAGCTCGCCCGTGCAGGCCTCCTCGAGCGAGTCACAACTGCCCACTTGGGATGAGGCCGATTACAAGGTCGTCATGATATAGGGTGACGAGGCAAATATGGTTTTATTTTTTATTTTTATTTTTTATTTTTTTTTGGGACTTGGGTGCATTCCCATTTGCGACCCTTCTTTGCTTTTGGACCGGGAGGTGTGGAAATAATCGCGGTTCTCCTGGGATGACACTTGCGGGATTAATGGTATTTCGGCACCTTGAGAGGATCAGCTCTAATGAGGGTCAGGCGATAATCAATCTTTTGATTTTATTGCATATTTCTGTGTTTCGGAGTTTGCTGTACTTGATATGATTTACAGGGAGAGGGGAAGAGGAGCCCATTCTACCATCTGTAGGCGAGTGGTTGATGCATGAAGCCATGATCAGTACACCCATTGTGGTACGGCCCGTGCCGCCCGGCGGGCGAGCTCCAGAATATTTGAGCATGCACTGAATCACTGAAGCACAAACAGATTGATGGCGTATCAAGTCGATATCTTAATATGTGCTCTCTTGTCCTTTTTCTGGGCTGTGTTACACCTAATAACATTGCGTCGCCCTTGACGCGGGTATCCCAACTCCTCAACGCCGTAATCCAAGCATAGTGCTCCAAACAATGTGTTTATACAAGTTGGTTGCTCTTCCTCTTTTTCTTCAGCAGCCCTCTTCCCCCTAATCACGCAGTCCTGTATCATGCGACCACGCCATGCCACGCAAACGCCATGTAGTAAACCAGGTACAAATTAGTCAAGAGCTTCTCCACTCAGGATGCTCTTGAGAATGTCAGCTCCCAGTCCTTCAACCGCCTGGTTGATCTCTCTGTCACCGACACAGCTCGCCACTCTCTTGTCATCCACAGTACCGCCTACAAAAGCGGCCTTCCGTCCACCTTTTCTGCCGCTTGGAGTCCCTGGCTGTGAGCCACCCACGAACGACCCGCTCTTCCCATATACCGGGGCAACGAGTGACAGGGTCTCCAGACTGCCTACCACTTCGCGAAACTCGGAGCTGGACAGTGGGTGCAGGGCGACGGCGTCGGACCGCTTGCAAAGCAGGGAATACGTGTCGAACAGCGTCTTGATACTGGGCGCCGTAATATTTGACCTTGACGATGGTGTGCCGGAAGTTGACTTGGAAGGGGTGACAGACGTGGAGGCTTGAAGGGCTTCGCGGTTTCGCCTTTCAAGTGCATGCAGGGCACACAGGGCTGCCTTCTGCTGCAGATTCAACGTCTTGAGACGCTGGTTGGCGCCGTTGCTGAAAGCTGCCGCCGTGACCTTGTTGAGGTGAGAAATGCTGACCCGTGGCGCCGTCTCGACCGTGAGGGAGCGCAGGGCGCTGGATGCAATGGACGAAACACTCCTTCCTGTGTTCTTTCCTGGCGACGTCTCATTCTTCATCTCCCCCAGCACCTTGCGCGAGGGCGTCATCTGCAGGACCTGGTCCTTCGCATCGTTCTCCACGTTAAGCCGTGTCTCGTTCTCGACCAGGTCCAGCGCCCGCCGGCAGATTTCGAAGGCCTTGCGCAGGTCGCCAGTTTGGCTGGAAACCTTGCGAGAGCATAGCTCGATCGCAGCGGGGTGGAAGAAAGGAATGAAGTCCGAGCCAGCCTTGTCGCCGGGAAGAAGACCCTTCAACCGCTTCGTGATGATCATCTTAACCTGTGCTGCGGTATAAGGCAGGAATGGTAGGAGTTCAGGCTTCAGGTTGCTTGACTTGAGACGTGGGAGGAAGCGGTCCGTCAGGTCGAGCGCGTTGGCGATCCCGACCAGGAGGAGGCGCGAAGACTTCTGCAGCGACCACTCGAATACCTTGTAGAGGCTTTCGAGGTCAAGGGACAGAATGTGGTCGATCTCGTCCAGCACCACCACGTACACGCTCGAAAACTTCCTTTTCGGTACAAACATCTTTCGAAGCATCGTGGTTGCGTCCTCCTCTGTCATCTCGGTCTCGTCGCACAGTGACTCCAGCAGGGTAAAGTACAGATCCTTGGAGGACTTGATGCTCATGCAGTTGACATAAGCCTTGCGGACTTTCGGTGACTCGGCGACCACTGCGTTGGAAACTTCGTTGACCATAGCGCTCTTGCCGGTGCCTGGTGGGCCACTGACATAGAGGCAGCCGTGAGGCTGTGATGAGTCGCTGCGGCCCAGGAAACTGCGCAGCGATTTTCTCTCCTCTTCTCTCCCTACGAGCTGACCGGGATCCGAGCCTCGCGAAAAGAGTTGCCGGGCTTGGTGGTAGATGGTCTGTGACGTCGAAGGCGTCTGAGGCGTCTTTGGTGTCATTCGCCGGGACAGCTTGCCGGCGGACATGACCCGGTGACGGGGAGTGACGGGCACTTTGGCGAAGACATCTTGGTGACGAGGGGTCGAGGGTGTGATGGGGGCCTTGGTAGCTGTTTGGGGGCAGGAAAGTCAGCATTGCACATGTGTGATGGGATGGCTGCGTTGCGACTCACGGTAGTCGGAAGCGTCGAAGCTGAAGATGCTTTTGGTCCGGCGTGCTGAGGGAGTGCGAGTGACGGATGGGCTGAAGAAGGCGACTTCCTCCGGGTCGGACTGATCCTCGGCCTCGGTGCCCGTTGTGCTCTCGGGATCCTCGTTCTCGTCGTTTCCCCGCTGGAAGCTCCTGGTACGCCTCGTGCAGCGTTTGGTGCTGATGGGCTGCTGCTGCTGCTGCTGCTCCAGCAGGCTGGCAGCGCCTCGAGTCCTCTTGCCCAGTACGCTCGCAGCCATTGTAAGTCGCGGTTGACAATTGACAATAGACAATAGACAATAGGCAGTGCAGGTCAGTTCGGACGCAATTGCTGTGCAGTGGGTTGCTAGACAGGAGGTGGGAGGCACAAAGGAGGAATGTATGGACAGAGAGGTGGAAGGAAAAGCCGGGCAAAGTGAGGTGAGGCAGATCACCGGCGAAAAAGAAGGAGCGACCCGCACTTAAACTCGGTCGCGTCGCGGCTTGCCAGAGCGCGTCGTCGCGTTCGTGCGCCCTCGTGCTTGGGGGCCACGGTGCTCGGGCCAGGTACATGTGGGTACGGAGCATCTACCTAGGTACTTCCTACATTGATTTCCTCTGAGCACCTGCAGGTGGTCATAGCGCCCTCTGTCTCCCCACTCTTGATTGCAGGCAACGCCAGGATAAGGCCGAACACGGCCTCCGCCCCATTCTTCGGCCGCAAGCGCCCGTCTCCGGAAGAGAATGACGGCGAGGATGAATTCACCTGGGCAATTCGCTGCCCCGTCTCCCTACTTTATTCCTGTGGTGTTGCCGAGCCTCAGAAGCAGTTGGCGGTGAGGCCCTCAATGTTCATCGACACAAGGACGAGCCGGGGAGCAATATCAGGGGCGCGGTCGCTAGGATGGATGCGTCCCGGCCATCAGGACTAACACCAGGATACAACTCCGCAGTGGAGAGGCTGAGGGAGGCCGAGTATCCCATGCTCAACGGTGTGTCCTCTGCCCAAGACCAGCCTCCTCAACAGTAGATAATCTTCATACTCATCTCCACCTAGGCTCTGTCTATCTCGACCATGCCGGCACCACCCTGTACCCCAAGTCCCTGGTGGACGAATTCGCCGCTGAGATGACAAGCAGCCTCCTCGGGAATCCACATTCGGCCTCACCCTCCTCTCAGCTCTCCACTGTCCGTATCGAGGACACTCGGCTGCGGGCTCTACAGTTTCTCAGTGCTGACCCGGCGGAGTTCGATCTCGTCTTCGTGGCAAATGCCACGGCTGGCATCAAGCTCGTTGCTGAGGCCTTGAGAGCTACCCCTGGAGGTTTCAACTATGCCTACCACCAGTCAGCTCACACAAGCCTGGTTGGCGTGCGCGAGGAGGCTCGGGCTAGTGTCTGTTTTGACGACGTAGCGGTTGAGGAATGGCTTGCCGGCGAAACGCCCTTCCAGCACCATGGGGAACGCGTGCCTACCACCCTTTTTGCATATGCTGCGCAGTCGAACATGGATGGCCGGAGATGTCCGTTAACTTGGTCACGACTCCTGCGGAGCCTCGACCGGCCCTCCGGCTCTACTTGCCTAACCATCCTGGATGCTGCTGCTCTTGCACCCACCGAGCCTCTGGATCTCACCAGCTCGGACACAGCTGCAGACTTCACAGTCGTTAGCTTCTCAAAAGTCTTTGGGTTTCCAGACCTGGGAGCTTTGATTGTTAGACGCCAAGCATTTTCCGTCTTCAATTTCAGAAGGTACTTCGGTGGAGGCACAGTCGACACAGTAGTCACCAAAAAGGAGCAATGGCATGCACCCAAGGCGCAGCGACTGCACGAACGTCTCGAGGATGGTACCCTGCCTGTTCACAGTATCATCGCACTGGATATAGCAATGCGCACTCATGCGAGGCTGTTCGGCTCGATGAGTGGTGTTGCATCCCATGTCTCATTTTTGGCACAACGCCTGCGTGAAGGCCTTCAACGACTGCGGCACCACAACGGTATGGAGGTGTGTAAGATTTACTCACCCCATCATACCTCTACGGCTCCCTCAGCAGGCCCCATCATAGCATTCAATATACGCAATCAGGCCGGAGCTTGGATCAGCCTCGCCGAAGTCGAAAAGTTGGCGAGTCTGAAAAACTTCCACATTCGAACAGGCGGAGTGTGCAACCCTGGCGGGGTCGCCTCTGCCCTGGATCTCGAACCCTGGGAGATCAAAAGAAATTTCTCTGCTGGTTTTCGCTGCGGGTCTGAAAATGACATTATCGCCGGTAAACCAAGCGGTGTCGTTAGGGTCAGCCTCGGCGCCATGAGCAGCATTGGTGACGTTGATGCGTTCGTGGCGTTCATCGCAGAATTCTATTGCGAGCAGGCTCGCCCTGTTATCGCACCCGGAGATATGACTCCCTCAGAAACGGAGTCGCAGCCTGACTTATTCGTTGCTGGTATAACTGTCTACCCCATCAAAAGCTGCGGTGGTTTCCACGTTCAGAGAGACACGGATTGGGAAGTACGACCAGAAGGCCTATGCTGGGACCGTGAATGGTGTTTGCTCCACAAAGGCTCTGGCCATGCACTGAGCCAAAAACGCTATCCCAAGATGGCCCTCATCAAGCCATTTCTCGATTTCGAGACCGGGCAGCTGCGTGTAACATACACTGGGAAGCTGTCGGATCCGAGTCAGCCCACAACAATATGCGTTCCCTTAAGCTCCTATCCAGCTTTATTCCATGCATCACCTTCATCATCATCAACACCACAAGGAGCGCTCTCGTCACGTGTGTGCGGCGAAGAGATTATTGCCAAAACATACGTTTCGGACGAGATCAACGGATTCTTTACCAAGGTCCTGGATGTCCCTTGCGTGCTGGCGCGCTTCCCACCAGGGGGCCAGGCAGCCAACAAAAGCGCAAGACATTCCAAGGCGCACTTGCAAAAACACCAAAAGAATCACAGCGGTCAAGGTAGCAGCAGCTATCGAAGCAGCCTTTTGCCATCTGTACTCACAACCACCCCTCCTTCACCTCCAGACTCCGACGTCGAGCAGAACAATCGCCAGAAGATTTTACTGTCAAATGAATCGCCAATTCTAACCATCAACACGGCCAGCTTGCGAGCTCTCAACGAAGAGGTCGTTAAAAATGGGGGCAAGGAAATTCCGTCCACAGTGTTTAGGGCAAACATCATACTTGATTCGCCTGGCAGCGTAATCAAAGGTCTAAAACTTGCTTATGCGGAAGACAACTGGTCTAGGGTCCGAATCGGACGGCAAGAATTCAAGATGCTTGGCTCATGTCGTCGTTGCCATATGGTTTGCATCAACCAGGACACTGCGGAGAAGAGCCTGGAGCCTTTCGTCACACTTTCGAAGACGAGAAGATTTGATGGCAAGGTTTTCTTTGGGACCCATATGTGTCACATGCCGGAGAAAGGTCAAGCGTCAGCGGTTTCGGCGAGGGAGTCGCAATATCCGACCGTGCGGGTAGGGGATCCTGTGGTCGTGGACTGAGCCGAGAGACGTCAATCAGTAAGAGGCAATACGAGCAGGAATACCTGCTTCAACTTGCAACGACCCACCCCGCATCGCTCATCTGGCCAATACAGCCGGCGACGGCATCTGCCATGCCTGTTTTTACAAGTTCGCCCTTCCGGATTAGATGATAAAGTCCTTACACACCTCTCTGGTCTTTCGCGCAGACTACTGGCCCCTAACAGGGGCTAGTGTCCGCAAGCTCACACGTGCTTCACTTTTCGGACATGCACTTACTGTACGGTGACAAGGTCGTCGTGTGAGGCGTGCCGACGGATGTCACTAGATCGACCAGCGCCATGCACATATGAGCAAAACTAATTAGGTTTCAAGCGATGGAAACATACAAAAAGCGCTCTCTGCCTGCAGGAGGCACTTGGAAGAATACCAAATCGTCCAATCCAGATCGCCTCAGTGCACCATGAAGCTGTTCACCTTTGCCTTCCTCCTGGCTGCGGCTGCAGCAGCAGCTGCGCTACTTGGCCGCCCTCGTCTCTCTAATCTCAACTTGACCACCGCCGAGTCTGGTAATCCACTGTTCGACGGTTGGTTCGGCGACCCAGAGATCCGTGTGTATGACGATGTCTTTTGGATCTTCCCAACCACGTCCGTCCAGTTTAAGGATCAAAAGCATTTCGATGCATGGTCCTCGACTGACTTGGTTCATTGGTATGCGTAGCCCATCCCTGTCCCTTTTCCTTGCTGTCTTTTCCCCCAACTGGCTGCTGGAAAAGAATGGCCCGGGGGGGGGGGGGCTTTACTCTGACTTGATCCCCGCAGTGCAATGAGCTGACAGCCAATAGGAAAAAATATCCCGAAATATTCACTGTTGATTCTATTCCATGGATCAAGGATAGTCTATGGGCACCGACATCAGCCAAGGGGCCTGATGAGAAATATTATCTCTACTTCAGCAGTTTTAACGACGTGAAATCTCGGCAACATCCAGGCGCTGGGCTTGCTGTTGCTGTCGCAGACAAGCCTCAGGGGCCGTATAGGGATGCCCTTGATGGCAAGCGGTTGCTTGATCATGCGGTTCACGGCGGGTAGGTCTTGGAAGCACTTCGTTTCGCCTTCCTTCAACCCAGAACTTGAGACGTTCTGTGCTATACACTTTTGCAGAAGTCGTCTGGCATGGCCATAAGCATGGATGTCTACTGGAACCCGAAGCGTCCCCTGGTTACTGCGAGGAATACCACATGAGATTGACCTTCCAATTTATAAACCAAACAGAAACCCCATGGACCCTGACGTCTTCACCGATGACGATGGAAAAATGTACCTGTACTTCGGCGGTACGAACGGCAACGTCGGCCTGCTGAACGACGATATGATCAGTTTCCGCCCGATCGACAACTCCAGCTCCGCAAAAGGGACAGACGCCGAGTTTTTCAAGAGCATCACGCCGCGGCCCAGCAGCTTCGAAGAAGGCACAGAGGTCTTCAAGCGCAACGGCATATACTACATGATGTGGTCGGAGCACATGTACTTCGAGGCCAGGTACCAGGTTGCATACGGGACGTCGGACTCACCGCTGGGGCCCTTCACACCAAAGGGCGTGATCCTGAAGCAGGATTCGGCCATAGCGGTGGCGACGGGCCACCACAGCGTGCTCAACATCCCGGGTACAGACATCGTAAGCAGCTTCTGGAGTTATTTTTAGCCCGCTTTGGAATAAGAAATTTCCTGCCGGAGTCTCTTTCTCAAATGCTATGGCCACACAGTGGCCCGATCCACGCTGTGTTTGAAATGAAACTCCTTCCATGGTTCTTTGAAAGCTGACTCTCAATTCTGCAGTGGTACATTGTGTACCACCGCCGGCCGCTGCGCGAGGCCGACGAGGCCGACAATCGCGTGGTGGCCATGGACAGGATGTACTTCGATGCGGACGGCGCCATCAAGCAGGTTGAGATGCTCGTCAAGGACGACTTTGACGACGAGCACCTCTCGACGGTGCTATGGCAGAGGTGCAGCGGCCAGTGGTCCCTCGACAGCCACGCCGAAACGGGGTCGGCGCTCCTCGGCGCCGTCGTGGACGGCGCCGGCGGGCCCCAGCAGGCCCTCGCGCTCATGGACACGCGCTTCGCGGACCTGGTGTACGAGGCCGACGTTGTGCTCGGAGACGACGGCAGCGAGGCCGGGGTCGCGTTCCGCGTGGCGCCGTCGGGGGACCCCGAGGGGTTTCCCCAGGCGTTCAGCGGCTATGCCGTCTGGTTGAGCGGCGGCACTGGCGAGGTCCTGCTCGGCCGCCAGATGGGGGACCGCGGGGGCAAGATGGACGTGCTCGCTAGGGCCTCGGGCGTGGAGGTCGGCAGATACCACCACCTCCGGGTCGAGCTTCAGGGAAAGGAGCTCTCGGCGTTTGTGGACGGCGCGGCGGATCCGACCGTGAAGGTCTCGAATGTCGCAGAGGGCTCGGGGCAGAACGGCCTGTGGGTGAAGACCGGGTCCGCGCGGTTCGATAATGTTTCCATCAGGCATCCTTGATGCTGCTTACCGGCCGCTGCCTATTTTCTGGATGGTAGTGCCGACTTCAATCTGTTCTTCTCTCAATGATGCCATCTAAGTATCTAGTATTGCTTTCGTAATCTACTTGAAAAATATAGGTATCAGTGTAGTATGACCATCGAAGCCCATCGTCTGGGAGCATACTACTCATGGGCTATGTTGATGGATTTACACGAGACAGCATATCTATCTCTCTAGCCTATGACATGGCTTCCTTGGTGACTTTATCAGACGTGTCTTTGACACGCTTCAAGATCCGGATCTTGGGCATTGTCTTGGGGCCGACCCACCATCCTCCTGTGAGCTCGGTAACCCTGCGCCGCAAGGAATCAACACGAGCCGCCATGCCGACCCTCTTGACGCCCCTTGGTTCCTCATCCACGTGCGCGACCCCGGGGCGTAATATCTCGGGCCCAGAGAAGCCCTCGACAACAGCCACAGTATCCCACTTGCCGCCCTTGACAGCCTTATCGTCCTCCATCAAGAGGTAGTCAAACTTGGCCCAGAAGTTTGGGTCTGATAGAGTACTTTCGTCTTCCGTCTTGTCCAGCACCAGGGACACTGATGGTCTGCTGTCTTGGCCCCTGGCGACGACGTCGGGGTCCATGGCCAGCCGGTGGTGTTGAGGGAGGCCATTGCCCTCAGCAACCCCGAACAGAGTCACTCCTGTCATGCAGCTTAACACGTCCGCGTGGACCGTCACCACAGAGGTGGAAACTGCACTCTGGTCGCGCTCGATCATGCCGTGCAGAGCAGTGAGGGCTTCTCCGCCGGGGTAGTTCAAGCTCGAGGCCATGAGCATCACAGCACTGCTGAGGAAGGTGGCAAGGATGGAGCAAGAGACCATGATGAAAATAATGTTTCTGATTGCGCGCCGGCCGGTCTCATCAGCAGCCATCCTGGCGGGGATTTGGTTCACCAGAGTCGAGACCCCGAGGGCGGCGGCAGCGGTCAAGGGAGGCACGACGTAGAAGATGAAGCGGGCCTCCTTGTGGGGCTGGAGGGAATATATAGCCACAAACAGAAGGTTCGGGATGATCAGGCGCTGGGCTATACGTCCATATGCCGGAGAGGAGAGGGAGCACCAGACGAAGAAGAGCCCCAGAGGAGGGGAGATCAGCTTTGGTAGGGCCGACGTGAAGTACCAGTGCCATGGGGAGGTGCCCCAATTGGATGAGGACCCCTGGACGACATTGTAATAGAAACCCCACAGCTCGGGCCAGATTGGCTTCTGCCAGAAGTACGAGTCGACAGGTACAGAAATGGCCAAGGCGGCGGCAAAGGACACCAGGAACGGAGGAATGAGCCTCTGGAGGGAAGTCAGGGGGACTATGAGCAGCCAGAGAGCGTTTGTTGCGAGGAGAAGTGCAATCTCTGAGCGGAAGACCACGGCGGAGAAGACGAACAGGGCCAGTGCCATGCGGATCCTGGGGTTGGCCTTGGCGGGATTCTTATGGGGGAGTAGGAGCCCAAAGGCAAAAGTGGCTGTAAGAATTGATTAGCAACAGTCAGTATGAGGGATAGCGGTAGGTTCCAAAGACTTACTCAGCCCGAATGCAAACATATTGGGCAGGGTCCTAGAGGCATAGAACATGACATGGAACTGGCTGGCCTGCAGCACGACGTACCACCTAGCCACGGCGGTACCACAGGCATTGCGGAGCTGTTTCTGGAAGAACAGGAGGGAGGAGGCATTGAACCAGCCGAGAAGGGCACGGACGATGAACTGGCTGTGGCCGTGTCCAAAGACTGCGGTAAATGGCCTGGCGACGCCTGCAAGCAGCACGGGGCCGATGAAGGACCTCGGCACGGCTCCGGGGAAGGCAAAGTGGTCGTAACTGGTGGAGAGCTTCTGGTAGATGCTGGAGAGGGGGGTGCCATAGACCAGGACATCGTGTGTCGCCTGAATGTTGAAGGATTCCTCGACCTTGGTGTATGGTGCCACGCAGAGGTGGATGACCACCACCAGGGGGATGAGGCCCAGTGAGAAGACGGCGTAGTCAAGATGGCCTGCAGGCGTATAGTCAGCATTTGTATCGTTTTCCCCCAGAAGTGCACCTACGTGAGAGCGCCATGTCTAGTCTCTTGCAAGACTTCCAGAACCAGATGGAAGTCTGGACGTTCGTTCGTGTGGTGAATGAAGCAGAGGCCCTCGACACCTTGTGCAGTACTCGGTATCAGACTCTCAACTCACATTGCATCTAATAAGGTTCAGGGTCTGCCTCTCCAGGGTCTGGTCTGTGGAGCCCAGGCCGGTGGACACCTGGTTTATTAGGTGCAGGTGCAGGTGCAGGTGCAGGTGCATCTCTGCTGTGGTCAGTCGGCTCGAGCTTCCCGCCTGCCCTCCCCTGTTTGACACCTCGCTCTCCATGGTATTTACCAGGGCAATCTACACTAGACTGTGGATTCTGTCCTCGCTCCCTGGACCGCCTCGCCCTCGCCCTCGCCCTCGCCCTCGACCTTGACCTTGACATTGACCTTGACCTTGACCTTGGACTTGGACCTTTGAATTTTGGCTCTGGCTTCGGCTTCAGGGAGGACCTGGTCCACCTCTGGTGTTAGAACCGCCTTCGACTCGATCGGCACGCACTTCCATCCGCATCGACAGCCAGCCTAGCCTGTTCCGCCACGAGCACACACGGCACAGTTGACCAGTCGACCGCTGTCCTCTTCGTATTTCCTTACTTGCAGTCCAGCCATCAGCACTACGGCCGTGTCATCACGTTCGCTTGGCCCTACTCCGACCTGAGCACCCACCCTAGCCACGGCCGGCAACCAAGACACGATCGCACGAGACGCGCCAGGTGTCTGGCAGCTCCACCCTCACCTCCAGCAGCCCTCCCACGCCTCCTATCCCACTCGCCTCGGCTCTGCTCGACTCTCCCCGACTTCGACTTCAGTCTGAACCAACCCGAACAACCACATCGCACCCGTCTTGCTTGCGTCCTCGACTGGGCTTTCGAGGAGCGTGGATGGAGTAGGTGCCGCCTCACGCCAGCTGGCACATACGGGAGACATCGCCTCTGCTCTTGTCCTCGGCCCTGGTCTATGCCACCCGTTCGAATACCTGGCCTGTGAGACACCACAGTCGCACTCATGGCGCGTGCCATGGGGCCGGTTCGTCTCAAGAAGGCGAACCCCATAACTCTCGCAATCGGCACTGTCTTGTGCATCTTCATCCTATACTTCCTCATCGTCCCCTCAGGTTCCTCAGCCGGCGGCTCCGGCAGCACCATCTCCCTTGCCAATGTCAAGAAGCCCACCGTCGCCAGCCATCCTCTGTCCCCGCCGACCTCACCTTTCCGGAAGCCCATTGCCGACAAGAATGGCAGGTCCGCCCCGCCACCCGTTGTTCACTACAACCTGAACAATGTCACAATCTCGGCGAATCCCATCGAGAACAACGAGAACGTCCTCATCCTGACCCCCATGGCCCGCTTCTACCAGGAGTACTGGGACAACCTGCTAAGGTTGACCTACCCGCACCAACTCATCACGTTGGGTTTCATACTTCCCAAAAATAAAGAAGGAAACGAGGCCACATCACTACTGCAGGCGCAGATAGCCAAGACGCAGAAGTCTGGCCTGGAGAAGGACCGCTTCAAGAGCATCATCATCCTCAGGCAGGACTTTGACCCGCCGCTAGCCTCGCAGGACGAGGGTGAAAGACACAAGATGCAGAACCAGAAAGCGCGCCGCGCTTCCATGGCCAAGGCACGCAACTCCCTTCTCTTCACAACCTTGGGACCCTCGGTGTCCTGGGTTCTTTGGCTCGACGCTGATATCATCGAATCCCCGCCCGATATGATCCAGGACCTAGCTGCCCACAACAAGCCCATCATTGTCCCGAACTGCTTCCAGAGGTATTATGACGACAACGCCAAGGAGATGGCTGAGCGCCCATACGACTTCAACAATTGGAAGGACAGCCCTACGGCCCAGGAACTGGCGAGTAAGATGGGCAAAGATGAGATTCTGCTGGAAGGCTATAGAGAGATTCCCACCTTCCGAGCGCTCATGGCCTACATGTACGACGAACGGGAAGATCGGCACCTTGAGGTTGAGCTGGATGGTGTCGGAGGCACGGCAGTCTTGGTCAAGGCAGACGTGCATCGCGATGGGGCCATGTTTCCTCCCTTTCCATTCTACCACCTCATCGAGACGGAGGGGTTCGCCAAGATGGCAGCGCGGCTGGGCTGGCAGGCCATCGGTCTACCCAACTACAAGGTGGGCAGTCAGCTTTCTAACCATGGGCGACATACCAGCTAATCTCGATGTGCCTGACAGGTTTACCACTACAATGAGTGATGTGATACCACGTTCTGGTCCACTCCAAAACCATTATCATTATAACCATCAAAACAAGTACCGCACACGCCCCAGTCACTGTCGGATTGTCATACTGTAGACCTTTGGGTCTCACGCGTGAAAGTGCCGCATCCCCAGGCCTTGCGCCATGATGTCAGCATCGTGGCGAAGGAGGTGGAACACTAGGCGGTGGTTGCCGTCTTTGGGCATCCAATTGTATTCCTTATCCAGCATCTGGTAGACAACGAGTGACACGCAACTATACGCAACGAACGGAAGTGCGGCAGGGAGTAACCACGGAATCTGGCTGGCTATGTATGAGGTCATAGCAGGAGGGAAGGTCGTCTGAACACGGACGTCCGCATGTACGGGTTCCGATCGACTGCAAAGGCGACAGGTGTCTGCGGGAGCCGGCTTGATCGTAGCGCAATCGAAGATGCGACTGCGGGGAGCCGACATTCGGTTCCCTCACGTCGACGCATCCAGTGCCAATGAATATACAAAGAAGCGTAATGCAACCACAACACCTTCATATTCCAGGTAATCAAATCCCCGCTCACAATGCAATGGCACACCTCCCGTGTTGAGACTGGAGACACGGTGACTCTCTGCATGGGAGTAATATGAGCTGATACGTGTGCTCTCACAAGAAGGCTCAGACTCCAAAACTCCGTACTACCCAGGCGTTCCTTGTTTCAAGTTCCCAGCTGAATAAACCTAGGCACCGCGTCGTCATGGCCGTGAGCCATGGGCGCCCCAGACTCAAATCAACCATAAAACACGCATACCCCACAACACCTAAAGGACCCGTGGGAAGACTGCCCCCCACCTACGGACCATCGTACCTCCCCTCCCCGGACGAGCACCACAGCTCCACCAGCCTCCGGGCCCCCACCGCGTCGCCGTCGCGGATCAGGGCGGCGCAGTCGACGTTGAGCGGGGAGTCGACCTCCGGGTGGGGCAGGAGTCCATCGCGGACGGCGCGGACCGTCTCGAGCACCCCGTAGGCGGGCGTCCAGGCATCGGCCAGCAGGTCCAGGCAGATCTCGCCCGTCTCGAGCGAGATGTTTGGGTGCACGATGGGCGTTACGAAGCGCACCTTGGGCGGCGACAGCGGGTAGTTTTGCGGGAGGCGGATCGAGAGGAGCCAGCGGCCTTCTGTTTTGTGCGGGGTTAGTCTTGCCTCTCCTCTCCCTCTGGGCAACGGCAGGACATTTGAGGGGGTATGGGGTGAGTAGGTGGATCATGGTGTCCCCCCCGTGTTGGGTTGGTCGACTACTGTATCAATATCCATAAAACTAAAAATAAAATACAAGAAAATATTTACCTTCATAACCCCCGCCGATACCCCGCCCATTGAACACGGCCTCCCACACCAGCAGGTCGTCCTCGCCCACGGGGCCGAGCCGCTCGATGCCCTTTTCCTGGTGCGCCTCTGCGCGCCAGCCCTCCAGCTCCTTGATGAGGCGCCGCGCGGCCGAGCGCGAGGACGAGCCCGACGCGGCGGTGGACATCGGTTCGGCGGCGGGGGGCGGCAGCGGCAGCGGCAGCAGCAGAACAAGTCGTCAAACGAAAACACTTGGTTGGTGCTGGGGGAGAAAGGGGGGTGAAGGCAACACGATACGCTGCTTTACTTTACGCTGCTTTACTTTGCTCTGCTTGCTTGCTTGCTGCTTGCTGCTTGCTTGCCCCAATATCGCAATGTCGAGGCTCATACACACACACACAGCCCGGCGCAGAGGAAAGGCTCGTGCAGGAATGCGGCGCGGTGCCCGATGTGAGATGGCGCGAGCTTGATGCGATATCTCGGTTGGAAGGCGGCGCTGGTCGGATGGCGTTTTCGGTCTTGGATTTGAAGCTCGTGATGGAATTGGGGAGGAGGTCGGGTCCACCCATCAGAGCTGGGCGCGGTTCAAGTTGCAGGGAGAAGCCCCACCCCCGAGCGAGCTCCCCTTACGGAGTACACTACACTACACTACCTAGGTACATATGTAGTACGCTAATTGAGCTGCGCCAGGAGGGCGTCGCAGGGGTCCCACACTTCGGCCGAGGCACTGTTAGCAGAGCAGCCTGGCTGGCCTGACTGGGGCCGCGGGGCGGTTTTATCCCCCACGTTCCACCACGGCTCTGCCCCATCACACAGAGATTGCCCGAGATGAGCGACAGCTAGCGCCACCAAGCGACGGCCAACCCATGGACCTCGAGCTGGCTCTTGCTCCAATTCACTGTGTGGACACGGGCTTCTATTTCCGTACCTGATTCAAGGATACTGCACACGCTATGTACGTTGGATCGTCATTATTATGTCTACGTAATTTGCGTATCCGATGTGTCCTTGCTTCTTCTCCCCCACCCACATCGACTCCCATCGTCAATGATCTAAGGCTCAAGGAGGCTGGGAGGTCCTAGGTGCCGCGCTGAGCAGGCAAGCAAATTAAATAAAATAAAAAAAGGACAACGATGATCGCCTTCTCGCCTTTTTTCTTTTTCTTTATGGTTGCATTCGTTCCATCTGCTTTGGGCCGCCCGGCCGCCTCGGCGCCCACCTCCTTTGCAAGGATATCTGTCCTCGTAGAATCGAAACTTGTAAACGGTCGGCCGCAGATTGCTATGACCGCCAAACATAACCATGCTTTCTTCCCTTCGTATCTCGCCAGACTGCTCGGTGGGGCTCGAGAAGCCAATTGCAAAGTCGTCTGGGCTGACGGGCAGCCTTCCCTGATGCACCCATCGTTGCAAACGCCGGCTTCATGAAAATGTGTGTAAAACCACGCCCGTGTCCGAGCTCAATCTGTGCCTCAGCTGCCGTGCAGGCGTGCGCCGAGTTGAGCATCCCTCACATGAGCTCCCGAGTGAGGCTCGTCCATCCTCTGCTGTAAACCACCTATCGTACAAGTCCATACGAGATGTTCCCATGCCCTCCCTCTGTGAGAATGCCAGAATAAAAGCCCAGTAGTCCACAAGGAAATTCGTCACCCGTTTCGTAAATGCTGCGGCCGGATGCGCCCCTTCGGCTGTGAATGTGCAAAGGTCGGGGCCATCAAATGGCGTCATTTGCCAAGTAATAGCAGTGAAGTCATGCCTGTGGGTTCTCTTTCGGCTTCCAGAACTGCATCATCTTGCTGAACCGCCTGGACTTGCTGCCTTTCAGCCTCTTCTCGGACTCGGTGCCAAACACTTCCGTCGACAGCTTGCTGCGCTCCCCATGAGAGCTGCTGATCAGACGCCCGAGGCTGGCGAGGCTACCTCGTCGTCCACCAAAAGCCATCGAACTGAAAGACGCTGGACGCTCGCCGGGCGCTGGAGGCCGGTTCATGTACGCGGCCTGTTGAGCAAACAAATTCTCTCGTGGCTGATTGGAGTGGCTGCTAGAGATCGAGGGAACATCCATGGACTTCCTCACCTCAGGGCCAGGCTCTCCCATCAGCAGTGACTGGAAGCTATCGTCCGTCACAGACGACGGAGCCGTGGAGATGATGTTCGCATCGTATGATATAGGCGACCGCGGCGATGGCATAGAAGACTGAGTAACCGTAGAATAAGGGCTGACTGGCGCAAGGGAGGATGGGGTTGTGTGTGGAGAAGAGCTGCCGTCCATCGGCCCTCTAGGGCTACCTGGTGAAGACATGGGCGAATCCGGTGCCTTGATCTGCGCTGGGCGCCCAAATTCCACAGTCCTGAATTGTGTTGGAATTGAAGGCGGTTCCTCCTCGATGACTTGCTCTTGCAGAGAGCTCAGCGATGTTCTTGACTTCATGCTTGCCGTGCGCTGAGGCCTTCCGTCTTCAGGATCGCTGGCCTTCCGCCTGGCCACAAGGGATGCATCGGAGCTTCGTCCGTCTACTCGCAGTCTCTCCGCCGAGCTCCGTGCCGAGAAGAAGCCACTGACACTCGATGTCTCACTGTCCTTCGGACCATTCGACTCGGGTTGCGGCGTGGATGAGCCTGAGTTATCGGAATCTTCGTAATATTCCTCCTCTTCCTCGAAGACATCCGCCATCGTGGAGCTGCTGCCGAACCTATGGATCCCGCGGCGGAACTCGAATGGAGGCATCTCCGGGGAGCTCTGAGCTCGCTGATGATGAGCGTAATGCATCCCGGGTCCACTGAACCTACTTAGTCCCGCAGCGCTGTGAAGCTGCCGCTTGGCTAGTCCGCCGGCTTTCTGAGCTGCTTCCCATTCTGGATTACGTGGTAAAGGAGTGTTGA
The DNA here is from genome assembly GCA_002270565.1 of Stenocarpella maydis. Taxonomy (NCBI): domain Eukaryota; kingdom Fungi; phylum Ascomycota; class Sordariomycetes; order Diaporthales; family Diaporthaceae; genus Stenocarpella; species Stenocarpella maydis. The sequence goes on along the minus strand of NQMI01000025.1, from coordinate 268,713 downwards.
AAGGACCCAGAGCCGCATCCAGGTCAATCACAGGGTAGGATGTGTCTTCCTCCGTGACAGGTCTTGGTGGCTTCCAAGCTTCTGTTCCTTCCTGATCATGATCCAGCTCTTCTATCATCACGGTGGGCATAGACGGCTCGCTCTTTGTATCCGCAGAATCGGATGCTGTGTCATCGTCGTCTTCGTAGCCTGGACGGCTTGGTGGGGGCGTTGGACCACGGCGGCTAGCCTTCTTGCTCTTGCTCCGCCGACCCTTTGGCCTCTTTGTTAGTATTGAGCCTGCCCAGGTCTTCACCTTCTTCTGCTTCTTGCCCGACTTCTTGCCGGCCCTTTTCGCAGTGCCTTCTGCTGGCGGTGCTTCCTTATCCCCAGATATTGGCAAATCTGTCCTCGAGACTTCGCATGAGTTCAGGCTGACAGGCCGAGATTTTGACGGTGAATGGGATGCAGAGAATTGATCGAGCCCGAAAAACGACCATCTCTTTGCGATTTTGGTTGGGCTAGGGTCAGGAGACGCTGAGGCATCAGGCGAGTTGAGTGGAATCCCAGAAAGCAGAGGTAATGATCCTCGCCTCTTCGGCCCAGCGCGGGATGTACCCTCCTGTGGGGACACCGAGGTGCTCTCGAGGACCGCACCGGCTGTGCTCGGTCTGAAGTCCGACTCAGCAGCTTGTGACGGTGTGGGTTCAAGGGGCGACAGGGATTCATCCTTCTCCAAAATGGGGGTGTTTGATGCCGAGAGAACTGATGAGATGCTGCCCGAGAGAGAATGGCCGGGCCTAACCGTCACCGTACTCGAGGTGTCGCTGGAGACTAACGAAAGTGGCCGAGGTATAAACTCCAAGGTGTCCGAAAAGCCGACTCTGGCTCTGCCAAACGACTTCCTCTCGGCGGGCGCCGTGCCGAACCTGGGGAATCCCTGAGTCTGGTCCGGTCCTGCGCTTTGGGGCCTGTTGCCCTCGACTGTGTCTTCTGCGATTTGAGCCACTTCATCAGGACGTAGAATGGGGAAGGAGAAGTGTTTGTTCAGCTCTGGTCCAGATGGGCTTGAGGGGGCACTGTTTCCCCGAGACACGTCGCTCGAGTTTTTGTGTAGATTAAGCCCAGTTATGCTGCTGAGATCATGGCTGGACATGGCCGCAGACCGTCGGTGGGCATGGCGATGAGCAGGTCCTCGCCTATTTGGCTCGACTGGTGCGAGGTTGGGCGATGTCGCCGAACCGTCTGACTTAGTTGGGCTGGAGCTCAAGACCTCCATCCTTGCGTTGCCGGATCGATATTCACCTCCAACAAACTCGCTGCCCCCACGCCGGTGAGTCCCTCTCGCAGGGGAGGGGCGTGGGGATTGCTGAGGAGACCGAGGGGCGGTCAGGAAGTCGTGAGCGGGCAAAAGCGATGCAGTTGTGGAGGCGAGGCTTGCGCCAGGGTTGAACGAAAATGCGGGTAGGGCGGAGGAGCCATGGGATGGGAGGTCGTCGGTGTTGTGGGTACCCAAGGCTACCAGACCTGGCTCTATTGCAGACCTCGGCCGCCTGCCGGTGGCGCGGGAATATGAGGAGGGTGCTGAGGCGGACATTGACCTCGGCGGGAAGACAAATGGCGGGTTTGGTGGCGGGGCGTGTTGTGAGCGAGGAGACAACTCGGGAGCGTCCAGAGAGTCCCCGAGGCCTAGGTTGCCTCCATGAATGGGAATGGAAAGATGGCGTGGGTTGTGAACACGACCATCGTGAGGCATGTCGGGAACAATGGTAGTCGCCATCTTCACCAGGAGCCGCGCTGCGGCCAGAAGATCTGATGGCTACTTGACCAGAGGTGACATGGGGTACCAAAGCGGCTGCTCGTTGCCTCGGGTGTGAAGACCCCAGCAGTTTTCCTCTCGGGGTGGGCGACCTGGATTAGGTTGAATCGATCTTCGACTCGTTTTGGGTTTCGTTGGCTCAAGAGATGGGACGAATTCCCGTGGAAATCCGACCTCAGTATGCGACCGGGGCCACAGGCTGGCTGGTCTGCCTTTTCGTCTGATGGCGGTGGTCAACCTAAGTTGGGAAAACGTTGAGAGAAACGGCAAACGAAGCAGGTGCTCGGATGGAGGGATGGCAGTGGCGCGACCGAAGCAGAGACGGACGGTTTGTTTGCGGTACCTTTTGTGGAGTATGTGGTTAGCGGTGATGTCTGTCACCGGACCGTGGTCGTCGAGTATCGAGACTGACTGGCTCCCGTCTCAGGGTGCGCAGCCGTGTGTGCAGTCTTGAGCTGGAGCGTGCGCTGGAGCGGGAGCGGGAGTTGGATTTAGAAGTGAATGCGAGTTCGAGTTGGACTGGTTTGTGCCGATTTCCGGTTGCGAGGAAGCGAACGAATCGACAGAGGGGTGCACGAGGAGGAATTAAGGCAATGATGCTGCTTCTAAGAATCTAAAGGGTAAACTGGATTAAAGGAGTGGACGGTCAAGACCAAGCAGGAAACCTCGTGAAGATTTCCCACTGGAATTGAGCCAGAGGTGAGGGAGGGTGAGGCGAGGGTGAGGCCGGGGAAAGAAAGAAGGCGGGCGACAAGACCAAAGGTTGGTGGTGGTGGTGGTGTGGTTGGTGATGGGTGGTGGGAAGAGAGACAGGCGGGCCGCAAAGAGCAGGCAGGAAAGGCGGCCGCCGCGCGCGAGTGGACAGGCGGGCGGGACAGGGTCGGGCTCACTTGGTCACTGCCCAGGTAGGTGGTTACTGGGCAGTGGTGGGCGGGCGGGCACCTTCCAGGTTGGACTTTGGGAAAGCCAGGGCACGGGCAGGGCATCATACCTGCAAGGCATGGCCAGGGCAGGCCAGGTCGTGGCTGGCAACCGCGCTGGCAACAGCAAAAAAAATAGTGCACAGGCCCCACACGCCGACCAAAACCGACTGGGCCCACCGTATGGGAATAGCCCAAGGCAGCCAGCAGGGTAGGCCCCTGCTGGATGTGTACCAGCAGTTGTCAGGGCAGGAAAAGGCTGACTGGAGAGGAGATACGTAGGGTACCTTAGTACCTAGGTAGGCAGTGAATAGGTACTGTGCGCAGGGGGACCGTACTTGTGAAATTTGGCCAGCCAGCCACTCAGACGACTCGCGACAAGGGCCTGCCCACAGTTCGAGACATCAAGGGAGACACGGTACCCCAGCCTGTATGCATTCTCCTCTCTCTAGTGTACGGAGCAAGCACACACACACAATCCTGCCACTGTTCCCTCCCTCGCTCGCTTCTGTCCCAACCCCGTGTCGGTTCCCGGGTTCTTGTCTCATTCATGGACCCCGATTGCCCAGTGCAAATTAGGGAATTAGAGAGGGCCATGTGGTTGATGCAATATTGCGACTTTGGAAATTGGAAGCCCACGACTTGATGCTATTACCTACCATGGACGCGCTCTCGACTTTGATAAAGCAAGGGGGGTGGTTGTGGGTTGCCAGCCAGCCTTGCCCAGCCACCAGCAAACAAACTGACTGTCTCTCATCAGCATGACGGATACTATGTACCTAGGTATTTTTTTTGAGGGACATATTCTGGAGTCTTGACTCTGGGGCTCTTGACCCCCTGCCAAATCTTGGACGACCCATTAATCCAGCGCTTCATCCAGACAGCACAGTGGGCAGATGGCGGCCCCTGCTTTCCCGATTCCGACGCCAACATGAGACCTGAGGGCCAGCCTTGATTGGGGGGTCGGTCTCCCGAGGGCCCGGCCAAGGGCTCGCCCACTCGACCTGGCAGTGGCAGGCATACGGAGCACATACATTTGAGATACCGTAGTGTGACTATGTATATACTAGGCATTTATTATATGCACACACTTGATCTAGTTGGTGTATGCTCAGGATCATATGCCGCTCTCTGAGTTAATTTACAGTCCTTGGGTCCCCCTTCCCCCCACTACTAACCATCGGGAGAACTGCTGCTGTGGGTATGGGGTATGATAGACAGAGACTATTGCTACCTGCCCTGGGCACTACCGTATAATTGGAGTGGGACGTCTGGACTGGTGTGTTATCGTCAATTCAGGCACGCGACGCCTCTGATTTGCCCGCCACAATCCAGAGCCAGGACCACTTCCCCTTTGGGCGTTGAGGTGGTATCCAACGCCGTGGTATACCCCGCTATCAAAGTTGCGATCTGACAAAGTTAGGGGTGCATCTGCGGAGGCAGTGCCCTGAAAATCCCATTTGTCAGGAGGTGCCAGCTGATGCACGTCGCTTCGCACCGCTGCAACCCCCATATCGCCCACTCTGGGTACTCTTGTACTCTGCACTTCTGCACTTCTGCACTCTGCACTCTGCACTGCACCTGTAATGCTGTGCCCGGCCAGCCTTCCCACAACCGCACAGTGTGGGTGTGCACAAGCGCTGGCACCCCCTTGTACCTGCGTATGCGATGGACAGTGAATGCATGCGCGGCGCCGTCGCCCTTGCAGCTGGCCAGCCTCTGCTGGTTTGAACGTTTCGAATCAGCCGGCCAGCAACAGCAACACTGAGGCCAGCCTGTCCAGCTAGCAGTACTAGCCTGTAGGCAAGCACATCAGCGAAGCGTGGTCGTCACTACTACCGCCGTGACTACCACGGCCACCACCATCAGCCACAGGAACAGTTCGCCATGCGAGAACCGATAGGAGATCGACGCCGTGGAGTGCAAATCGCCGCAGAGCAGGGGAGGCCCAGCCGTGGTCGCTTGGGCCCAAAGGGCTGATGGAAGGAAGATCACTTTGATCGGCCATCCCTGGCTCGCGCACCCTCCCGCGCATGATGGCCTGGCCTGAACGTGGTCCAACACTTGAATTGGATGAAACTGGCCCTCTGCTGCCCACGATCCGATACCCCGACATCAGCGGTGCACCAAGCATTTCGAAGCGATGCGCAATCCAGACGTCCACACAAGTCTTGGTCCCAGCGCCTTGACCAGCTGCTATTCTCCTTCCGCGGAGGCTAACAAGGGCTCGGCTTCCGTGCCGAGTCCCGTGGTGTTTCGATCCCTTCTTTGTTATGCCGAACACGGTTCTTCTGTCAGTGTTGTCTAGTGTACCGGATCTAACCCCACTCACTCATCGATACCTCGATTCGGAGGAGGCGCTCTCACAAGGCGCCCCGACCTTGGACTCGAGTCGTTCGAGTCGCCCCCGAACGCCAAACCGGGCCTCGCGCTAGCGTCGCAGTGCGCAGTGGCACGGTCTGTGGCGGTTGCGTTGGCGACAGAAGGGGAAACGCCCATCCGTCATCCATCATCCATCTGCGACTTTTCTGATCCGTCATGTGCTCGATCGGGACAAAAGACCCGCCTCGTGTTCGTCTTGTCCCTGAGCCGTGCAGTGGCCTCGCAGCGGCCTGCAGTGGCCTGCAGCGGTCCTGCAGCACGAGGTGCCTTGGCTTCCTTCGTAGGAGGTGGACTGCATCGCGCTACTACGGCTTACTGGCCTGGAGGGGTCAAGCCAAAAAGCTAATCTTTAATCGCTCGTCAATCGCGGGGCCAGGAAAACCAGCTAGTGCAGCAAGACAGTCTACTACTGCACTGATTGAAGCTACTGCAGGCTCGGGTCGACTGTTCGTCGGGCAGTCGGTTCAACAATTCAGGATCGAACAGTATTGACCTAGAAAAGACATGATCCTGACATAGCATGTGTCTTGTGATCTGTATGACTGCCAAGGCAAGATTTCAGAGTGGGTAAGTCAATTCAAACTTGATCCTGAGGTCCCACTCAAGGTCATCAGGGCATTGCGATAGTGAAATATACATACAGTATTGCACCGGGACCGCGGTGGACATATGTCTGGCATGGTGGTAATATCCCGCAGATTGCTAGCTCGATACATATCGGTACAGTGGCTGCGGAGCCGAGGTGCAGCCGGCTTTCGAATGACCGTAATCTCGGGCGAATGCCGCCTGCTAATAACGGCATATCAATCCAAAGGTGAATTTTATGGGGTTTCTGGCCTGTGCTGCCTGGACGCATGCCTCCATTACCGCTTGACGAGTCTTGTCTGAGACCGGCTCATTAAGAAGACTCAAACTTTCGGCGAATGCCAGGGAAATGGCACCCGCCGAAAGTCTTGACGACTATGAAGAACTTGACTTTGATTACGCGCACCAGCCAAGCAAATAGGCTGGACCCTGCGTGAACATTATACACAGCCTGCACTTTGATGCTACGATAATTTGCACGACTAGTCTCCAGCGGATGAGATTGTATCGAGATGTCTATTTATTTTCGGCCGGTATTTAAAGCCTTGATGAGCGCGTATGAGGTATGCCACACCCGGCCATACATTGGACGTGGTCCCCAAGCGTTGTGACCTAGTCATCCTATGACTTGTTGTCTACCAGTGCCCGTCACAAGTCGTGAGTCAAGTATCGGGCAACCACTTAGCAAAGGACCGGGCTTTTTCGTGCGGCTGCAGGTTGAATGGTTAGATCTGGAGGGTTGTCCAATCCGGCCTGCCCGGGTGTACAGTAGTAATCTACTCCTGCACAGGACAGGGCTGTTGGTATAAGTCATGAGGACTACCCGTCCACCAGCGAGTGCGCTTCCCACCGCCTAAGAGGCGAAAGAACGGCGCGTGGGCCCCGCCTGCAGCAGGCTGCGGTGCTGCACGCCTGCACGCGCCGCGTTGAATGATGGTGGGATAGCAAGGAGTACGGAGTAGTGTAGTGGAGGTGCAGACGCGAGATCCCTGCAATCTCACCCTGCCCCTCCAAGGGCGGTGAACAAAAAGGTAGGCACATCTGGGCAGAAAATTTGCTCCACCCTATCGTATCCAGTTTGCTCTGAGCGAATTCTCGGCACTTGGAAGCAATTCGCTCACCGTGTCTTTGTCTCCCAAGGCAATCCCTACCGCTTGACGACGAGAGAAACCTGCTTTCGCAGCGTGCAGAAGAGGAATCTCATTTGACTTCTTGACAACTTAATTTCCTGCCGCCCTCTGTCATCATGCCCACCGCAGTCGGCGACGCCGGCGCAAAGCCAGCAGCACCCTCAACAGCCGCCAAGCAGTTGGGCATGAGGAAGAATGGTATGCCCCCCCCCCGGTCCCCCGTGACGCATACAGATTGGTGTACAAGATGCTGATCCGTTTGGGAATGTCAGGCAAACAATGGCATGCACCAAAGAAGGCCTTCCGGCCGGCCTCAGGCCTGACATCGTACGCGAAACGGGCCCAGGACAGGGTGGCGCGAATTGCGGTCAAGGCGAAAGAGAAGGAGATGAAGGATGAGAAGGAGGCGGAAAGGAAGGTGAGTGCTACAACAAAACGACTGGGCCCGAGTCACAGACCGGCGACACTGACAGCACGCCCCGGCGTACAGGAGCGGATAACGAAATTGAAGGAGAAGCGCGCGGCTAGGGAGGAGAAGGAGCGATATGAGAAGCTGGCTGAGAAGATGCACAAGAAGCGGGTCGAGAGGCTGAAGAGGAAGGAGAAGAGGAACAAGCTCCTCAACTCTTGAGCGAGGGCCGCCCGCGACCTGAGACTTGCGATTCCACAATCACACGATGCAGATCGTCCCGGCCAGGGCCAGCGCGAGCGCCAGGGCGGCTTATCCGGGACTTCGGCGGCGCCCTGCGGCCGGCCACTGTTGTACCGCATCTTTCTGGACTACATATGCCGGGGCCCATACTGAATGGAACCCGGCTGAGCTGGTCGTGTCCGCATATACCAAGAAGGACGGCAACCGTGATGGAGACAAGAGTATCAGAGTGGAGGCTCCTGTTTGATTGTGACACTGCGCCTTGCGAAAGCTTCGCTACAGACCGAGCGCTGGCTCAAAAGTCTGGCCGGTACAAGGTGGCCGAATGCGACGGGCCGCCGGTGCGAAGCGGTCCGGACAATTGGAAGAGACACTCAGTATGAAACTGGCTTGAAAGGGCTGGAGGATGCCACCGTTGACGAGTCTGCACTCTATTGTGTACATAGCATGCGTGGTACAGAGGATTCTGAATATCAGCCTGGGGTTTCAGCCTCCCGAGGGCTGGTCCATCTATTTTATTTCATCTCGCTGTGAAATCGGCGCTACGACATTGGCAGCTGGGCTGACAGGCTGACAAGTCCCCTACCCGCAAATCCGACAGCACCCGCAGCAGGGACCCTTGCATGCAACCTTGGGGTAACCAAGACCTCCAGCTGATCTGAGCTGATGACGACGGTCAATATTCGGCGGCCATTCATTCACCTCCCCCCCTGAATGAAGATCTCCTACCGACGAAGTACAATGCGCTTTCCACCGTAGATTCAGCATCACCGGAAAGCAAACACCGTCCTTAATACGTCTCCGGTACTACTACGTAAAAGGACCCGAGACGTCTGACTGAGCTCGAGCCGGACAAAGAGCCTCGAGGCTTAGAGCCGAGGATGTCGGGCAGCGGAGTCTCCTCGCTGCCGGGCGCGCAGAGAGAGCAGCAGCAGCAGCAGCAACCACCTGCGGCAGCCGCGCCGAAAGCATCGTCCCCGAACCGCGCCCACCATCAAATCACCCGTTCAATCACCGAAATCACATCGCCAGTCCGCCTGGGCAAGCACCACACCCACATGCCGCATCACCCTCACCACCACAGGATGTCGCATCACAGGAGGGACCGGAGCCGAGACCACTCGGATGATATAAGCATACCGCTGTCCGCGGCCCCTGTGGTGCAGCTGCCCCCGAGGGCCTCGATGGACGTGCCCCGGGCCGAGGGGTGGACGCCTGGGGCCACGAGCGCCAACCCCAGCCGGGCTGGGAGCATACGGATAGCGCCGGGCGGGGGGGACGCCGGTGGTCTCCGCGGGGTGCTCGCCGCTGGCGAGGACGAGGGCGAGGCACTACGCCGGGCAAAGGACAGAAGTGGTGCGAGGACGAGGTATGTTGCTACGATCTACGACCACCTCACAAACCTCCCCAGCTACTGTGGCACTGGCCATCCGGTTCTAACAAAACATAGTGACCTGAAGAAGTCACTCGCGGACCTGGTCAATGTCTCGACAAGCACCACGCGGCGCCTCGACGACACCTACTACGGCGTGCTGGAGAAGCTCGCCTCCCTGCAGAACACGGTCGCGGCCCTCAAGGAGCTCGCAGAGGCGTCGGCCTCCATGAACGAGGGCTTCACGGCCGAGTCCGAGTCGGTCCTCGCCGAGGCGCAGGCGCAGCTCGACGCCTTTGGCCAGTTTGACGAGCAGCAGGCCCGCGTGCAGGCGCTGCAGGACCGCTTGCACGGCGGGCGGCAGCGCATCGGGGCGCTGAGCGAGAGGGTGGACGTTGTGCGGCAGAAGGTGGAGCGCTGGGAGCGCGCCGACTACCTGTGGCAGAACAAGACGCGGAGGAGGATCAAGATCGCGTGGGGCATGCTGCTGGGCTTCGTGCTCCTGTTGCTGCTGCTGTACGCCGGGGCCACGGCGTACGCGCCTGAGCTGGAGCCGGACGGGGTTGCGCCCGATTTGAAGGAGGACGCCATGCTGGCGAAGCTGAAGCTGGAGTCGGGGGGCGAGGGGCCGTTTGCCGACCACCAGGACAGGTGGAGTGTGGCTCTCAACGTCAGCAGGGACAATGCGGCGCAGGGAGGGGACGAGGCGCTGAGGGCTCTAGACGAGCTATAGCATTGGGATTACTGGCGTTTGATTGCAGCATTTACTACGGCACAGACCAAAATTCCGTCTCGTTTCAGAGATACCCACTATAGCCCACTATGAGGAGAAATGCAAGGAGCTTCCAAGCAGACAACAGCTCAGCCCGGAATCAGTCCGCCGCTCAGTGAATGAATGCCCAGCGACACGGCTGGCGAAGCTGCGGATTGCCGAGATGCTCGGCAGCGAGGACCAAGACGGTCTTCGGCAGCTCCACGACATGGCACGTCCCACTGGGGCGCAGTGCGGCTTGGCGGGGCGCACATATTAGAAGTTCAGCCTGACCAGGTTTATGAGGGAAATACATGTGATCCTCAGGCAAGGGGAAACAAATTTTCCAACCTCCTGCCGCGGAGCAAAGTTGCTGACGGCACCAGCGACTACGTTGCTCCATGGCTGGGGTGGGGGGGGTGTGTGAGCAAGACACGCGGCCGGAGCAAAGCCAACTCGCTGGCTCGTTGGTTGTGGTCATGCCGAAGGCAGCGCAGCCTTGGTGAGTGGCCTGGAGTGCATGGGGTTTGTGGGTGAGAGAGATTCGGTGGATTTATCACCTATCAGGGACACCCGTCATTTATCAAACCCAGACCAGACGTCATCGCCTTGCAGTCACACTCTCACACCACCGTCTTTAACGAACATCGAGACACAAGACCGCCATTGGGTCAGTGGACTAATAAACGAGACTATGGCATAGTACACAGCCTTGCAGGGCTGGGGAAGCAGAAAGTATTATGCCTTGTCCTAGGAGACCAAGGACTGCTATTTCTAGTAATTGATGGGATATGCTGTCGCGAGTAAACAGAGCAAGTGACCCGGCCCTAGTTGCTATGTCTGACACCAAATTTCCGATTCTGGTCAGGTCCTTCCCTCCTGTGACTCTGGCTTGGACAGTCAAGGCCCGGGCAGTGCAGCGGCGGCGTTCGTCATCCTTACTGATCCCGGCCAAGATTTGCTCCCCACCAGAGCACAGCACAGGCACCAGGCCCCAGGTACTGCACCACAGTAGCACCTAGCACATGTACCTGAGTTTCTCATCACCACCCCTCCTCCAGCTACTACTACTAACTTCCAAGGCTACTACTACATCGGCTGCACTGCGCAGACCCCCACCACTTCCACCACCTTCTTGGGGACTCTTCCGGCCCTTAATTCTTTCTCCCTTTGCAATATCATCTGTTTCTATTCTTTATTCCCCATTTTCCTCGAATTTTCCGGAATCCCCCTTCCACCCTCAAACAGCCAGCGGAACTTTAATACGCCCAAGTCTTAGCCCGCCGTGCCGGACAGAGTTGCCCAGGTACCTGCAGTTTGCTCCCTGTCACTGCGCCGCAGCCAAAAGAGCGACACCTCCGGGAAACAGTCCCTCCCTACAGACGCCGTCGAAATGTCCGCAAGTGCAAGCACGGGCACAAGCGGGAAACCAGGACCTAGCACCACAAGCAGCACAGGCAGTGACTCCAACGGCCATGCGACCGAGTCCGGAGATGCTGCGACGCTGCCCGTCAGGACGAACAGCAGCAAGTCCAGCCTACCACCACCGGGGCAGACGCTCACCGGCAAGCAGGAGCATTGTTCGTGACTACCACAGCCCGCTGGAAATCACATGAGGACCGAGCTAACGGCTGGCGCACAGATCTGAAGAGGGAGCTCATATCGGAGCAGGTGCGCTGGGAGATCAGCGAGCTCAACTCGCCCACCGCCCTCCGGCGGTTTGGCGCGCCCTTCAAGTCCGACCTGGGCGAGGTCACCCCGTACGACTCCGAGTTGCCGATCCTGCGATTCATCTTCGTCCACCATGTCCGCGAGTTTCCGTTCCTCGACAAGGCCAGGGAGAAGGAGTTCTGGCAGGACAAGCTACAGGTCTTTCTGGAATCGTTTGCGAGCAAGAACATATCTTCCTCGGAGGACCGTCTCGAGGAGACTAAGCGTCACAAGCTGGCCCTCAAGAGCCAGAAGCTGGTGGAGCTGATGATGGTCTCGGGAATCCCCACCTCGTCTGGGTTTGAGGAGAGGATCCGCTTCTCTGAGATGGAGGTCGTGGACAGGGACGCCATCGACACCGGGCTTCTTCATACGCAGCCCGAGGGCAACTACATCAATGGTTGGGATGTCAATATGGCCGGTGTGCGCGTGACAAAAGTTCGGGGGAACATCAGGTCTCATAAGCATGCTGTTGGTCGCGACTAATGGCCCTGGAAACTCGGATATTGACTAACACCGCCCAGGAATTCCTACTACGCGTCAAAAAGAAGGGTGGGCTGGAGTACTTCATTGGCCGCCGCTATGGTGATTTCAGTCGCCTCCACAAAAACTTGCGCACTGAACTGCCTGGCAAGGTCCTCCCGCCGTTGCCCAAGAAGAACAAGTCTAGTTCCACCACTGCCGGCATTTTTGGCTCGGGTGGCGGCGACTCGGACAATGACTCTGTCTCATCGGCGTCTACGCAGAGAACAGGTCTGGCCCCCAATAATGCGGAAGAACCCAGCAGCAGGAGGCTATCAGTGAGAGGTTTGTGGAGCAAGCCTGATTCTGGCGCTCAGTACAGCACTAACGCTTGTGCAGATGCCCTAGGTCATAAGAGAAAAGGCTCCGCTGCCTCTTCGATGAGGGGCTCACCTAGGCCGTCGATGGACGACAGGCCATTGACACCTCAGAGTCCGGGGAAGGGTGAAAATGTAGTTCTGTTCCGCGAGAGCCAACGGATATCGCTAAGGTCTTTCTTGCGCTCCATGCTGCAGAATCAGCAGATTGCGCAGACCAAGGCAATGCAGGAATTTCTCACCAAGGATCCCATCAAACTCAGCGATGACGACGTGGCAGACATCGTGAGGCGCAAGGCAGTAGATGCGAAGCGCGTGGACGAGCAAAAACAATTCTACGACATCGCAAGAAAGCGCGCAGCCGAGTTGGACATCTATATGGAGCAGTAGGTTCAGTTGTCTCACCCTAGGTCGTACTTGGCTGACAATTCTCCTAGATTCCGCCAAGAGATCGTAGATTCCAACGGCCTCACAAAGCTGTTCCAGGAGATCAAGGATAAGGAGACGATCCAGGACCTGAGCATTCAGTACCAGAAGTTCGCCGAGTGGTTGCGGATAGAAGTCGCAGCTACAATTTATCACTTGTTCTTGGCAGAAGACAACTCCCCGGAATTGTTCACGCAGGCGAAGAGGATACATTCTCTCATCCCCTACACAATCATCAAAAACATCATCCGGATAGCAAATCCCGCGGCAGTAATGTCAAGTATCTTGGATGTGTTCCTCGCCCAGCCGTTTGGAGCCAAGTCACTGATGCAGAGGATTTTCTCCCTGGCACTGCACGATGGCATCAGGAGCTTCCAAAAGTCCATAGACGCAGTGGTAGCAAAGATTGGCGACGACGTCTTCGTGGAGAAGCTCAAGAAGTACACTAACCTTGATGATCATCTAAAACTCGCAATTCGCGAGGAGGCCGCAAGCGAAGATGTCGACCTGGTTGTTGCCGTACTAAGATCAGATCTCATCGAGCCGGGTCTCACGGGCGAGCAGATCCAGCGACTCTACAACGCCTACGTTGCCTTCAACAGCGCGGTCGAGAATGTTGATGAGGAGCTCAAGCAGGGCGCACAATTATTCTCGTACCTCAAGACGCTCATGAAACTGTACACTAGGCAGCGGGACAAGGAGATGATGCTGCATCTCATTGAAGAACCTGTAACGCTGCAACTCTTCCGGGACCTGTTCACAATCTTCTACGAGCCTCTTGTCCGAGTGTATAAGTCTGCAAACGTCTATAGTAGTGTCACAGACTTTGCCGTCTTTATGGACGACATGATACAGGTATGTCCAATACTATGGGACTCGCTTGGCCCTTTACTAACTTCATTTGTAGGTGGTTGAGAAGTGCCGTGAACAAGACGCCTCGGCAGATCCAAACCAGACCGTCCAGGCTTTCATCGACCTCTGCCAGAGGCACGAGCACAACTTCTACAAGTTTGTGCACGAGGTGCACGTCCATGACAACGGCCTGTTCACACAATTGATGGGTTGGATTGAGGATATACTGGAGTTCCTCCGAAAGGGACCCCGAAACGGCGCCCTCGACATCAACGCACTCTTCGAGGGGGCTAGCAGCAACCAGACCATCGACAAGGAAGTCACCATCAAGGAGATCAACGCGCTCATTGCATGGCAGGAGGCGCGCAAGAAGTGGCACCATGACAAGACGCGGCAGAAGATGGCGGCCGACGGCGGGCAAGGCCAGCTGGACATCATCCCCGGCGGGATGAACTTCACTAGCGCCGACTTTGGTCTGGACCAGATGGACCTGGAGGACATGGGCTACGACGACGACGACTCGGATGAGGAGGCCGAGGAGGCACAGGACGAGCTGGACCCGATCGAGGCGGAGCGAAGGAGGCGCGCCAAGAGGCAGGACCGGCTGCGGCGGACGGCAGGGGAGCCCGAGAAGCCGCCCGTGAGCGAGGTCCACAAGCTCAAGGAGAACTTCCTGGTCATGCTGAGGCAGGTGCTGGCCGAGTAGGGGCTTGGAACTAGCGCCTATAAACCTTGGTAGTCGCTCAGCGGTCCGATACTCTCACCTGAAGTTGTGTTGCGAGCGACTCCTGGGACTGGTCCAAGAGGGGACAATCATAAACTTCGAAGTTGAAATTGTTTCAGACCTGGGTAGACCTGCACCGTCTGATATGGTGAGGTTGTGACACCCGGTTCTTAGAATTATATAGATACGAACGTTATTATTGCGGAGTATAGTCCTCATGCACTCCTTCCTACACCGGATTGTATCCTGTCCCGGTGGCTTCCGTGTCATGCCTTTGGTCGCAGCGGCCAATGCCTGGGTGTTGTCTTGGATTTGATATTCTGCTTTCAGGCGCCGGCACAGAGGGCTTGATAGAACGCGTCGCACAAACAGGGGGTTTATGACATTTGAAGCCTGGGATGTCTCCCTACATAATCCCCCATAGAAGAGATACCGGTTGAAGGCCGATCTCATATATTCACGGACAAAACAAATGACTGTACTTGCCAATCGGCTTGTTTGCTCCGCAGAAGCCTGTAACGGCCGTATTGCGGACCTTTTCTCAAAATGCCGAAATACGAACCAATAGACACTCGTACTACTGTGCTTTGACGACCTACGACACGGAACGTAGTTCCAGTTTGCTACTGAGAAGGAATCATTGTGAGTGGCTGGGAAGTTTTATTCTTATCGTGCTCATTTGTAAAGTTCTGGAAGTCATCATTGGCAACTAATAAGAACGAAGCAAGATTTGCACAGATAATTGTAGGACTATTCGTCGATCTTGCGAACATCTAGAAGTATTCCTAGTGTGGCAATAGTAGTGTGCAACAGCACATTGGTGGGCTATCGCTACAGCCACCGTACTGTAGCCAGAGTGCGTAGTTGCTTACTAAGCAACTACCACCCACTATATAGACCCGAGATAGCTGGCGGGCTACGCCCACTGCACCCACTACTCGAAACACAGAGAGAAATACAAGAACAACACCCCACTCGTATTGCAATACGTGACCCATCCAACACCTAGATTCTAATTGATTACTCCGGTGTCACTAAGCCGTCACATAGAATTAAAGAGTAATGAATTTTCCTGGCTTTCATCCCAGCAACGGCTTTAATATTTATACTTAACAGGGACATTAGCATTAATTCATACATAGGTGCATAGAGGAAACACGGCTACCTACAACATAAACTCCAGAGCTTCAGGTCAATGTTCTTAAAAAGGCACCAAAATTCTATAAATGGCGACATGGAATACGCTGGTTGACAAGGTCTCTGATGGTGTTTAGGCATGGACTGAAGCAAAAGACCCCATAAAGTAACATGTAACTGAATTTAAATATTCACCCAAAATGATTGAAAATGTTACCAACCAACACACTCCATGGTTTCGGTCGGGGCCCTTCATCTTAATTATCTAGGTACTCTTCCATCTGACAGGCATGGTCGTATCCACAGAAGAGCGTTTTGTCTGTCCCAGTGCTACACGGAATAGGAGATCGACCATGATTGATAGTAGAGTTAGTTACATTCCGGCTCGTAGTCGAGTATTTAACTACCCGTTGACTTTTCCCATCACATCCTGCCAAAATAGGGGCCGGGCGATTCCAAGCGAGATGCCCTCAGAATGAGAAGCATGCCCGTCTGAGGAAAAAAAGAAGAGGATTGTACTCACGCCCATGACAGTAGTACAATATCTTAAGCTGGAGGATCAATCTGTGCACGAATGCCAGTCGTGTGGAGCCTTCTATTTGTGGTCGGACTTGAACACCTTGCATGGGTATAGAGTTATACTCGGCAGATACGGAAAAGGCTACAGACGATACTTGCAGCAGCAATGACATCTAGAGTAGGAGCATCAATGATCTTCAGTTTCCTCTGTGCTGGAGTCCCTTCAGTCCTAGTTCATAAGCTCTCAGAATGCTAAACAAGTAACGCTCGCGAGGAGAGAAACAGAAACAAGAACTCACACATTGTGGGAGTATAATGTGAAACGAAGCTTTCTGAAAGGATAAAGGCACCCATCTATCTACAACCCCAGCACTATTTCTTAACATTACAAGATCAGTTATTGTTTCTCCACCGTACCTGCGGTATTCAGCTGTTTTCTTGTCCACAGCAATGATCAAGGTTACATGGGCTAACCAGGCCCTCAAAGTACAAACTCAATAGTTGTTTCATTAAGTCACTACTCAAGTTGGAGGCAGTGATGTGTGCCTGAGCTGAGCTCAATTTGTGTCACAATAAAAGGCTAGGGGTACTACGCAGAGTGGGTTAATCACATTTTGCTCAAATAATACAGTGCCTTAGGAAGGGGGTTGCTGTTGACAACACATCTGAGGAGTTGACACTGGTGGTTGTGGTGCTATCTCGGCCTCATCACGTTACAGCAGCCACTGAGGTTGTGATCATTGTCTTAGACCGGCGGTCCGGATTTATTGAATTTCAGATTTTTAAGTTGTGATATGGCTTGGGCGAGCTGCTTGTAGATGTTCTGCCACCTCTCTTTGAGTGGTATAGGGCTACTGGTATTGAATTAGAGGATTGAGATGGTGCATTCACTGATGTGGCTCATGGCGATATACTGAGGCATCCTGATCTCATTCTTTTCTGTATACTAGAAGACCTTGGGGATAAGAGTACAGGTATTCTCTTTTCTATCTTATAATATATATATATATCATTCTAAGTACTTCCTTTGCTGAACTCTAGAAGTTAGTAAACTAGCTGACGGCTAGGATCTGGGTAATCATCCTATATAATTTAAGTTGAAGGATATCTATGAGACTGAAGAAACCACTTAGAGTCTTGGCAAGGTAATCGCTCGAGGTCCTGGCTTTGGAAATAAAGTTATGTATCCATAAACCTAGAGCGATGAGGTTGGAAGCTGTCGTGTTTACCAAAGGTAACAAAAGTATCCTTTTCATATGCAGTGGCGGCGGCAGAAGAGAGACATGGCAACAGGACTATATAAAAAGTGATTTAAAACGGACCAGAGCCGGAGGATATATGGTCCTCACACTGTAGCTTTTGTTTTATATGCCTCAGGAGATGGGGGGTCTAGTGGTTTGTCCTCAAAGTTGGCCCAAGACTAGAAGCTCAATGGAGAAGGAGGTGGTAGGTTGCCTCTTAACACATGAAATGGCACACCCCGCCCAGATGAGGTAAACTATAGGTTCGTATGGGGCAGACTGCGTCCGATCGTGTCATTATCCAGGGACTTTGGTGAATACTTCATGTCCTTGGCACTGCTGCCTGTTTAGCCATGCAACACAGTGGGCCTGAGCATGACTCCCGCACAAATGGCTTGTGTCTACTATTGGTGGATTGGTTTCCAGCCCTGTATGTCATTGTTGTATTTAGTTTTATGTTGTGTACCTGAGTACCTAGGCAGTGAACGGAGAGAGAAAAGGATTTGTTTGCACAGTTGTTGAGTGCAAGGTTCCCAGTTAGATCTGGGCAGCTTTGAAGGACGAGCGCCTTTCGTGGAGAAACCATCAGTGCACTGCTCTAATACAGCAATGTTTTCAACCATCCATAAAAAATAGTCAAGGTCACGCAGCTTGACAAGGACAGTCCGCTGCGGCTAGTTGGGCCCCAACCCGGGTGCATCAGTGCTGTCAAGTCAGTACCGTGCCTCATGGACCTTCGGGCACACCCACCTTCGGGCAGCACTAATTCAGCCACCCACCACACAAAGTGAGGGCATTCGACTTATACGCATTCAGTCATTTCTTGTACTATCGTAATGTTTTTATAGTCAATCAATAGCTTTTTAAATGCTCTATACGCATCGAGTATCAAATGGTGTTTTGTCGGGGTTGGTAGCGATATGGGCCGGCAGAATCCCGCACTAGATGTACTCCTTCCGGAACGGTGATTCTCATGAATTGACATTCTTCTCTGCTACACCACCAATCGAATTACCCATCATGGCGCCCAAAAAGAAGCCTCAGGGGCGTGCAAAGGACTATACTCAGTCTGGCTTGTACGATGCAGCATTCGATATCACAGATAAGGGCCTCACGCCCTACACAGCTGCTCGGAACCATAGTGTGCCGAGATCGACCTTATTGAAGCAGATAGAAGATACCAGGCCTTCAGATCAACAGATTCAGCCTGCCCAACGCCTATCTAGTGCCCAAGAAGAGGACATCACCAAATGGATCCTCAGACAAGAGAAATTGGGCTATGCGCCTACGAGTTCTTTCGTGAGAAGTCTCGTGACTTCACTCCTCGCCGAGAATGGTGATACCAGGCCTCTGGGCAAGAATTAGCTCACCTCCTTCAAGAAGCAACACCCTGAGGTTATCTCGAAGATGGGCCGTAAACAAGAAGCCAAAAGATTCACCTCATTCACTCCCAAGGCAGTCAACTAGTATTTTGACAAGCTAGAGGACTTTAACTGGGTGGAAGCAGACTTGATAGTCAACGTAGATAAGGGTGGTATCATGGAAGGAAACAGTATGCCTAGTACTTGTTTATTTACTTGAGGATACTATTTTTAACTGACTTTTGAAAGCCTACAACAAATTTGTACTAGGAAGTGCTGAGAAGCAGTCCGTAGCCGTCAAAGAAAACGCCTCTCAAGCCATTATCACAGTAATCGACTCTGTGACCGCAACAGGCCACTATTTACCCCCAGGCCTTATATTCAAAGGAATGAACCTCCAGCAACAGTAGTTTACGAGAGAATTCCGGAAGATCGTGCCCCCAGAGTGGGGATTCGAAGTCTCACCGAATGGCTGGACGAGCAATGAGATTGCTATCAAATGGCTACAAGATATCTTCCTTCCGGCAATAAATAAAATCCGGAACAATAACGAGTCCCGAGCAATTCTTCTCATACTTGATGGCCACGATAGCCATCGAAGTATTGAGTTTATAACGATGTGCTATAGGCACAATATGAACCCATGCTAGCTTCCTGCATATACTTCTTACAGTCTTTAGCCCCTTAATAATGGTATCTTTAGCATACTAAAGGGGGCTTTTAATACAGAGTCAGAAAAGGTATCTAGCTATACCAATTCGACTCCTCTCGGAAAGATCAACTTTATCAGATATCTACTTAAAGCCCGGAAAGCCGTCACAGCTAGAACGATCAAGAATGCATTCAGACACTGTGGTATTTACCCTATATCTCGTAATAAGGCATTGCAGCACCCAGAGATCAAGCCAGATCAGCCAAATAAGCCGGAACAGGAGAATTCTGGTGATGCAGCCAGTGTTGAAGCTGCCGAATCATCCAGTGAGGAGGAAGAGACTATCACCAGGGACTATATAATGAGTTTAGCCCCTCGGAATAATCGCCCGGCTAGATATAAAGCCAAACGGATTGCCAACGAGATGGATAGTCTTCAGTCTCGCATTGCCTTACTAGAAAACGAGAACCATGGCCTTAAAGTCGAAAAAGAGGTCCGAGAGAAGACACAACGCCGTAAGGCTATACCCAACCCCAACGCAGAGTTTACGACTATATTCGAGATAGGGAAGAAAGACCTCACTGTAGAGGCACTGGAAGAAGAGCCACGGCCTCAGAAACGCCGTAAAGTTGCTCAACCTGAGGTGGAAGTAGAGGAGGAGGAAGATTCCGAGAATGCATCTGAGCCAGAAGTTTTGGAGCAGATTGTGGCACGCAGTGGGCACAGAGTTCGACGTCCGGCTAGATTACAAGATTGAGTGACTTCTCACGATCATTTTCATATAGCTACGAAGTGTGCATCACCAGAATTGATTGAGTTGTGGCTGTTTGAAAAACTTCTCTTTGTGTGGTGCGGTGATAATTAGCGCTGCCCGAAGGTGGGTGTGCCCGAAGGTCCATGAGGCACGGTACGCAGATGCTCGGGACGGCAGTGAGTGCATTGCGCCACAGAATGTTATCGATACGGAAGAACCATTGGACCGGGTGGTTCTTGCCGAGCGAGCGGGTTGACTAAGAGAGGGCGGCGGCGTATGCTCCGGAATCGCATCAAACCTTAGAGAATTTTCGGCATCCAAGCCGCGACGCGACCAGGTTTTGATCGGTCGACCCTCACGGCCAAAACGCCCCCATTGCACCCCAGACCTCACCTGCCAGTCCTAGTATTGCAGTATGTGTGGTGTTACTGCCGTCCTGGTTCGTGACCCTTTGCGACGCAAAACCACTCCCATGTTATAAACTAACCTTTCCCCCTCTGATTTGCAGCTGGGCGACACCAAAGCCACCACGGCCGCCGTGGACTTGCATGAATCTCTTTATTTTCTCCAACACGTAAGTTGGCCCCCAAATGGCCTTTTGCCATACCTTGCCTGACCCATTCCATTTCCCGTTCCTCACTGACAAGTGAAAAAACAGCGCGGTCAAGATGCAGCAGGTATCACAGTATGCCAGGGCGGCAGGGTCTACCAATGCAAGGGAAATGGTATGGCCGCCAAGGTCTTTGCCGAAGGACGACGCCTCGACCAGCTGCCGGGCTGGTGCGGCGTTGGCCACCTGAGATACCCTACGGCGGGGACATCATCTGCGTCCGTGGTACTCCTAGGACCGTGCTTTTAAGTGTCACTGACACGAGGTTTGGGTTACAGGTCCGAGGCCCAGCCATTTTACGTCAACTCGCCCTTCGGGCTCACCATGAGCGTCAACGGCAACCTGGTGAACACCCAGTACCTCCGCGAGTTCTTGGACGTCGAGGCCCGGCGGCACATCAACTCCGACTCTGACTCGGAGCTCCTGTGCGTATCCCTCGTGTGTGCCTGCCTACCGGCGTCTTGGCTCTGATTACTGACACCGCCTCTAGCCTCAACATTTTCGCACATGGGCTTAATGAGCTCGGAAAGGCTCGTGCCAACACGGACGACATCTTCACTGCGCTGAGCGAGGTGTACTCGAAATGCCAGGGCGCATTCGCATGCACCGCCATGCTCGCAGGCTTCGGTATCTTGGGCTTCAGGCAAGTCCCTCCTTTGATCTAATGCTGTGCGGATCCTAACCGGGATATCGTAATCTAGAGACGCAAATGGCATTCGTCCGCTCTGTCTCGGATCTCGGCCGTCCGCGACCTTGCCAGGAGCCACCGACTACTTTCTGGCGTCGGAATCTGTCGCCTTGAAGCAGCTCGGCTTCGGGAATATCGTGGATATCCTGCCCGGCCAGGCCGTCTTCATCCAGAAGGGAGGCAAGGTCGAATTTCGACAAATCGTGGAGAGGAGATCGTACACGCCAGACTGTTTCGAGCTTGTTTACTTCGCCCGCCCTGACTCTTCCATCGATGGTCTCTCCGTCTACCGTAGCCGGCAGAACATGGGAGTCAAGCTGGCCAAGAAGATGAGGGAGGTCCTGGGAGAAAAGGGCATTGCAGACATTGACGTTGGTGCGTGAACTCGTACCGCTGCCCCATCCCTTTAGAGAAAAGTACTGACAATATTTCCAGTCATTCCTGTTCCCGAGGTAAATGGGCCCATGCGACCTACCCATGTCGGCTCGCGCACAGGATGCTGACTACTGGGGACCTGCTCGTAGACTAGCAATATCGCGGCAGCCACTCTGGCTGATCGTCTGGGAAAGCCGTACGTGACCGCTCTGATCAAGGTAAGTCTGGAAAGCCTCGAGAGCTCGGAAATGAGCACTAGTTGACCAGAACAAGAACCGATACGTCCACCGGACCTTCATTCTGCCCAGCCAAGCTCTGCGACAAAAGAGCGTCCGCCGCAAGCTCTCCCCCATAGAGTCCGAGTTCCGGGGCAGAACCGTATGCCTGGTTGACGACTCGATCGTGAGAGGAACCACTTCGCGTGAAATCGTAAGTCAGCTTTGAAAAGATGCCAGTATGGTCGCAGGCGGGCCTTGCGATGGAGAAGAATCTTTTTCTTGCAATTTGAGCGTTACTAATGCGTGGTTTCTCCAGGTTCAAATGGCCAGGGAAGCCGGTGCGGTCCGCGTCATCTTCGTTTCGTGCTCCCCAGAGTGCATATACCCACACATTGTACGTGTGACTGCCACTTCTCGACCCTTCAAGTATATTGTGTCGGGTAGACATACTGACTGTGTACCTCCGAAGTATGGCATAGATCTTGCCGACCCTGCTGGTAAGAGGACATCCAACGGCCCCTGATGCCTGCGTAGGCCGAATAGCCTCTAAAGCCAAACCCCTTTCTTCCGAGGACAATATACATGATGCTAATACTTTGCGCAGATCTGGTTGCGCACGGCAAGACAAGGCAAGAAATTGCTGAGCACATCCACGCGGACGAGGTGATCTTCCAGGACCTTGACGACTTGAAGGCCTCGTGTATTGAGGCGGCCGAGGGCCCGACCGAGATCGAGGATTTTGAGGTGGGCGTCTTCTGTGGAAAGTACGTCACAGATGTGCCCGATGGGTACTTTGAGCACCTCAGCAAGCTTCGAGGCAAAGACAAGAAGAATGCGGCTCGCGGAATCGGGGCAGGAGGATCTGGCCAGCACGCAACAGTGGTCACCAATTCGGGGCCTGTCAACATTGCCTCCCGACAACCTGGCGAGGAGGATGACGATGCTGGAGAGGACGGCAAGGAGAACGGCAATAGTCGGCCGGAGCACCGTGAGGACATCAGGTACGTGGAAGCGTGTTGCGTTGTTGACCCATGTCTGTCTGCTGACTGATGCCGTCGCAGTCTTTACAACATTGCCAGCGAGCTCACAGTGCACGAGAAGTCGTAGGGCTCGTTGCACAGCGACGAGAGCAGAGACGCTCCTAATGAGCAAGGTGACGGCAGGCTTGGGCGTGCGATGACCTGGCTGTGCTGTTCAGACAGCGACAGTCGGCGGAAAGCTGGCAAGGTAATGGCGGAAAAACGCATGCGTATTTTGTTGTGAGGCCGGAGACCAATGCGTGCGCCTCAACGGACCCGGATCTTGGGCACAGGGGTTGATATTTTAGTCTCCGTTGGTAGGTGATGCCACCAGGTGATTCAGGATTAGAGGATTTTAGAATTTGGCTCCCTCGCGGCCGCAGACAGTAGAATCAGAGATCGCGCAAGTGTAACCCAAAGGGCGGTGCCGGAGCCCCAGTGTGTGCCAATTGCCCGCTGTGAAATCGCACTTGATCATGCCTGCAGGCTGCAGTGGATGCGGCGGATGAGCGAGGGTGACGTGAGCGGCTGGGGCATCCACCGACGATGGCGCAGCGTGCAGTCAGTTAGTCAGTGATACACTGAGCACACCACCACTTCTCCGTACAGCACCTGAGCACATGCACATGGGCGGCCCGTGCCCACCCCCACACCCCCAACCACCCCTGGAGACTCTGGCGTTGCACCGCTTGTCGGTTGGTCTTACAAGCCTAACAGGGGGGGGGGTGCGGCACAAGCACGGGGCTAAGGCGTAAGCAACCCACTCGCTGCAGTGGCTGGAATGCCCACACAATCCGGTAGTACCTGCCCATGCTAAGCATGCTGGCATGCTATTAGTAGTGTACATACGTATAATGACGGTCCCAACGATCCGAACCGACAGGCCTTCAAAATACGCCAAGCTGTCTGTTTCTTCAACAACCAACCCCTGAGCCTGGCCCGGCCCATAGCTGAGCAAGCGTGTGCCTCTTAGGAGGGTTTCCTTTCCTTCTTCTTTTTTTCGTTGTTGTTGTTGGTACATGGCCTTGCTTGCCTGGTGACTCTCCAAAGGCTTGACCAAGGCCCAACTCTTGTGTGTACCCGCACCCAGTCCGCCGTCCCCAATTCTTCGTGACGCGGGTTCTTCATGTCAGCGTTTCGTCTGGACTTCCCCTCGCCTCGGATCATCTGCCCACCAACCTTCGAAACACTGCCAGACTGACCCGGCCCCCGGACACCCTTCCAAGTATCCGATGAGTTGAGCATCCGGCACAGGGATAGAAAGGTCTCCGTCATGGCTGCAGAGAACGACGATGAGGTGCCGGCGACCTCGGCAGCCTCAGAAACCAATGGGAACCAGTCGACCGCCAAAGAGAAGCCGCCCGAGCCCAAGCCCACACCTCCTGCTGCTTCCACCGCCCCCGCCCCATCGACCATGGCTGTCGAGTACGACGACTTTGGCCTACCCATCAAACCGCGCCCCCAAGTCCAATACACAGAGGAGGAACTGGACAATGTGCAGGACACCACGGAGCAGCCGGAGCGCCGGAATCGGAGCACCAGCAGGACTTCGTATCGCACAAGGCCCAATGGCAGTATGCACAGGAAGACAAGCTCCGCTGCCTCCACCAGGTCGCGGAGGAGCGCGCAAGAGGTCGCCGATGAGAGTAGCAGCGGGGAGGACGACTTCAAAGATGCCCAGTCGGCGCCCCAACCACCCGAGCCTGCGGATTCTGGTGAACGGCCCAAGCCGGATGAGACATCGGCAATTGCTGTCAAGGCAGAGACCAACCCAGAGACGGAGCCGGGCAAGCCCACAGCCAGGGATGACAGCAAGGAGGTCACGGAGAAACAAAAACCACCACCACCAACACCCACAGCGGCACCTGGGAAGGTCGAGGCAGACAATGCGAACGATAAGGGAGCGAGTGGTGAAACAGTCAGTGTCGAGAAGAAAGACGCGCCAAAGGAACATGCCAAGCGCGAGTCCACTGTAGTCAATACCGCCGACGCCAGTGGCATTCAAATTTCCGAATACTCTCATCTACAGTTGACGACACAAAAGAAGGAGGAGGATACTGACGACGACGGCGAATGGCAGACCATGCCGGCATACGCACCCTACGATATATACGACGACGACAATAGGCTAATTGCGAAAGAGCATAATGAAGAGGAGGAGGAGGAAAGCTACAGCTATGCGGGCATGGGAGGAGCCGGAAGGGGCTACACAAGGGTCTTGGTGGACGAAGACGCCGAGTCTGCCACAAGCATGGACGACAACACAAATTATCTATTCAAGAATGCCGGCGGGACGAGCATGATGGACGACGACGAACAGACTAGAGATGCCGTCTCGCAGATGCAGGCTACAAAGGATCTGTTGACTGAGGGCCAGAGGATTGCGTATGTCGGCCTGGTGAGGATAGAGCTTTCCCTTCTGGTCAAGGTCCTGGAAAAGGCACCGTGGACCAAGGCGACCAAGAAAGCAGGCCAGCTGGCAACAGAGGCAACAAAGATGTGGTCCCAGAAGATCATGATCCGCCTCTACACTCACATGGAACTCAGCTCCGCCGAGCAGATCATGATCGAGCAGTTGAGTGAGCACGGGGTCATGTCGAGCGACCTGACGCCGCAGCTCATGGCCAACGCCAGGGTAAAGAACCCCATGGCGGCACGTAAAAGTTCAACATCAAGCTCTCGACCCTCGCTGGCGTCTCCCAGACCTTCAGTCTCTTCACCGAGGATACCGGGCCACGAGTCCCCGGCATCACCACCTCCGGCCTATGACAAACACGAGGGCGAAGAGCTGCCCGAAGTACGGACTCCGAGCCAGCTGCCAAGCAGCGAAAAACTGGACATAGATATCCGGTGGACCATATTGTGCGACCTCTTCCTGGTGTTGATCGCAGACTCCATCTATGACGCGAGGTCAAGGGTCCTCTTCGAGCGAGTCGGAAAAGCCCTGGAGATTGACTGGATCGATATCTGCCGCTTCGAGAAGAAGGTTACGGAGGCCCTCGAGATGCAGCAACAAGCAGAAAGGGAGAACTGGAACGAAGACGAGCACATGGAGACTCGTCGCAAGCTGGCGCTGAAGAAGCGCTACATTGCCATGGGGCTGGCGACGGTTGGCGGCGGCCTGGTCATCGGCCTGTCTGCAGGCCTCCTGGCCCCCGTCATCGGCGCTGGCCTGGCAGCAGGTTTCACAACAATCGGTGTGACGGGAACGAGCAGTTTTCTTGCTGGGACAGCAGGGGCGGCAATCATCACGTCGGGCGCCGGGGCTGCCGGTAGTGTGATCGGAGCAAAGGCTGCCAACCGGAGGACCGGCGCTGTAAAAACCTTCGAGTATCGACCACTGCACAACAACAAGAGGGTCAACCTAATTGTCACCATCTCGGGTTGGATGACGGGTAAAGTGGATGACGTCCGCCTACCATTCAGCACCGTCGACCCGGTGATGGGCGATATATATTCGGTCCTGTGGGAGCCTGATATGCTGACCAGCATGGGTGACACCATCAACATCCTGGCTACTGAGGTATGTTCGACCACCATCTGAAGCGCAGCCTCTTATCTTATTTGCAGCACACTGACCCGACGGCAGGCTCTCACACAAGGTCTGCAACAAGTGCTTGGCAGCACGATCCTCGTGAGTTTGATGGCAGCGCTGCAGCTGCCCGTCGTTCTGACAAAGCTGTCTTACCTGATTGACAACCCGTGGTCCGTGTCGCTCGATCGAGCATGGGCTGCCGGTCTGATCCTAGCCGACTCGCTGATTGAGCGAAACCTGGGGACAAGACCTGTCACTCTCGTGGGCTACTCTCTTGGCGCCAGGGTCATCTTCTCGTGCCTGCTCGAGCTGGCTCGCAAAGGCGCATTTGGCATTATCCAAAATGTTTACATGTTTGGTTCGCCCATTGTGGTCAAACAGGATGAATATCTGAAAGTCAGGTCCGTGGTGCCCGGTCGATTCGTCAACGGGTACCACCGCAACGACTGGATTCTTGGTTACCTCTTTCGCCTGACAAACGGCGGCATCCGCACCGTTGCTGGCCTGGCCCCCATCGAAAACATCCCGGACCTGGAGAACGTGGATACCTCGGAGCTTGTAAATGGCCACATGGACTACCGTAGGGCCATGCCACGTCTCCTTCGAGAAGTGGGCTGGACGATCGAGAGCGATGAGTTCACCGAGATCGAGGACCCGGACCCGGAAAACCACACCAAGAGACAACGCGAGCTCATTAACGAGATAGAGGAGGCGAGAAAGGAGCTTGAAAGAGAAGGGGCTGCCGAGAATAGCAAGAATAACCGCAAAAGCGGAGCGTTCGGTGGTTTCTTCAGCCGCAAGAAGAAGGCGCAGAGGGCTGAATGGGAGGTGTATGAGGACTCCTCGAAGACGGTGACGGCGGCCGCAAATGGAACCACCTCGAAGGTGGAAGACAAGGACGGGAACAACCACGGCGTACTGTTTGACGTCGACGCGATCCGCGCAGAGCTGGCCAGGACAAAGGATGATGACACGCTGCAGGTGAGGGAGCTACAGTCGACGCTGCCGCCGATGAAGCTGCCGAGCCCGGGGCTGGCCTCGAGCACGAGCCGAAGGGAATCGCTGACATACACAAAGAGCTTGGACGCCTACTCCGGATGGGGTTCTTCAAACCCCTCTTCCCCGGAATCCACCCGAAAGCACAGGAACGACGAGATCCAGATGACATTCGACACACCCTTCGAAGACCCTCACCGGTCGCATCGGAGCCAGACGTTCTCGAGCAACGCGTCAGATGCATCAAGGCCAGGCCTCAAGCCGGCGCAGACGGTGCCGACCATACCGACGGCGAACCCCTGGGCGGTCGACCCAGACGACGACGATTTCGGCAAGGAGAAGGATGAGATCTCCATGACTTTTGCCTAGAATTACACGAGATGACATTTCCAATAATATTCTCGGGCGTGAGATGGCTGGCCGGTTGGTTTTGACCTGGAGACGTCCAAGGGCTTCATGGTTTCTCCGAGGCCGGCGTCATAACAAACCCCGCAAATTGCATCGAAATGGCCAAGAGGGCATTTCGTTTGGTTATTATTGATGGTCCGAGCCCGGACTGTTGACGGAGAGCATGGCCGGGAGAGATTTGTACTCTATCTCGCACGACAGGTCTAAATGTTGTGCATATATAATTCAAGCATCAAACCGCCCTCCCGCAAGGGAAGGTCGAAGAATGACAAGGGCACACAGATTGCCAACGTGGATCAAAGCAATGTTCCAATTCTCTAGCGATGCATGCACGACGAGACTGGCGAGCGATACGTTGGGCCAAGGAACCTGACCCGGGGCCCACATGAGTCCGTGATGGTTCAACCGCAGCGCACGGTAAAGTATTCAACCCCATATTCGCCCGCGCGCTTAAAGAAATATGGTCTGGGTCCGGCGGCCTTTCACCCCATCCAAACCCCCACACCTTCTTTTTTTTTAACTTCTAGNAATTCTCTAGCGATGCATGCACGACGAGACTGGCGAGCGATACGTTGGGCCAAGGAACCTGACCCGGGGCCCACATGAGTCCGTGATGGTTCAACCGCAGCGCACGGTAAAGTATTCAACCCCATATTCGCCCGCGCGCTTAAAGAAATATGGTCTGGGTCCGGCGGCCTTTCCCCCCATCCAAACCCCCCCCCCTTCTTTTTTTTTTTTTGTCTGTCGCTGGCGTAACTTGCCTCGTGGTGGGATGCAACGCGCATGGTTGCTAGTGGTGTTGCTTTATACGTCGTCGCACAGGCGGCGAGACTTGTCTTTCCGATCTGGGACGCTCGGTAATGACTGGCTCTTTGTAACATCATCTTACATGCATGCATGCACATCACTCCCATGATGTAGACTGGACTGGACTGGGCCAGATTAGGCATTGCAGAGGAGCAAACGGTTTTTTTGGTAGGCAAGCCAAGCCACTGCGTTCGGTTTAAATAGCAAGACGCTTCCGGTTGGCCAGTGCGAAACTGGATGTCGTGCTTGCTCCCTGCAGCCAGTCCTCCTCAAGACATGTTACTCCGTATGTACGTCCCTCTCGCGCTTATTATTAGACTGCAGTCCTGCTGCAGTCACAAGGGCCATGACGTGCCAGTGCAGCCCGGGGCTGGCGCAGCGCCCTGATTAGGGCGGATCACAGCAGGCGGCAACCCCACCCCTGGCTGCGAGGCAAGGAGGAGCCTCGAGTCTCTAGGAGTATCGCTGACCGGGGGAGGAGCTGAGAGATAAGTGTATCTGTATGTAGATACCTGACATTGACCACACACAACGCACACAACGCACGCACGCACGCAAGTCGCTCTCGGCGCGGGCACCCACCGGGGGCTCCACGATGCTGCTACTGCCGGAAATTGTTGGTGTTCCACCCGGCAGAGTCTAAGTAAGTGACAAGAGACAACGTGGTGTGGATTGCCGTTTCCGAGGGTCACAGAAGGTGGAACAGAAAGGAGAGAACACAAACCTCGTGCGAGACGGGGGCGCCCACGGCAATTTTTTATTTTGTTTTTTTTTGGGAAAGGAGGGGGGGGTAACGTGAGGATTACGGATTCTGTGCTGTGCTTCCCACCCGCTTGATGCCGGGGCGACGTCTCTTCTCACCAAACACCACCCCTGAGAGACAAGAGTGTCATCAAGAAGCTGATCTGCAATGCATTATTCTGCGTATGCCCGATCTCCCCAGGGGTTGGCTCCTTAGTTTCCAGATCGGAGGACCAAGTTATTGTTTCCTGCTGCTGCCGCCTGCCTGCCCGACCTTCCGGTAAGGTGGTGGTGGGATGCAGGAGAATGGCGCAGCCTCGCGTAGTCGCAAACGCTGCAGTGGCTTTCCGAGTGTTGTGCGCGGTTGTGCACGTTGTGACCCGTCAACCATGTCAGACTCGATTCATCATGGAAACGAGCTGAAGAAAAAAGTTAGCCAAACGTGTGAGCTAGACAAACGGGGGGGGGGGGTCCTCTCCCTTGTCGCGTCCTACGCCAGATCTGCATGTCCCAACCAACAGCCAACAACCAACAGTCAACGGTTTTTATCACTCACTCTTCTTTCCTTACTTTCCATACTTCTGATTCACTTTCACCTGCCATCCCGTTGGTTGGCGGCGCTGCCCTTCTCTTCTCGTCTGCCCCAGTCCTTCCCCCCCCCCCCGCCCTTGTCTTTCACATATTGCCGTTTTGGGATCACGCCTCCTCAACAGCCTGGGTCTATGTTGAGGGCGATGCCGCTCAGCACCACCTAAGAGCCGATCTCTACATATTTTCACCATGCGGATATACTCACCGGCTGCATGGGCCCTGTTAGGCACCATTATCAGCAGTGCCGCAGCGCAGGAGTTCCGCTTCGATGGTCCATCGTTTGCCACCGACGATGTCTTCGGTGCAAGCGCGGCGTCGATTTTTCAGTTTGACGATATCAGGGAGGGGAAGAACTTCACCTTGACCCAGATAGGTGGGGCAGTGCAAGTCACTCGCCTAGATCTCATGGATGCAGGACCTCATGGAGAGGGGTCGACACTGGCCTCATGGTGTCTGGATGAGAGTGAGAACTGTACTTCGACAGCTGGGTTTTCTCGTTAGTACTCTATGCCCGTTTCCCACCGATCCGAACATGCTCGAGGTTCCTGACAGGTTCCGGATTCAGTAAGCAAGGTCAACGACACCACGCATAATATCATTCTAGAATCGGAAGTGATCGAGAAGCTTGCTAAATACTTTGGTGCGGTTTTGTATTTCCGTGCCGACTGGCAGCTCAATGGCGGTGCAGAGAAGCGGTCATCATGGAGTCAAACCTGGTCCATTGCCGGAGACCAGGAACAGGTCACCAGTATCTATCACTCTTACACCTCGATGACGGCCGGGGCCTGGGCATTTTCTACCGACGCTGCAGCACCCACAACGGCGCCCAATGTGTTATTCAACACAGCATCGCCTGTAACGACGTTGCCCAGCTCGAACACGCCTACAGGAGAAGGAGTGCAAAGTACAGGCGGCATGTCTCAGGGTCTCGCGACAGGAGCCATCGTTGGAATAGTTGTGGGCTGTGTTGGAGGGCTGATACTCGCCGGTCTCGTGGCAGGCTGCTTTTGTCTGCGGCGGCGACAACAAGACGCTGACGGTGACAGGGGCAGCAGCCGGGGTGTGCAGGACACAATCGCAGAGAAGGAGGCGCGAGCCAGTATCCTGGGCAGAGACCAACCAGACACGCCGTATTCCGAGCAAAACAGTCAACAACCACTGCGCCGGGGGCTGGGCTTGGCCGGGAGGAACGGGAGTGGTGCCGACCTGGGCATCGGGCAGGCCATATCAGGCGAGCGCGGCGCAAGCATCCGCAGCGGGAGCCTCCACACGGTCGCCAACGTGGACGACCGCAACTCAGGCGCGTACTCCTCGCTGGGCGGGGCAGCGGCGCACTCGGCCCACGGCACGCCAGTCATCGGGTCCGGAGCCTTGGCCAGCGGCCACAGCAGCCCGCTGATACGGCCGCACACCCCCTCGATGTCCGTCCACAACCGCGGCAGCGTGGCGATGGGCTCCCCCATTCCGCGCTTGTCGTCGCAGCTGGACCGGTCGCCGTCGCCGTACAGGGACGGCGCAGGGCAGCACGACTACGGCCAGCACGAGCGCCACCCCGTTGCCGACGGCGCGGACCCCGTGAGGCAGGGGCACTCGGGCGACGATACGGCGCGGGCCCCCTCGTCGCTGTACTCATCGAACCCGCTGGACGAGGCGCAGCCCACATCGCCCTCGAGCCCCAAGGACAACAACGGCGCTGCGGGGGCGGGGGCGGGGGCTGCAGGCCGAGCAGGAGGAGCGTCGCCGCGGCAACAGGGGCACAGCCGGACGAGCACGCCGTCCGGGATCGCGCAGCAGTACGCACACCTCGTGGAGGATGGCATGACGGACGACGAGATCAGGAGGCTGGAGGAGGAAGAGCGGGTGCTGGACGAGGCCATCGCTGCTGGGCAGGCGGGGACGGCGGGGAGGCAGAGGTGATTTGGGTTCTCACTTGCTCTTATACTCAGCCAAGCCTTCTACTCCATGAATACAGGCGTCTCGTGCTCTTCGAGGTGTGCACTGCACGTGCCGTTTGTGTCGTTGCTCATCTTGTGTGAGGTGGTGGTGGGTGGGCATGAGGAGGTTGAAGAGGTGCCCATGGCAGTGGAGGGAGAGAGACTCGACATTGAGCAATTGATGCATCTCTGGCTGTCCCGATCTGGGAAGTGACCAGGGGGAGATGTTCTCCCAAAGGAAGGAGCGGGTGCTGCGCGTACTTACCGTATTTGGCCGCGCCTGCCGTCTGCCTGGTCCGCGACTTCCTCTTCACAAAGAAGCCTCTTCGCAACATCTAGCTGTGGCGTTTCGTTTATATATATAATACCTAACCTCCTATTCTTATAAGAAACTCGAATATTGAGATATAATAAATATAAGGTTACTATTACTTAAATATTTATATTATCTTTAAGTTTTAAAAAACTTTTATTAAATCCTTATTTTTAAAAATAATATTTCCAGGTCTATATACTGGAAAGACAAGCAGACAAGTAATAAGTCCTTCATGGCGCAATTGGCTAGCGCGTCTGACTGTTAATCAGGAGGTTGGTGGTTCGAGCCCACCTGAAGGAGTTTCTTTTGCCCCTGTGGCCTAGGCACCCCTGTAGACAGATCCTTATAGGGGCCTCTAATGGACTGGGGAGTGGGTGTCTTTTTGTAGGTTTGCAACCAGCCTTAAGACGTAGAGGTTTATTTTGGAGAATAACTCGCTTGATGATAGTAGTAAGGCCTTATGGGTTAGGGGCTTGTTAGAAGTGATAATTATAAGTGTAGTATAATTATAGAGATTGTATAACGTTGTAATGATAGTATAGCGTAGGTGGTGTGGTTGTTATCCGCCGAGCAAGGCACGTCGGTCGCTCCTTCCTATGTCGTGGGCTGCTTCTTCCTGAAGAGCAGCACCTGCCTGCCTGATTGATGCACACGCACTTGGGCAACGGTCCGCATTGATCACCAGGACCTGACCATCTAAAATCTCAGCTTCTAGCTAGTTCCAAGTGCTCTGACTGCAAACAAACTCAGGGGTGGAGATTTGAATGCTAGGTGCCTCTCAGTATTTCCAGCGGTATATAGTCTCATGGCCCCCTAAACACGCAACCGTATGGACCGCTCTTTTGCCATACAGAGCCCAAACCGCTGCTTTGCGCAGAGTTTTGCTGAATAGTCCTGCATAACAAGAACTAAGTAGCCAGCTAACTGCGAATTCTATGCGCGCGCCTCGACTGTCCTTTGGCCTTTGTACCGGTGCCCTTTTTGCCCGCCCCATCCGTTCGCCGTTTGAAAATGCAATCGCGCTGTTAAAGCCCACTGTAAGAGAAATGAAACATGCCCAAACCTGCCAGGCGCCCGACGCAACGGGGCACGCAAGCCTCCCTGCTTGTGTATCCTACGAGGTCGTGCCGTAAATGTCACGGCGCGTCCGCCGGCCTTGCTCACCGGCCTGCCTGGGTATCTAACCCCTGTTGAAGAACCTCCCCACCATCCCGCTCGCAATGTTCCCGGCCATGCCTGTGGCGGAGAAGGCGCCCCCTGCTATGTTGGACGCCTGGCTGAACTTGTCGCACCGGGAGAAGGCCAGGGAATTCGTGACCGTCAGGGCCAGCGCGATGGCTGTCACGAAGAACGTCAGCTTCCGCACAACCAAACCTCCCTGACGAGAGGAGCCGCGCAGAACACAAGACTCACCAACAAGAGGCAGCCAGATAAACATGAAGCGCACGAGGGCCAATATGGCCAGCGCGACCCACAGCAGCGGCTGGACGTAGTTTGCCAGCCAGAAGAAGCGGCTGTCGGTGGGGTTGACCGTCTTGGTGCCGGGCTCGCTGCTCTCAAACACCCACTGGGAGTCGCCCGTGGACGGGTCGACCTCGTTCCACCAGCGCAGCCCCACGAGCCGGCGGCCGGCGATGTTCTTGAGGTAGTAGAAGTCGCCCGCGAGGAGGAGGATGGTGATGATGAAGATGAGGACGCTGTGAGGTTTGCGCGGGCGGGGTGCCCCTGTGGTTAGCTGCTGGGTTTTTCCCGGCTGAGGTCAGGTCTGACCGGTCGGTCTCGCGCGCGGGCGTGGAGGGGGGATTCAGGGAGGAGGAGACACGGCGTACAGGTTCTCGGTGAAGAGGAGGCCGAAGAGGTAGACTAGGAGGCTGGCTGTGGATTCACGTCAGCATTCGTCGGGTCCGTCCTTTCTTGCAGGGCCCGTCGTGGGGGGCGCGGCGACTTACACGACCGAAAGGCCAGGAAGGTAAGTAATGTGATGGGGTGCGAGCTCAGGCGCCAGCTCAGCGAGCCTGGCGCGGGCGATTGTTGGTGGTCCATGGCGTGCGGGTTCTGGAACAATTACGACAGGCGGCGACGGCAACAAGAACTTGGACTAATGCATGAAAGGAGCGGACTGGGAGTACGAATGTTATGTGCCGTTGTTGCGCGGGTGGGTCGTTTGGCCACAGTGTCGTGTTTGGAGCCGTAGCTATACTATCGATTGTGAGGTGCGCGGCACGTATGCAGCAGCCAGGTACGTACGTACACTACCTAGGTAGTATGCGAGCTGCCCGCGGCGGCCCGCTAAACTCACTGGCGCTGCACTGTGGTATTAACAGCTAGGGGGTATTACTCCCGTACATACCTAGACAAGGGACCAACCGTGACGGCCTGGTGCCAGGGTCCCCTCGTGCCCCTCGTCGGGACGTCAACGTTCTGGCCAACGTCGGCTATATACATCAACGTCTCTTTTCCCACAATGGCTTTGTCACCACGTATCCCAGGTATATATTAACTGACGCGCAGCATGACTATCACATTATTTAAGAAGCTGTAGTTCACAAGTCTGCCACAATGGCAACATCCGCACCAGTCCTTCGCAGGGCCCTGCTATACGGCAAGATATCCCATCTCGCCCACCTCCGCTTGTATAGATACCAAGGACTGACCTCCTCCCAGTCCCCGGCTCCTCCCAAAAGATGCTCACCAAGTCCCTGGGCCTCACCTCGGACAATGTGACTTATGACCTAGAGGACTCGGTGACGCCCCACGAGAAGCCCAACGCGCGGCAGGCACTCGCCCGGCACCTCTCGTCCCTCTCGTCCCGCCCAAGAGGCATAGGCGAGGTCGCGGCCCGCATCAACGCCGTCTCGACGCCCTACGCCCTCGAGGACCTGCAGGCCCTCGGCAGGGAGCCCCGCCTCGACGCCATCGTGATCCCAAAGGTGAACACGGCCTCGGACCTGACCTTTGTCGCGGACGTCCTGAAGCACGTCGCGCCCCAGCGGTACTCCCCGCAGGGCGCGCAGCCGATAAGGCTCCTCGCGCTCATCGAGTCCGCCGAGGCCGTCCTCAACCTGGGCCCCATCTGCCGCGCCGGCACCGCGGCCGGCGTCGGCCTGTCGGGGCTCATCTTCGCGGCCGAGGACTTCTCCCTGGACCTGGGCCTGACGCGGACGCCCTCGCTGCGCGAGTTCCTGTACGCGCGGTCCGCCATCGCCACGCACGCGCGGGCGTACGGGCTCCCCTCCACCATCGACCTGGTCTGCACCACGTTCCGCGGCGAAGAGGGCATGGCCCGGCTGAGGGGAGAGTGCGCCGACGGCAAGGGGATGGGGTTCAACGGCAAGCAGTGCATCCACCCCTCGCAGGTCGGGCTGGTCCAGGAGGCGTTCGCGCCGTCCGGGGAGGAGGTCGAGTGGAGCGTCAGGGTTGTCGTGGCCGACGAGAAGGCGAGCAGGGGGGACAGGGAGGGCGAAGCGGGCAGGGGCGCGTGGACCCTCGACGGGAAGATGATCGATGCGCCGGTCGTGGGCAGAGCAAAGGCTATCGTGGCCAGGGCCGAGACGTGTGGATTTGATGTCAACGCGGTGAGAGAAAAGTGGAAGAACCAGGAGCCTGAATAAGTGGCCAAGGTAGACGGACGCCCACTTGCAGCCAGTTTCGCCGCGGAATAGATCTTGGACGGTGCATCCTGTCTTGCGTGCTCTCTCTCTCGGGAGCCGACAGTATTCGCACCCTACAAAAGCACAGGACTTCGCAACGGATCAAGAGCAAGCTACTGGTAGCCGTGACTGTGTTATCTAGACGTTACCGTCTGGCTATATCGAAGAATCCCACAAATCTAAACCTTTAGTCGCGGTAATCAAAGCTGAGGTCCCCAGTTCATGACGTGACAGAAGCCCCCTTCCAACCCGGTGGAGGACGCCTCCATGAAATTGTTCCTGTAAACCAACAAGTGAAGTGACAACGCAAAACAGACTTGGTCCGAGTAGGACCCGAGATCAGTGTTCCAGGATCAAAGGGGGCGCCCCAGGCTCCTGTTGACAACGCAGTTACCCCTGAGAAACAATTTAAGATCCATTGGTGGCGGGCGGGTTTGGGAATAAAGGCAGACGCAATCGAATAGGTACTGTGAGTGATCAGTAGTGGAATTCCAGTCCCTTTAGAAAAACGAAATACTCCGCGCAAATGGCCGCCTGCTAACTCATGAGGAAATGATCCGATACCGCCGACGATGCTGGAATTCTGCTAGTGAAACGCAAGAGATGAAGAAGGAAAGGGCGGGATGATATCCAGGAGAAGAAGAAACAGTATAATATGCCAA
Source organism: Stenocarpella maydis (assembly GCA_002270565.1). Taxonomy (NCBI): domain Eukaryota; kingdom Fungi; phylum Ascomycota; class Sordariomycetes; order Diaporthales; family Diaporthaceae; genus Stenocarpella; species Stenocarpella maydis. Next base: position 232,358 of record NQMI01000025.1, on the reverse strand, counting down.
GATCGCAGGGTGAGCCGGCGCGTTTAGCGAATATCGAGCTGGAAAGGCTTGAATCGACCTCCTATGGTGGCGCAGCGAGGACACTTTCTTCGGGCGCCTTGCTCGGCCATGAGTACCTCGACACACTGCTGACAGATGCCACAGATGCACTCGGTGCAGGCGTATGAGTCTCGCAAGAGCGACACACTCTGACAGGCGGCACAGTAGATTTGAGTGTTCTGTGAGGAATAGCTGGGTGAGGAATCTGTCAATCCGCGAGTGCCCATGTGGAAGCTCTCTGCACTCTCGCCGCTCTCCACGGATGGGAAGGGTCCGGGGAGCTCTTGCGCGTAGTTTGGCGGCGTCAAGGCCTGCTGCAACGGGGACGCCTGGTATCCTGATTGGCCAAATTGCTGCTGGGAGAAGGGTGGTAAGGAGGCCCGCTGTATGGACACAGGGGACTGGGGCATCTACGTGTAAAGTCAGTACGGCCGGGCCGCCACTCAGGACTCCACGGTGGTTTGGTTACTCACGGGCGTCCGTTCCTCGTTCAGGTCATCGGCAACCGAAGTGGCTGCCTCAAGAAGGTCCATCCAGGGGGATCGGGCCGTGGGCTCGGCCGAGTAGGGTCTTGGCCGCTCCTGTGCCGTTGGTTGCAGAAGGTCCCCAGCAATGTCGATCTTACCTCGCTTCACCCAGTCTTTGGCATCTCTGGATCGCTGTTTCCGATGCTGTGTCTCTCTGCCCCGCTTGGTGACGGACTGTTTCCTGGACCGGTTCGGGCCCAGGGGCCTTTGTAGGGGAGGCAGTGTGGATGACCGCCCTGGGGGCGAGGTTGCCATGATAGAGGAGAGCAGATCTCTTGGCCGGCTGGAACTAAGCCCAGAGAAGGGCTCACTCGTGATGGCATTATTGTTGGGCTGTATGGGAGGGAGCTCGACGGAGGATCTCGTGATTCTATCTTTCTCAGAATCCGACACCCACTCCTGCAATGGGAGGTCACTAAAGTGATTCATGGGATCAATTTCATAGTGAAACTTTGCAAGACTCACGCCTTCAGCGTCCCAGTCCGATCCAGCGCCCGTCTTGTAGGTATGAGTATGCAGGGAGGCCAGGGCCGCCGCCGCATTGGCAGCTGGCAGCATGTTGCTGGGGTAGTCTTCAAATGGCCGAGGGGTCCCTGGGTTGCTGGATTCGTCACGGTAATAGGCATTGCGGTCGGGTGCGTAGGCCTTTGGATGGTGGTTCGGAGTATTGGTCGGCGCCGGGTTCTGCTGTGGCTGCTGCGGCCTCTCATTAGGGGGGGTGCTAATCATGAGGTTGAAGCTCTCCTCCGTGGCGGGAAGCTTGGAGATGTAGTGCTCTGGATGCGCCCGCCGGATATGTTCCTGCATGGACCGGTACCTTTTCTCCTGGACATGGAATTGGTGGTTAGCACAAACTTCACGAGCCGCACAGCATGCCGTCATTATACTGCCAATGGCTGATAGGCGCGGATTCCCAGGCGATGAAGGGGCGCAAGGCGTCGCGATTGGGGCGCATTGCGTCAAAACAGAACGTGAGGGACACGACGTACGCCGATGCAGCGCTTCCTGCAGCTTGATCCATCCTGGTTGCGCAGGGGACAGACGACTTCATTGCTCGGATCGGTGGTAATGGAGAAGGATGATGTCAAAGTCGATCGTGGTGGCATGTTGGGCGATGATGTAACGATTGCCTTGACCCGACCATTCAAGGCCGAGGTCGAGGTCAAGTTCGAGTTCGAGTTCGAGGTCGAGGTCGAGGCCCTCCGGGTCGAGTTTGGGCGCGGGAGTGGTCGTGGTCGTGGGCGGGGATGGTGGGCTGGAGCTCTTGTCGATAAGAATAGAGTTGCAAGCTGTTGGTGGCCGAGGAGAGCAGTAGTTGCTAGGGCAGTGAAGCTGTCGCATTGACGCCTGTCTGCCTGATGCGAGGGGAGGTAGGTGGTCAGGGGAAGGAAATGCAGGCAGGATGGGCACCAGAGCTCCAAGCTTGTTCTCAGCTTGTCGGGTTGTGACAAGAGATGTTTCGAAGAATAGAGGGCGGCGAGAGAGGAGGTGGTCTAGGAGGTGACCGGAAGGGGGGGGTGGAGAGGGCGGGGGGGCGCACCCTCGGAAGACTGGATGGATTGGGGTGCTTTGCTCGGTGCTGCGGCTAGGTACTTGGGGAACAGAGACTACTATGTAAGAAGCTGAGAAAGACGGTACCGTTGTACCTAAGAGATGGCTGTACGTGGTTGAGTCGGACAGGAAGTCTACTGGTGCTAGCCCTCGGCTGGCTCAGGACCGAGCGAGACCTAGAGGGCGCAGCGCCGGGACAAAGCGCGTTCCCGACTGGATTTGTCAAGAAAAGAGGCAGGGCGGGAGTAACAGCATAGAGGAGGAGGTCAGAGAGAGGTCAGAAGGACGGTTGCGACGAAGGTGGTGGTGGGTGGTCCGGTCCGCCTAGTGCAGGGGGCCAGACGAAAGGGGGGCCAGCTGGGCAGCTGGGCAGCTGGGCAGGTCCCGGCCAGGGACGACGACTCGAGGGGGTATACTATGTACTCAAGGCAAGGCAAGACGGAGGGACAGAGAGGACATGCACGCGCATGAAGACATCATAGGGGGTTTTCTCGGTGCATGGGCTACTACAGTATATACATAGTACCCGAGTACCTAGGCATGTAAAGTGCGAAGTCTTGTCAGTCTCGCAACGACAGAGCAAGCAAGCAAGCAAGCAAGCAAGCAGGGGCTGGAACGAAGCATTTGACGGCTCAGCTGGCAGGTATAGTAATAAAGCCCATGTCAGGCGCAGGCCCAATAGTCATGACCATGACCCTGTCCAGAGGCTTCCCAGTTGCAGATCCGACCCGCTCACCCAGGTACCCAGTGATGACCGAGGCTTGAGAGATGTATGTAGGCCCCTTGAAACCTCCACCCAAATCTTGCCATCGTGGGTCTCGTCCGCGCGAAGCTGTCGTCGGGAAGGACTGTCTGGTGTGGTAAGTAGACTGGATTGCCCGTTCATCACCTTATCTGGCCGTTGTTGCTGTCCGGCAATCCTCGCAACCTTGCATGAAAACTCATTTGATCAGCTTTTGGGGGGGGGGCCTTTGACGGTACCTACACACAATAAAGACGCAAAGGGCGCGCACACTTGGCTGGGAATAGGGACGTAATGAAGGTTCGGAACCGGGGCTGCCAGGACACACCCTTCCTGTCCCATAGCCATGACGCAGCCCAGTGCCTTGCGGTTGGTAGGGCCAGGGCCGGGGCCGGCTGCAAAGCTACCTACCAGCTTCAGATGCGATGCCATGCCATGCGACCGCGCGGGGCGAGCTATCTTGGCCGTGGTTGATCATATTCTGAGAACTGGGCGATGGTCTCGTGGGACCGAACTCTGCGCGACACATGGTAGCATTTGCAGATGCAGCACAAGGCGGTGAAGCCGTCTGTCACTGAGAGCAGAGGTTGGTCGACGACTTCTCGCCCGACCTTCTCCCTCTCAAAAGCTTCGACCCGGCGCATTGCGAAGAATGACCAAGTCGCCAGTGGCCAAAAGTCATGACTCAGATCAGCGCCCCAAGCAAGGCCCGTTTCTGACCCTGCCCTGCCCTGCCCCATCCTCGCTGCTTGCTCGGCCTGGGCTCCGACCCTTCTCCGGGTTATCTTGGGTCCAGATCAGTGTACCTGGGCACGTACACTTTTGACCAGGTCAGAGTGCGCCTCTGCTCTCGAGACAAAGGGAGTTTTCAGCGACTGGACGAAAGCAGCTTCTCGACAGCTCGAGGAGCTCCGGCCGAGCTTGGCGAGCTGCTTGCCTGCGCTGCAGACGGCGACGCCGATCTCTCAGCTCACCCCTGAGACAAGCTTCTGCTCTGCTGTGGGAGCTGGCGCAGGACCCCCTCGGTGGCCCTCCCACGCATCCTCTGCCGTGGAGCTCGTGGACAACGTACGACGGCCCGGCAGATGCACCTTCTGGGGCGGCTGAGGGCTGTACTCCATACCTAGGTAGTGCGGTACCCAGGTAGAGATGCCTCCGCATGGCACAGTAGAGCATGTCCGAAGGGTGAGGGAGGAGGGGTTGCAATCCAACGAGGCGTATTATTCTGCCGGAGCTATTACGGTGGTAGCAGAAGCAGGCCCTCTCGCCGCTTTTGGCGGGGCATCCTGGGCATCCTGGCAGCATCAATTGAGAGATCTGGGGAGAAAGGATTCCGACAGCTGGAGGCGCCAAGGCAGGAGGACGAGGCACCCCGGCCCGTAAAAAAGTACAAACCCCACAAAAGGCGGTGGGGCATTTCTGGGTCCAACAGACCAGACACCAGAGCTGCTGAGAGACCTTCTTCACATGTCTGTGGATCAGGTGAAGCATGGTGGCAGCCCAGGTCCGCCAGAGCACCTGAGCTGGCTTCAATGTTGCAGCGCCGGACCCACCCACTATCGATATGCCAGCCAGCCTGCTCCTCAGCTAAACAACTCCTTGACACAAGGCCCTCAACGCCGACTAGCCCAGTCGCAGATTTAGCCGCGTGCCCAATCTCAACCCATGGGCAGTCTCTCTAAGCCTCCAGCAGCGGTGAGGTTGCGTCTAGGGATGTCCCTTGGGAGCTGACACACTACCAACGCGCTACTAACGAGGAGCTCTCTCTGCCTCGCTCGAGGAACTGTCCCGTCGGATTGGCATACGCTCAACCTTTGGCCTTCCCGTGACCACCTAGCATCGAGAACACAGCACCTCCACTGCGACCGCCCTGCAGTCGCACGAAACAAGACTGTCTGCATGCGGTTTCAGACCCCATGCCCGAGGCTGCACCGCGTCCCCCTCCGGAGTTCGTCAACCAGCCGGCCACCTCCTTCTCAAGCGGCAGCATGCAGTAGCCGCGCCGACCTGTCCTGCGCTGCTTGCCCTGCCCCGTTTTTTGACAAACTGTTTCAGCGGACGCCATGAGCATCGAAATCACGCCCTACTCGGCGCGGCAGCTTGCTCATCAGATAAAACACCAGCGCAGCCCTACGGGCACAACGTGACAATCAAACAACGTCCCCCGCGGAGACCCCATATTTCATCGCTGCTAAGGAAGACGTGACACAGCACCGCCTCTCGCCCCCATCCCCCCCCCAAATACACACAGTCATGGCCGCTCAGCCGGACTTCATTGACAACCAAGGCTTAAAGAGCAGTCAGCACCTAGCTGTAGGTGCCCGCGTGTGTGCGTGTCTGTGTGCGCGTCACTGTGTCACAGAGATTGGCTCAAGGTTTTGCACGGGAGCAGTGGCCCAGACATGCATGACTGGAGTGCCAGGTCGAGAAGGCTGTACTGGAACTGCCTCGAGTCTCGTCACAGAGCATCTGCTCGGGGTGCCCGAAGCGACACTGCGCCCGGCTAAAGCAGCCCTAGAGTGAAGCAGTATCACACTCGGAAAACAGCTTGCCGCGTTGTGGGCAGCGGGCAGCAATACAGCAAGTATCAGGCCGGTCACGAGCCAGAAGCTCTCGCGCAGGTAAGCCGACAGCTACCCTCTCATATGCGCTGCTCGCATGAGGAGCTCGGGTGAGGAAACCTGCAGCTCGTGGGAGTCCCGAGTGTCTCTCAATGTCTGTTATACCCGCCGCACGGCTCTGGCTTCGGGCATCAACTTTTGTTTTGGCAACTTGGCGGGGTGTGGGCTGGGTGGCACTGCTCCCTGCAAGGTACGAAAGTTTGGATTGCAAGCAAGTGCTTGTCAGGGCCACATGGCACCCAGGTTCCGGTTCTGGTGCTGTGTGTTGCCCAATGACCACTCTCGTCCATGCGCGCACCGGCACATCAAGCGAAGCTGCCATCAGCCTGGCTACCTTGTCGAGGCGGCCCCACTATGGTCTTTGACATAATGAGGCTGGCCGGGCTGTTTTACCTAGTCAATTCCGTGTTGTAAGTCTATAGCCACAATACTTGAAGGTTGGGTGGCATTGGCTTGACAATCACATGCCGCGGTGGTCGCTGTCTTACTCCGTAGCATGCGAATTGTTCTAGAAACACCGTCTTCTTAACCCTTTGCTTGCCTTGGAAAATAGCCTATGTACTTGAAACGGTCCACAATTCGATCTTGGGACTGCTCGGTTTGCATCGCACATTTTGAATCTGCATAGATTGTCCTGGCCCGAGGCATATCTTTGTGGGGAGGTCGAACGTGTCCAACGTGTGCAATGGTCCAGTGTCGCCTTACAGAGAGACATACCTCGTGGGACACTCTGCCCTAAAAAGGGGGCACTCCTTGTTTTGCCATAAATCATGAGGATCGGTCTGTTTCTGCAGCCGGGGCTCGGGCAGGACCTCATAGCAACCATACCGAACACATTCAGACTATGCTGATACTCGCATAAACACAAACACCTCCAAGTTCTTGCCCTATTCTTTGCCCCCTGCGGCCTCGCTCGAGCCTCGTTTTCATCGAGCGCCACCGCACTGCACGGGCCGCTTATCCCTATAGCTTCCTCTGCACGACAGGGCCTTCTGCACGGGTGGTCCAACAACTCGCACCCCAACTCCACGAGGCTGCTCGCCAGGCAGTGCCTTTTTTTTCGAGACCCGTAGAGGACGCCAAGGCAAAATGTCCCAGCCACGCCGACAGCCGGGGGGATTGCAGCCCGCCTGCGAGCAGATCATGGGGTGCATCTTTCTTGTGTGGATATGTTCCAAGGGGCACCGGCCGATGTGGATGAACGTAAAGAGGGTGGCGGGCAGCAGCGGGGCCGGGAGGCCGGCGGAGGAGAAGGCCCGCAGTGAGAAGGCCATGGGCCTTGCTGGGGAGGCGAGCGCTTGTGTCTTCTCCGCTGGCCCTACTTGAAGAAGCTTCGATGAGGATGGGAGGAGTGTAGGGGCGTGTCCAGCCACCCTGGTGGAAGCACTGGCGGGGGAGTCAGGGGAGAAAGGCGGAGGTGCNGGGATTGCAGCCCGCCTGCGAGCAGATCATGGGGTGCATCTTTCTTGTGTGGATATGTTCCAAGGGGCACCGGCCGATGTGGATGAACGTAAAGAGGGTGGCGGGCAGCAGCGGGGCCGGGAGGCCGGCGGAGGAGAAGGCCCGCAGTGAGAAGGCCATGGGCCTTGCTGGGGAGGCGAGCGCTTGTGTCTTCTCCGCTGGCCCTACTTGAAGAAGCTTCGATGAGGATGGGAGGAGTGTAGGGGCGTGTCCAGCCACCCTGGTGGAAGCACTGGCGGGGGAGTCAGGGGAGAGGTCGTTGGGGGGGGAGGGGATGCCTCTCGAGCGTGGGCGGTCTCTCGCGAGAGGTACCAGGAGGAGAGGCGGCAGGACGCCTCACTCTTCCTCCGACCGGGCCATCTATCCCACCTGGGGAGGTTTCAACAGCAAAAGCCAGCAGGTGGATGGAATATAGGCGCCTTGTCTGTTGGTGACGAGTGATCCAGCGCCAGTTGGTTTCAACACCATGCCGTTCAGCTTGTACATTACCAGGTGGAGTTGGAGAAGGCAAACCTGGACGAGCAACGAATAAGTGGGAGAGGAAGAAGAATTATGTGTATTACCTAGGCCGATGGTTGTCACCCTCCAGCTTTCCCTGGCTGCACCACAATTGACCTGCAGACAAGTCGGGGACCTAGTTCAACTGGAATACCAGTGGACTCCGTTGGATTTCTGCTGGGTTTCGGGCTTTTTAGCAATCTTTTGCAGCACTCAGGAGCACGATGTTGCGGTATCTCCATTGCATAAACCCTCCGCCCAGAAACGATTCAGAGGATAGAGTACATCCTGCCTCGTGAGGATCAAGCTGACGCATAAAGCAACATCGCCTTTCTGCTCACTCTGAACCATGCATCATCCCCCAAGCTGAGGGGACAAGCAAAGCAATACTGAATCTAGGCCATCGCATTTCCAATGAAGATGTCTCCATGTCAAACACGTGAGAGGATCATATGTGTCTACATAGTCCACCCCAACTATTGCAATATTGGCATATACTCAGCACCCGGGTGGTTTACGTGGCCCAACGACACGATCATGGCAGACACGGAACCACGGCCTCAACCCCACGACAGAAATCCCCCTGTACTCAAAAGCCTTCAGGGCAAAACTCAGCTATGATGACAAGGAACAACGAGAAGGCCTACTAGCCCGGCCGCCGATGAGAAACTGACAGCACGTCATATGACTTTGCTATTTCGGGCCTTAGGACATCTCATGAGGAACCGCAATGGCATATGGCTATATCACCAGGCAGACGTGATCATATTCGCAAGGGTATCAACTCTTCCTCTAGCCACTACCTGTAATGCTGGCCTTGTCGGATACCCTCATAATCCCCTCTCTCTATCCATCATGATGCATTCATTGCATGATACATGAGCCCAGCGTAACATCAACGTGATGATGGCCAAAGGCCCAACAAAGATCAACTGACAAATGCTACCCCGCTCATTGCCTCTGGACATCTCCCCAGCTCGCGTTCTGGCCTCGCTCCCGATGCTCAGGATCAGCCAGCCCCGGTGTGCGGGGAGCGAGCTCACTTGAGCTGCCTCAGGATCTCGGTGAGGAAGTCCTCGAAGCTGAGGGTGATGTATCCGTCGCGGTCGTCGTCGTACTTCTTGAAGACGTCGGTCATGCGCTTGAGGCTGATGCAGGCCTGGACGAAGAGGTCGAAGCTGAGGACGCCCTCGTTGCGCTTGTCGTAGGTCTGGAAGAGCAGCTCGACGAAGCGCTCCGACAGACGGTAGCGGAAGGCGACGAGGGCGTTGTTGAACTCGTCCAGCTGGATGTTGCCGCTCTTGTCGGCGTCGAACCGGTCAAAGAGGGTCCGCCACGACGCCAGGAACGACCACAGCCCACAGAACTCGTCGAACCCGATCGTCCCGCTGCGGTCGCTGTCGAACATCCGGATCATCATGCGCACCGTGTGCGGGTCAAAGGCCGTCCAGTCCCCGTTGACGAGGGCGGCCGAGAGCTCGCGCTCCGAGAGCTGGCCGGTGCCTGTTGGGGTCGGCGCTGCGTTAGCACGTTTGCCCTTTTTCTTCTTTTTTTTTTTTTTGCGCTTCCCTTATTTATCCTCACTCGCGTCCACCGGGGGCCACTGGACCCCCGTCCTGGGTGTGATACGTACCATCCTTGTCAACAGCCCTGAACAGAGGCAGCAGCGTGGGGTCCGCGCCGCCATCGGTGGGCGCCGGGCTGGGCGGAGGTCTCGAGGAGGGAGGGGGCCGGTTGTGGTGTGTGGGCTTTGGGCCGCCGGTGGGAGGCGGGGACATGACGCCCGAGTGAGGGTTGTGGTGTCCTCCTGCCGGGCGTCCTGCCGGGGAGAGGCGCCCTTCCTGGGGCCGAGGGGGCATGGGCTTGTTCTCGTAGTGCGAGGGCGAAGGTGTTGCATGTTTGCGCTCGGGCTCGGCAAACCTGAGGGGGCGACATTGTCAGCGGGCTCGTCCTGGAGGGGCTTGGCCCAGCAGGGTGGTTATATATCTGGCATAAACTGACTGTGGGAGAGCATCCGGGTTGTAAGGCTTGTTGTAGGCCATGGTGTGCTGTGAGATCTGGCTTGCTTGGGCGTGCGCTGTGTGTTCGAGAGCCAAGAGAAGGGAGTCGTGTCGGATTTGTCTTTGGGATTGTCGACGCCGAGTCTCGATGGAGTGCCAACTAGGAACCGGGCGACCCGAGACCGATGATGTCGTTGTGGTTGTCCTTGGCAGGGTATGTCCAGACCGGGGACAACAATAAATAGAATTGGTAAGGGTCGCGGTTGGTCGGGCAGGGCCCTGGTCACGGCCGCGGGTCACGGTTGTTGTGGGATGGGGATGGATGGGTTCAGTCGAGCGGTGCTGTTGGTTCAGCCGCGGGGTCACAGCTCGCCTCGAAGGAAGGTTTGGATCTTGTCTGCTGGTCGTGTTCCGGGCCAGCGCGCTCTGTTTTACGTGTCAGGGCCGATCCGTGGGCGGTTAGGGCCTCTACTACCGCTCGTCCTGTGGAAATTATCTACCTGTCAAAGCGCGGGGGGGCGCTTATATCTGACTTCACGAGATCCAAGACAAGCTGGCAGGGGACCGAGGGAGGAGCCCCGAGATTGCGGCAGAGCTCCTCTGCGGGTGGGCCTGAGGGGCACACGGTAGGGGGATCAAACGAGGCTGTGTGTGGTGTGGTGTAGGTGGTGTAGTTAGTGTACGCGCACGTTGGGCTGAAAGCACCACCGTTGACAAACACGCATGTGCGTGCCCAATCTCGCACCAGTCAAGCTGCCAGGCCAGTCTTGTGTCCCCGGAGGGACCACTCGTTTGCACAGTCCAGTGTTACATGGCTTGGCTACAGGGCGAACGAGGACAATATACCTGAGTCACACTGCCCTCACGAGTTATTGGGCACCAGATGTGCCAGATATCACCTGCCCTAGCGGTCGGTCACGCAGTTGGAACCACGGAACCCCCTTTTTGTGAACCCGGGGGACATCAGACAGACGACGGCACCGCCATGCCTCCTTTCTGTTCATGCTCATCACAGGCAAACCCCACGTTGATAATGCCAGAGGGCCTCTGGACGTGGTTACACAACCGCCGGTCGGTCTTCATCCGACCTCCCCTGCCCTCCCCACCACCGTACGGCAACCTGTGGCTTGGTAGATGCTGTTCGTACTTGGTGATAAGAATCTTGGTTCTGGAATCTCGGCCCATGGCCCACTTGGGGCTGCTCAGCCTCGGGTCTGCCCCCGTCGGTGGCGGTGGCAGAAGGCAGTGCGTTATATACTCATGCCTGAGGACCTGCCTGGACGACACAAACCGACTCCATACTGCCCCAAGGAGCCTCCCGTGAGCTGGTCCGTGCATTCGGCACCGGCTCGGAAAGACACCGGGGGCGTGGGCCGGACCACCCAATACGTAGTATCAACAAACAGGGTCGACATCTCTTGTCATTGTCGCCGTTGGCCTCTTGCCTACTTCATCGTCACGTCGCGGCTGCACCAGTAGACATCTTAGATCTAGACCATTATTGTCGTCTGAGCGAGCATGACCATAGAAGACCCTGGCGCCCCGGCTGCCGACAACGGCGAGTTCTGGCTCTTTGGCTACGGGTACGCTGCCCCTCTAGTTCTGTATACCATGCGAGCGGTAGAGCGTATCTGACAGCATTCCTGCAGGAGCCTGATATGGAAACCACCACCGCATTTCGGTAGGTGCTCGTTCCTGTGTGGAAGCTGGCTCACACTCGGCCCGGCTGGGACAGCGACCATGTTCACGTCTCTCCTTTCGTACATGCACTGAGAGCATGCCATTGCCAACAGATCGCAGGATTCCGGGCTGGGTCACAGGTTACGTCCGTAGATTTTGGCAAGTGAGTCGTGCCTTTCTGTTTCCGGATCACATGCCATAATCTTGCGCAGTAAAGGCTTGACCCTGCGCAAGGAGCCCAAAACTACCTTTTCCGTCCACCCAGGGGCTATATCAGATACACACTTGCTGACTGGTTCCTAATAGGCAAGGTAGGCTTAATGTTCCACGGTTGTCTCTAGCTGTGGGGCCTTGAGACACTTGGGATGCGCCAAAAGGGCCATCGGTGGTAGAGCGAACTTTATGCTCCATATCTCCAGTATTTCGGCACCGCCAGCTGATGCAGTTAACAGCCAGGACCACCGTGGTACTCCCGAAGCACCAGGCCGCGTCGTGACCCTCATCGAGCGGTCCTTCTGGGAGACACTGCCAGATCCACATTCGTCCGCCGACAAGGTCTGGGGCGTCGCCTACAGGATCGAGGCGGAGCACGTCGAGGAGGTCAAGGACTATCTGGACATCCGCGAGATCAACGGGTACACCATCGTAAGTCAAGCCCGAGAGTCTGCTCGGATATCCCGCGTCCCCCAAATCCCTGTCTGCCTGATGGGGAGAAGAGAACCGGGATATGCCTCGGGTAAAATGCCTTCCTCTCTGCGTCGTCTAAGCCTGGTCGCAGTGCTCGGCGATGGCCTTTCCTTCCTATTGTGCCTTTTCATGTTCCCTTGGTTTTCTTTGCGCCGTATACCTATCATCATCCTTGTTTGGAGACCACTGACTCGCTTTGGGTATAGCACTATACACCCTTCTGGCCGGCCTCGGATCCACAACAGCCCATCCGGACTCTTGTCTGTACGTATACTCCTTCTCCTTCTCCTTCTCCTGCTCCTGAGCCTGATTGCAAATCTTGTCCCTGTTATATTCTCCAGGAAGCTTAACCGTGGGCTCAGCAGAGGGTTGTTGACACAGCACAGACATCGGGACCCCAGACAACGAGCAGTTCGTCGGCCCCCAAGACGTCCAGGCCCTTGCCGAGCATATATACCGCTCCGAGGGGCCGAGCGGGCTGAACCGGGACTATCTGCTCTCCCTGGACAAGGCGCTGCAGGAGCTGAGCCCCGAGAGCGGCGACGAACACGTCACGGACCTGTCGGACCAGGTCAGGGCGATGATATCTCGCGAGGAGCGCCGCGGCGGCGGTGGCGGAGGAGGAGGAGGAGGAGGAGAAATAGAAGTCGCAGGAGCGCCAACTACTGAGAATGGAGTTAGCCAAGGGAGCCACGCGGCTGCGGGAGCTCTTCGCAATCCTGGGGAAGGCGGCAGCGTAGATCAGAACGAGGAGACCGAGAAAGTCAACTGAGTAGCGCAACACACACACACACACACACACACACACACACAAACATACACACACACACAGAGAGAGAGAGAGAGAGAGAGAGAGACAGACAGATACGCATACTGACACACACTCGCGCGCACACAAAATAAAAGCATTCCACAGGATTAGTCAACATCGGATTTTGATTTCCTCCTAAGAGACCCTGCCCTTTTTCTGCTTTCGGCAGCCGAACTGCCAGAGAAAGAGTACCGCGCCCCGAGCCTGGCAGTCCGCTCTTCGCCTTTCCTCAACACGTCGGGATACCATTTAGACCCGACGCGTGCGCCCGCTGACTGTAATTTTGTACAAAGAATGTGTTGGATGGCAGCGGGAAAGAGGGCCTCTTCCTGCCCCAAACCTGAAAGTCATGATGGACGTTGTGGAAAGAAGGAAGGAAAAGTAAAAGAAGACAATATAGAAGAGAAACATGAGGACGAAGACAGCCACCCTAAAACAAAAAGGTATCGAAGATCTGAACTCGGTCAGGGGGTATAATATTTGTCGTGAACAAGAACAATGGCAACTTTTCCTTGACATTCGCACATGCTTGGGTTTCGTTTCCTTTTGTTTTCCCGTTCGGACGTTTCATACCATGTCTCGAAATTTCGGCCGTGATCGATTCTTTTGAAATCGCGTATGGGCTCGATGTCAACACCTAGCTGCTCGGCCGCACGGGGCTATCGAAGGGCGGTCACTACGACGATGTGTCGCGCCGAGAGCAATTCCCGCCGGCGCTTCTTGCCCCTGGTGAACAACTCAAGTCCGGCAGATCCAAGAACGCGCCGAGCCGCCGAGCGCTGGATCGACCTCGATGCGTCTAGTATCCAGGCGGTCCACCAGGCGGAGCTTGCTGCATCTGCTGCTGGGGAATCTGTCCTTGAGTAAGCTGCTGCGGTTGTCCCTGTTGCTGCTGGTCTTGTCCGTAGACGTAGCCACCCTGCGGCCAAGCTGTAAAGATCGAACTATGGTCAGCAGTCCCATCCAACAGCTGCACCTGGCGACCAAGGCCGTCCGGAGGAGTCAAATTAGCAAAGGGTTAACTTACCCTGCTGTGGCATAGCACCGTAGTTCATCGCAGCTGCCTGGGGCGGGTATCCGCCACGGCCGTACTGCTGCTGTTGGGCGGCGTACATTTGCGGGTGAGCAGCCATCGGATATCCTTGCTGAGGATGTCCGTACGCCATCTGAGGCATTCCGGGGTTCTGCATGCCACCGTAGCCGCCGCGCATCCCGAACCCGCCCACCACACCGCCGCCTCGCGGAGGGTAGCCGCCTCGGGGCCCGTTGTCAGAGGCCTTGTCAACACGAATGGTGCGGCCGTCAAATCTGAATGCAGAAGCTTAGTATCGCCCCTGAGCATGTCGCAAGTCGTGCGTCGCGGCTAGATCTGCTGCGGTGGTCTTACTCTACATTGTTCATCGCGGCGATAGCTCGCTGAGCGTCGTCCTCGTTCGTGTATCGAACGAACCCGAAGCCACGGCTACGGCCAGTGTCACGATCCTTGACCACGACCTAAATGGCGGGGAGGATTCGCGTCAGTAAATATAGAAGTCTGTGCCAGAGGGCAAGGCTGGCCTTGCAGGATTCTGGCCGAGCTTGCGGTGTGATTTCAGGAGCTCAACATACAGCCTCGTCCACGAGTCCGAACTCCTCGAACTTCTGGCGCAGAGTGGCCTCCTCGGTGTGCCAGGCTAGGCCTCTGCTGCCTGTTAGCAGGCAAATCATGGCCGAGGTCGGGAATACTAGCGGAGCCTACCCGATGAAAAGCTTCGTTGTCGAGGTCATCTTGATCGCACTAGCTCTGATGTTGATGGCTTCGTCTTTGTCTTATGGAAGTTGAAAATCCTGTTTGGCCACGAAAACAAGGCGATAATCTCCACAGTAGACGGAAGTTGATGCGCAAAGTGTAAATGTCTCCTCCCACGAGAACAAAGTTTGAAGGGAGAAAAGTCTGGCTGGAAAAACGGGAAGGAAGAGTACCCCTCTTTGCGGCGTATATGTCGTCCGGATCGCGACTTCGGTCGGTACGTTCCCAAACACGTCGATCTCTGCCACCACTCGAGAAGGCGAAGAAAGTCACAGCTGCGAGAAGGGCCACCAAGTAATGTGTGCTTCCGGATGGCAATAGGTATCGTGCTGGCAACACACGGCAATTATAATGTAAGGTCCACACAACAAATCCTGTCTGGTTTGAAGGAAGTTGGAGGAAATGACCGAATCTGGGAAAGGACTGGTGGGGTGGTATCGCAAAGCTCGACAAGTAAGGATCAGGGGTTCTCCGGGGAATGCTCGTGGACTTAAAGAGGCATTCGAGGGGGCCAGGTTTTGGCAAAGGGAAGTGGTCACTAGAGAGTCAACGCATATTACTTATATGCAATAGCGCAGTCGAGACGCGTCCCCCCCAGCTCTATCATTAGCCCGTCTCGATATAAATGGCTCATTGTCACTGCCCTGAGCAGGGAATTCGACGCTTGTCTGGTTGTTTCGAGGAGCATAAATGTGACAGCAAGGGTGACTTGTCCAGACAAGCATCAAACAAAGAGACAGAGAGCCTGTAGCATCGCCCAAGCTGGGCCGCCAAGCTGATTGGGTCTAAAGGTACCAACCAACCTGACTGCCACAGAAGCTAGTCCGACAGGAGGACAGGAGGCGGAGACCACAAGAGTATCACACCCTCCAGGCCCAGATTACCCTAGGTTGGGCGGACCACCGGTCACGTAGGGCTGATTTGAGCACTGATTGACATGTTTCCAGGGGTCGTGAATCGAGAAAAGCAGGCAGACTGGGACAGATAGCTGGCCTACCACGGTGCCCAGCTCCGAGTCCCTATTCCCTCTGCTTCCACTGACGTCGTGGAGTTACGACTCGTGCATTTACAACCCTCGAGGAGGCACTGGTTCTCGTGGGCAGAACACCACCGGCCCTGCGCTGCAAGACCTCAGCAGCTCTGAGCTCTGGGCCGGGCAAACCCACCCCGTGCATTCTGTGTCATGTTCGACCGAAGAAGAAAACTGGCCCACGATGCCACAGATGTTGGAGCAGGATTCTGACCAAGAATGTAACAACTCGGACCCCTGCCGGCACCCCTGCTCATCGTGCCTGTGCGGCGGAGCAACCCCTGGGTGGAGGTGGAGGTGGAGGTTCAGTCTGGCAAGTGCGCAAAGCCAAATTGAACGACATGTTGCGGAGCAGGGGTTGGCGATTTATAGAGTTCCGCTGGCGGCAAGCTGCATCACGATGCGAATCTCTCAAATCGTCCCGGGCAGTTGATGGTGCTGGTCACTTAAAGACGGTCTTGGTCGACGGCTGGCCGCCGAGTGCAAAGGCCACCGGACCCCCGGCGAGGAGCTCGCAGACCTCGGGGTGACCCTGGCTGCATGCGAAACTGACGAAGCATTCGCTATTGCAGTGACGAAAATGGACGGAACACGAGATGAAACTGCTGCCAGTACCTCGCTAGCTGCTCGCTGGAGATCCAGGGTCTGTTGTTGCTCATGCGCCTTCAAAGATGTCGATGTAGTTTGCCAGCGGGCTGGGACCAGTTGATGGGTCCTGCTAGCCCCTGCGCCGTGCCCCGCAACACCTTCAAATAAACTTGCGGATCTAGAAGATGCATTCCGAATGGATGCTGCCAATTTTCCCACTGGCACGCTAGCCAACGGCCAATTCCAGGCTTGAGAGACTGACAAAACTCAACGGCCCGGGTGAGCTCGCCAACCAGCCAGCTCATCTCCGGGCTGGACAGGTATTGCTATTCTTGGAAACGCGCAGGATTGTTTAGTGAGGATCTGCCATCCAGCCAGACGCCAGATCTGGTCGCCAAAGACGCCAAGATTGGCCTTGAGACAGCCGCTAGCGGGTGGACATCGACTCTCAGAAACGCCAATCATGGCGCCAGCCAGCCAATACCAAGCGTCCCAAGGGCAGCGCGATAAGGGCACCGAAGGCTGCCACAGCTGGTTACCAAAAGCTTGCTAATCTTACCTCACCACTGGTCTGGCCTCTGGGGATTTGAATCGCCATGCCAAGCCTAAAACGCGCCGTTGGGGTCGCACGTGTAAGTGCACGGACCGGAGGGTCGTACTGGACAGACTGGTGGAGCATTCCAGCAGCAGCACCTGGCCGGCGGCCGTTTGATGCAAGTTGACATGACAGAAAGATACCCTTGTTGCCGATCGTGGCGTTTGAGCCGCACCAGCCCACCACTGCAGGCCCATCGTGTGGGGCGGGCCACGCAGTCGGCCGCGGATGTTCACCCCATGTGATGAGGCGACGGGAGAGGTGAGAGAGAGACCCAGATGCGCAGGGCAGGTATTGGGCCGTGGTCCGCATCGTCTGCCGCGTCTATTGGAACAAGGATCTTCGGCAATGGCGTGACTCTGACGTGTGCCACCTCGTTTCGATCCAGAAAGAAGGCCCTGTGCTTTTGAAACCAGGATCTGCTGGAAAAGCGATGGAGGTGCATGCAATTATGCGAGAGCGAGCGCAAGTATATTGGGCTCCTAAGGGGGTCGCAGCGGGATCCAGTGGGAATTCCGCGGTGTTGTGAGGGGCAAAATACCGCACTCATCTGATGGGCGCGAGGAGACTAGCAGGCTACCTGCGACGACGGTCCGGGGCTTTGTGTGGGCGGCTCTCTGGTCCAGATGCCGAGGGTTAGCACATGGCCATATGCGAGGAACATAAACACGCTAGTAATGGAAGTGAAGTGTTCACAAGGTTTCGCCAAGGAGAGCAGCCATAGCACAAGGCGGATTTCGTCGCGATTGTCATGTACAAGTTCGGACGTCTTGACTCGGTATGCCTAGGTTCGGCAGACGCTCACGGCGGGAAGTGCCGCCTTGGGCACAGGGTGCCGCGCACGGGAGACGCGTGGACAGGGCGAGGGCAGCGGGCAAGAAGAACAGAGAGGGCGGGCGAGATGGACCGGGCGTCGCTGCGTATGCTCTGCTCAACGTGCCAGACGCCGACGAGACGGATGGAGTCGGGTGAAGATATGGCGACATCCCCGACGGCGGCCTGGGAGGGAAGGGAACAAACTCCGAGAATTCGATGAGCTTGGATGCTGGACTGAAAGTCTGACAGGTGACAGGCCACGGATGCCAAGTGCTACCTACGGAACCTTGCCTCGCAATCGGCTGAAGATTCTCGGCTGCTCCTTCTCGTTTTAGACGGATGGGTACGGGGAGATCATGACCCTCGCTACTTCTTTCCTCCTCCGTCGACTCGACCCAAGGCCGGCCGGTGCACACCATGCCCTCTTGCCCACGAGCCCACGAGCCCACCTGCCCACCAAGGTAATTCGCTCGGGCGTGTCGCGTGTATGGGGCTCCCCCTCTGACTGGCACAGGCGCAAGGGGGCAAGGGGCACGGCGCAGCTTACATCTGAAGATGCAGGTGCAGATCCAGGTCCGTTTCGACACGCCGTCCTCGGCGTCGAAACGAAACCATCATCAAGATCTATCACGCTTCCTCAGACGCCCCATGAATCCCGCCGCCATAGGCGCAGTCAATACGCCCTCACTCGCTTCCTCGCTTCCCCGCCTTGTTTCGCTTCGCTGTTCTCCCAGGCAGCCGAGCTCGAGTCCCCTCGGCAAGGCCTCAAACAGCTCTGGCAGTCCAGAGTCTCCTGTTTCCATAGCCATGGTTGCCGGCCCCATACACGAAACCTAACTGCGGAGGTCGTCATCATCCCTGGAGTCTATTTTTGATTTCTTTGCGATCTGCGCCCCGCTTTGCTTGTGTCTGGTCTTGGGTCCTGTCGCGCACGTGTCGTCGCACCCATCCCGTCCCTGCTCGCCCTTGTTCGCTTCAAACCACCCAATGACGCTATGGAATCCTCGGACATTCCGACTCACCGCCGAGGTCATCGAGGCCGCCAAAGCAGGCATCGAGGCAGACATCAGAAACACCCTGTGGCACATCTCACGCAAGCCTTTGGCTCAGACCGCAGAAGAGATCTCACATCTCGGCCTACCAGGGAGGAGCATGCTCATGAGGGCAACAAGCATAGCTTAGTTGACACTTGGCTAGAGGGTGTCGAGCCGCCACGCTTGCGACGAGAGCACAATGGCGGCTCACTGGCGAAAGAGCCTAGTTCCATGGCACGGTCTCGGCATGCATCTACCCACCGGCTGCGAAGTCCATCCCCGAGGATAGTCTCTTCTCCCAATAGGCACAATTGGCCCGCTTCAAACCCTTCTCCTCGACAGCGTCGGAGGGAGCGCAAACGCGTTCGTGACATGGCCCTAGAGGATGATGTTCTTGACCTCCGTGAGGAGCACAACGTAGTCCATGACCGGTCTGGAACCCCTCGAGATACCCAGTCAATGTCGACTGCAACAGGGTTCAACTATGAGAGTGCGAGGAAAAGGCCACTCGTGGACTCCGAAGGCAGTGTCGTCTCTGCCGTCTCAGCTGCCCAACACCAGTTCGAGAAGAAGGCCCGGCACAAGACGAGAGCTGATCGTTACGACACCACGAGGATTCGAGAGCTGCGCAAGGTCGAGAAGAAAAAGAGAAAGAAGTCCAGAGAGCAAAGGAGAAGAAATGGGATCAAGAGACGTGGTGACTTGTCTTCTGCTAGGGATGTCATGGACAATTTCATCTCCAGGTCTATCCTCAGCGATCGTATCACTGTGAGCACGCCTGTACTGGGTCAATGGACTGGGCTGACCTATGAATCAGATGCAGCCCACCGCAAGACCAGGCCTGTTCGGCAACGGCCGAGTATCCAAAAACCAGTGTGAGCTCTCTGATCCAGACACTCCAACGCAAGTTGACCCTGGCTTAGTACCGGACCTCACGTTTCGTGAGATGGATTTCCTGAAGCAACCTTCCTTGCCAAAACCTGTCCCACGCGGTCGAGAGAGGGCAAAGAAGCGAGGCAAGAGGGAACTTGAAGAGGTGTCGGCATTTTTCCTGCACACAGGAACATCGGAATTACCTGGGGTACCAAGTCCAGATCAGCCTCGCGTCAGTGGTGCGTCGAGCATGGAGGGGCCGACACGTGATGGCTTTGCCTCCAATTATGACGCGCCATGGCATGAATCTATGCCGGGTGAGGAGTATGGGCATCAACCATCTGATATGGACAAAGAGAGTAGCAGAGGAGCAACGGCTTGGACCCGGTCAAGCAGCTACGCACCGCTTGACCTAGGAACCGATCAAGAGAGCGTCGTTAGAGAGCACGACCCTACACAAAGCTCAAGACCGTCACGGGAAAGAAAGGCACTCGAGCGCACGGGAATCCTCGACAACACTGGCATAATTTGCATTGACCGCCCGAGGCAACTGCCCAGGGCCATGTCTCGCTTCGAAAATGATTCGAGCACCAGAAAGCCGCCGGCTGTGGCTTCTCCTAGTAACGTCAATCGTCAGTCAGGTATGCAAAGACACGACATTCGCATTGTGCGATATCATGACCGAGGAGTAATGACTAGTGAAGTGGCTGAGAATACGGCTGAGTGTCGCCAGGAAGCCACGGGAACACGAGATTCCGGCAATCAGCCTAGGGAAGGGACACCAGCCACAATTACGCCCCCTGCGAATAGTGCCGGATGCAATTGCCTTGCTCCTGAAAGCGAAACAGTCATCCACCCTCGACATGACCTCGAGGAACATGTACCCGAAGCCGCGACCTCTCACGCAGCAAACCGTGATACTGGATTAGACCGCCCAAAATCACCGAAGTGCACGCTGGTTGAGCATTTGGAGACAGCAGCTGAAAAAATCAAGTCACAGGCATGTCAAAGCGCTCTAGCTAGAGCGTTGGCTTCTCTGCCAGTCCAGGAAGACGTGCGATCAGCTGCTGGCCACGAAAACCATCACATGCAGTGTGCCCAAGGTGTCTCTCAGCATGGTTGTCTTGAAGTCAAACCGGATTTCGTTGGCGACGGACAGCTGAACATGTTCGCGACAGAACAAGATGATAATCGCCTGGATATAACCGCTGATGGGCACCAAGACAGCCGGCGAGCTCATGAGGTCAACCTGAACGAGCGGTTCGCCTCGAAGTCGATGGGTGACACTTCTCATCAGGCCAGAGGTTTGCAACAACGAGTATTTCTCCATATTGCGTCAAGTGCTGGTCGTGGACGGCCCGAGTCGCATTCAATGGCTCACTACGCGTCGGCAACTCCTTTCAGCTTCCAGACCATCCCCATCAATGACGACACCAGTTCACATGCTGCAGTGACCGGTTTGGCTGCTACTGGTCATGATAGGCTTGCGAGCAATCACGACTTCCCAAAAGCGCTATCAGTGTTGTCAGAAACCGCCGACTTGTCGCCATCCAGGTCCAATGGGCCACAAAGCTTGGAAGAGTACATTAAGCAGTTAGAGAACGATGTATTGGGTCATCTGCGTGAAGATGACACTCATGGCGATTCGCTCACGCCAAGCTGGCATGGGCTGCAAGGCAACGATGCGGTTGGTCCAGAATGTGCGCACCGGGCATATCCATCGTGTTTCGGTGCGAATGGACCAGATTTAACGGGGGACGGTCACTTCGAGAGCCCATCGATCGGCCGAGCCCATTATGGCGGCGGGGTCATGATGGACATCTTCGACGTCGATCAAGAAGAGCAAAAATTTAGGTCCACTTTCTGGCGGCCGAATCGTCACTGAGCTTCCACCAGATACAGCAATGAGAGGGGAACAATTGCCGGTCGCCTTTCCGTTACACAATGAGCATAGTGGCATGGCCCCCCAAAAAGGTGTGCTGGGCAGCGATGCTCTACACGTCCAGGTACCAGATCGCAAGGGCCCTTTCCTATACGGAACACGCCAAAATGCTCACGTATTCAGAGGTTTATCAGGCGTTGAGGTGCTCGCGGCCACAGACCAAATTCGAATATGTTTGGCATCTGCAAGCCGCCGCTTGGTCCTCCCGGGCATTCGTCGGGCAGCAGCAGCATTAAAGTGATAAATAACGGAATGCTCGGGCGGTACGGTGAAAGCAGATCGCCTACTCCGACAAGCTCCCCAGGCCATCCCAAGCTAATAAAGTGTATCACTGCACGAGCCTTGAAGACGGCGCCGGAGGGGAAACAAGGTTCGAACCCCTAAAGCAATCTCTTCGATCTTATTATGAAATGACCTGGACGGGCCGTCGTCCTTCTTGCAAGAGGCGTCATTCCGAGGACAGGCGGACATTATGATGCCGACAGAGGTAATGAGGGCCGCTGAAATCTATATTTCCGGGAGAAAAGCCTTCCCTGGTAGCAATTAACGCCATGGACCTGGCGCCTCATTAGGAGCAGTCTGCATCTTTGGGCTGCTTACAGATGTCAGTCAAGTCATGACCGCTTGGCGACCAGGTGTGGAACCTGGGGTCTGACTAGCACCAGGCCATGAAGGCATAGGATCTAAAACCGATGATCCCCTCAACGGTCATGCGGCACAACCGACCCGTTCCTGCCATGAGGGCAGGCCTAAGTGCGTCGCGAGCGCCGTTTTTTAATCGAGGGGTTGTCAGCGAGCGGTCCGTGGTGTTTGTTTGCAGCGCCTTTGTGGTACATCAGGCCATAGCCACCCAGTCACCAGGCAGGCTACTTGGAGTATCATCTTGCAAGTGAACGGCTGCCGCCTTGCGTTCGACTTCAGGCCCCATCAGCCCCGGCCTTTAAGGTTTAGCTCGAAAAACAGCCCCTGCTTTGACGACGCGAGCCCCTGGGTCTCGCCCTGACCACAGAGGCCCGAACGGGGCGCCAAATCCGAAGTGGATGCTGAGCGCGGCCGCGGTTTGACCCTTAACGGCACTAGTTCCCAGGATTGAGGACCTACTGCATCCTTATATGCGCCTCTTGGGCGGTGCTGGCCAATAGCGGGCTCTGGTTTAATTGCACAACCAACTTCCATGCGCCGATGGGAGATTCACGATGGTCCGGGTAATTGCTTCACCCCTGCAAAGAGGAAATTGTGCAGAAGCTTGAGGCTGAGGCGCTGCAAGTCCGCTTCCTTCGCTCGAGATTTTCCAACCGTGACGGCCTTGGCTGTCAAATCACATCATGCACACAAGTACAACACACAAGGATTGTGGTACAGCGCCAGTGCTACGATGGGAATCGATTGTGTAAGTAAGCACAAGATTCCAACGGCGAACACGAGAGTAGTCAGCAGGCAGCACACCTCTTTTACCATCGTCAGTCCCCCGAGCTAGAAGCTGTCTCCTCCTCTCCTCTCACCTCTCCGCCAGCTCCTCCTACACAGCCCGGGTCCAAGAGTGTTCGTCTCGTCAACTGCATTCTGGTGTCGCAGCCCTACACCCAGTCACTCCTTCAAAGCTTATAATAATAGTCACTCTTTACAACCCCCTGACCATCAGTCACTCTCTTATGTGCCAGAAACGATCCGTTGCCATTAATACCAAACCACCGCCTGGTCATTCACTCAGAGACACTGCTTGCTCGTCATATCCTTCCTTTATACGGTCGCCCTAATATCACTTCAAATCTCGTTACTCCTTCGCACACTTAATCACACCAAACGATCGTAATCAGACAAGATGCAGTTCTCATTTTATGCCGCCACCTGCCTGGCCCTGGTCAGCCGTGTGTTCGCACAAACCGCCGGCTTTGATGTCATCACTGCCCCGACCAAGGACCAAACCCTCACTGCTGGGACGACCTCGACTGTGACTTGGGAATACAACCCAAAGCACGGTGGAACCGTGACCATCACTCTCCTTCAGGGCGCGACTCCCGAGACACTGCAGCTCGGTGGCGCCATCGCAAGTAAGCCTTCCTCGAAGACAACATGACCAATTTTGTGCCCACTTGGAACATCTGGTACTAACAGAATCAACAGCTGGCATCGACAACAGCGCTGGCTCTTTCACCTGGAGCATCGACTCTAGCCTCGGGGCTGACGCTACTTACGGCCTGAGGATCAGCCTTGACTCGGATCCCTCAACTTTCCAGTACTCGTTCCCATTCCACATCGCTGCCTCCAGCGGCTCCAGCCCCAGCTCCAGCTCCAGCAGCAGCAGCAGCAGCAGCAGCAGCAGCATCACCAGCAGTGTCAGCGTCCCCGTGAGCAGCTTGTCCACGTCTGCCTCGGTCTCGTCCACCAGCGCCTCTTCATCTCTCTCTCGCGCCTCATCCAGTGCTACCACCACCGCGGCACCGACCACTTTCCCTACCCTGGCTCCTACCTCGGGCAGCGGTATGAACGCGACAGCCCCAGGGACGACCTTGACCTCGAAGGTGACGCCCACTGGCACAGGCTCCGGTACCCCTTCGTCGAGCTCCTCCGCCATCGCGACTGCTGGTGCCGCGAAGGTTGTCGCTGGCTCCTTCGCTGCCATGGGCGGTCTCGCTGCAGCGATCTTTGCCCTATAGAGACACTCGTCTCAAGGCTCTCAGGCTTGTCTGTTTTATTCTCCTACATCATCACAGCGCAAAGGGCGGACTCCGGTGCTGGCGAAATGCATAATGAACCCCCAACAACTCGATTGCATGAAATTATTCGATTCTCTATTTCGGGCACAAACGTCTGGGCAACATCGGGTCTCCCAAATCAGTAGTAGCGCGCAGCATGAGAGCTGGGCTGGCTGGCTGGCTGCTGGGTTGAACCTGTTGTCTTGTTATGGACCCTAGAAAAGTATAAATGCGTTTCCAATCGAGCCAAAATGGCGCACACGCACCACCCCGGAATTAGGGGGGTGAAAGCCAAATCATAAAACTTGAACACACTTCTCTCTGCACTCCGTGTCCGTGATATTCAGGGGAAACGATGCCGGCGTATCAAGATGATGGACAGATAAATCTGGGAGGGCTGCAGGGAGGCGCAGTAACACAACCGCCTTTTTGGTGTGTGTGCAGACAAACTTTGGCCCGTTGCAGCACGGTTAATGCAGCGCTGGCAGCTGTCTTGCTTGGCACGGGCGGCCCTCCGACTGGCCGGGCCCATTGTTGTTGCTACTACTGCTGCTTTGACAGCCTGGAACCGGCCGGAGGTCCTCGGCCCCGGCGCGCCGAGGTGCGTGCGGGTCTTTGGTGTCGAGACACGACACTGGACTGCGGCCCATGGTTTCCTCTGGGGCTCCAAACGGGACCCGATATATTTCCAGAACAACTCCTCACGCCCACGTCTCGTCGGTGACGGGGGTCCGCCGGTTACTTACACGGCGGCAGCTTTTGTCTGGGCCTTTTAAGGTCGTGCACGCATTACCGGGCCTGGGGCATCGTATCGCCGGCGGTGCGAGTCATTCTGCCTTTTGCTATGCATTCTTCAGCGTGTTGCAAGTCATGATTGGGATGAAAGGCCGCGTACAGCCCGCGGTTCTGGGATGAGGGTATGATGGTGAACACTAGAGATTGAGCTATTGTAAGGAGGCTTCGGATGGTACAGTATTTTGGGACGAACCGGCTCAAACCTCCCAAGGCCCACGGCTCGCGGAGAGCTTGCCAAGTGGGAAGTGCCTCGTGCAGTGGCGTCGGGCATGGGATCAGCGTCAGCAAGAGCAATCTGTCCAGTAACGTAAAAGTCAAGCAATATTAGACATAACAGAGATACTGGGCATCAAGTGGTTGACCAAAGGATTTGTACTCATGGTATACGTGCTTTCTATGTACATCTAAATCATCCAGCAACTGAAACACTATCCCATGCCACATTGCTACAATCCCATCCAATAACACTCCTGACCAGAACTCGGACGCTGAGGCATTCAAGAAAAACCGGCAGCTTCTAAGCAAAATCCAAATATCATAACCCTCATGGCGAGCAGTTCTAGTGGCCGCCCACCTGGCCCTTGGGGATAGGCTTTATCCAGGCAAGGAGGACGTTGATGGCAAGGTGGATACAGCCGATGATCCAGAAGGCCTTGGCGTAGTCTGAGCCGTGGCCCATGAAGCGGAAGATGATGGCGAAGACGATGCCGCCGAGGTTGCCGACGCCGCCGGTGAAGCCGCTGACGATGCCGTTGGCGTGGGGGTGGACGTGGGGCACGAGGGCGAAGTTGGCGCCGTTGCCGGCCTCGAGGAACACGGCCATGAGGGCGATGAGCCCCGTGAAGGTAGGCAGGTGGTGCGAGTCGACCTGGCCGATGATGATGAGCAGCACGCCCGTGACGATGCCGCACGTGTGCTGCCAGGCCTTCTTGAGCCATACGCTGCGGCCGAAGCTGTTGTACAGCAGGTCGGCGGCGATGCCGCCCAGGGGCCGGGTGACGAAGTTGAGGAAGCCGAACATGGCGGCCCAGTTGGACGCCTTGGTCTGGCCCAGCGCCGGGAAGTTCTTGAGGTAGTAGGACGACAGGACCGAGTTGATGGCTAGCTCGCCGCCGAAGGAGCAGGCATAGCACAGCATCTGCACCCACGTCTGCGGGCTGGCGAGTACCTTGAGGGCCTCGTTGAACGACGGCTTCGCGATGACCTCGCCCTTGGCGGCCTGGAGTAGCTCGTCCTCGGACAGCACAGCCTCATTCTCGGCGTAGGGGTTGGGGCTGCCGGCGCCTTCCAGCTTGCCCTCGTCCTTGTCTTCCTTGTCCACAGAGCCGTCGATGGTGCCGGTGGGTGAGAAGGGCTTCTCGCTGATGCTGCCCGGGACGGTGACAATGCCGTCGCCCGAGACACCATGGGATTGCAGGTTCTCCTGGACCTGTGAGTGCCTCTCGCTCCACTTGCCGACAGGCGTGTCAGGGCAGAGAAGGAGCAGCGTGATGCCGGTGAAAAGGAGCATAATCAAGGGGACGATGAATGTAAGGCGCCAAGCTTGGTCCGGGGAGTGTCCGTGGGCAACGAACGAGTCGAACACGGCGGGCATGATGAAGTACGTGATGCCACCTCCAGCATTGCCCCAACCGCCGGTGAAAGCGTTGGCCGTGCCGACGACATTCTTATCGAAAAATCCCGTCGACCACACCTGGCACGGGACGAAGGCCCCACCCAATATTCCGATGAAGAATCGGCTGACATAGAGACCGTGGGCAGACTGAACCAATGGGGCCAGACCTACCGGCAAGGCTCCCAGGAGCAGACATCCGGCAAAGACTTTTCGAGGACCGAACAGGTCACACAAGGGGCCAGCAATGAAGCGTATTATAAGTCTGGGCAATGGACGTTAGATGAGTCTCTGTGGTGTGTTGAACAATGGATCTTACGTTGCACAGAGCGATACAATATTAGAGTTGGCAATCTGTTGGGGAGATAGGTGTAGGTCGGCTTTGATCGTATGTGTCAACTGTTGCATCACAAGTTAGCAAATATTTCATGAGAATGGGTGTGTCGTTCAGCAATTCATCAATATTCACTTACAAGTGGAGGAAATGTGTACCATGCCCAGAATGAGATCATGAAGCCGAACCATGAGAAGAAGAACACACGTCCATAGATGTTGACGACATTGAGCATAGGCACAGTTCTGGCCTTCTTGTTTACAGGGTTGATCGTCGGTGCCTTCACGAGGTCCGAAAACATGAAGGGAAACCCCATGTTGATGGATTTTGCACACAACCGGGGAAAGCTGAAAACAGATTAGGCCACCGAAATGTTAATAATCCAGGTGTGCGGGAGATAATCCAGGCGAGATGTTGGATGAGTCTGCCGTGATGCTACTCTGCGACAGCCGCGAGGGAGTATGGCAGACTCAATATATCAACCAGCCAAGGAATAGTCTGCAGTATCATAATCAGCCAGGGTTCTCCGCGATGTAAGCATCTCCGGAGTTGACAGCATTACCTGCGCTAATGTGCTTGTTCCGGGCCCAGCCTTGTGGATATGCACAAGTACGCCCCGGAGAAGCTCGAACGACTTGAGACAGCCACTTACCAGAGCGCTGGGTGGCCCTGAGGGTCTCCTAGGCCGAGCTGGGCGTCTCGATTGGTGGCTTGGGCGCGGGCGTATCGAACGTCTCTCCTGATAAGAGCCAGATGCTGGTACGAGAGATAGGTGGGTATCATGCACGATGACAAGATCGAATTAGACTTTCAGGAGGCACGGCGAGCTCTCTATGATTGTTAATTCAACCAGAGCACATCGGCAAGCAGACAATGTGTTATATCTGTGCATTACCGCCTCTGAGGGTTGCATGTATACGTCAAGTATTCAACACGATGTAGTGCGTGAGATGACTTGTAGACGCAATCAATATGTCCAGCAGGCAGGTTTCCGAGCGAGGACAAGATAGCAGCCGGATGACCCTGGCACCGAGGCAAAGGGGCGGTCTCCAGGCTATAGTACTAAAGAGGGGTGATACATAGTATCCAAGTGACAAGAAGATAGTGTGCTGGCGGCAGGATACAATCCCGAGCAACGTCCTTTGCCCTGTTGCACGTTTTCCTGGTGCTGCACTAACAGCCCGTCTGGCTGAGAAGATGGCGTGGAGCGAGCTGGCGGTTGCTGGAATCAAGCTGTACACCAGCCGGGACTTGGCTTATCGAGGTTGCTCGCCAATGGGCTGAAGTTAATTGGGAAACCAGGACGACGAGGTTCGCTTGGGAGGGACCATGATGACGGAGAAAGGAAGATCGAGACAGATGGTCGAGATAAGGGAGGGAAAAGCCGGGTGCTAAAAACATAGGTCGACGCGGGCAAGGGGGGCTCAGAGATAAGAAGAGTGTCGGACGCCTATGGTGCTTGGAGCTCGCACTGGGCCTCAGCTTGCTGATCCGACGAGAGACGTAGACATGGTTGTGCGTGTGTGCGTGCGCCAGTTGTGCTGACAGGGCACTTGCTCCTTGTTCGTGAATCTTCTGTACATATGTAGTCGTCCTCATTGCTCCTCGGGGACGACTGTCAAAACGTTGCGTTCGTTGTGCTGGGCCCAGGGACGTCGGGTCCTTATTATCGCCTGCAGGCAGTTCAGCTCGCTCTGGATCATGTTAGCTGTGGCCTTCGCCCCTACTCGCTCTGGGGATGTTGGTGCTGGACATGACTGGTTTGTTACCCTTGTTTGATCATTTGGCGAACCTGACCCAGCATTAATGACATCGTCTCTTATCCAAACATTGGTCGTTGAAAATTCGAGCCGACGTTGTAGAGCCGCGCACAAGCTATGTGCCGCTGAGAGAAACCAATGTGTCACGGATTGCAAGGGAAGGGGCCTCATGGTTTAGCCTCTATCAGACTGCCACCGGGCTGTGCTGAGGAATAGTTAAAGCAGTACATCCCACCTCGTTTGGGTTGCGGGCCCGCACGGCCCACCCCACTGCCCGCGACAATTCTTCACCTCGGAGATGTCAATATTCTTTCAGCCTCAATCCGGGGACAACCATCTCTCGCCTCTCGAGACCCGAGCCTTTGTGCATCAATTTCCCGCTTCCGTTCCGTCGTTCAAGCCCAACCTCGAGCCGGGCCCGTGTCCTCGGAGGTCGGGGCGCGGACTGCCATCATGGGATCCAAACCACCACCCTCAGCCTCGTGGGACCCTGCTTGCGACCTGTTCGCATGCCTGTGGCGTTTGCTTTTCTCCCTGTACCGTGTACACTTATCTTATTGTCTTTTCCATCTGGGAGATGCGGCTTTCTCGGGCCATATGTGCAGGGACCATGTTTGTGCACGCGAGCATCGTCGGCCAAGCGGCTGATTTGAGGGCTGAAAGATGGTGCCTGAGATGCTCGAGGCAGGGAATATGAGACCGTGATCTGGTTTACATTTCACTCGTCAAATAAGACCCTTGCTCAGTTCGAGGTCCCGCCCTTGGTCAACGCAACATGTGCGTGGACAGAGTCTGGCTAGACCCGGATTCTAAGCACCCTCCCGCTTCGGCAACCATGTCTTGGCCGTTGATCAACCCTGCAGCGCTTTCATTTCCAGCACAAGGCAACGCCCACGAGACCCAGGCCACACGTATAGTTCGACGTGGGTACGTCGTGATTGTGCCATCTCGACTCAGCCATGTTCACTCTGTGTTCCACGACGAGGCTGAAAGAACGAGAGTGGGCAAGAGCGCCAGCTGAGGCTCGAGTTCAATCCAGAAAAGAGGGCCGCCTCTGGGCTTCGGCCACGGCCAGCAGCTCGGCATGTGACTACCAAGCTGTTACGCTTCGACTACCGGCCTAAGACGACCTCGTGCACCTGGACCGGGGACATCACCTTGCAGGGCTTTCAAGCAGCTCTTCCGGGGTCTTACGGGATGTTGATTTCGGGCTTGCAATGCCAGCAAGTTGTGCTCGGCGAAAGACGGGGTGAGGGCACGAGGTTATCTCCGAGGCATAGCGAGCGGCAAGTCCTTGCCTCATCCACGAGAGTTCATGCAGAGTTGAGACTTTTTCTGCCCACACTGTCAGGTTGCTGGTCGATATGGGCATGCAATGGGCTAGGAGTCCACGGCATTTTCCTTCGAAGCTGGATTGCAAATGTTTTGTTCCGGCTGGATGCGGGAACAACATATCCCGATCCTTTTCTTCTCATGGCCTTGCGCGTCCGGCCTTCTCCTTGACGAGATACTCGGATATCTGTGAGTCACTTGAATAATCTGATGTCACTCTTTGTCATGCCAATCGCAGAGTTGGAGAATGTTGGCATACCTGCTCGACGATTCCATCGGTATTCGCAGGTGCTCGGAAGTCGGCGGTGCTGTTGTCGGGAGTCGGTCTGGGCTTGGAGAGTGGATAACAACTGCGTCTCCCGAGCCGCTCCCGCTGGACGGCGGCTGGACGGCGGCTGATCGGCGGACGCCTCGGCGCTCTGGCCAACCCACAACGGACTGTCATTCAACATTCAGCATACTGATGAAACAGGACAGCGTCAATATCCTGACTGAGGAACGAGCCAATGCGGCCAATACCGAGGACTCTGAAGAAGAAGATGAGTATCGACACCACCGGATTTGTCCGCAGGGCGACGAGAGCGTCGACGAAGGAGCAAGACCCGGAGCATACAATCAGGGGCGCCGAAACTTCGAGCCGGATATGCGGGCCCAGATGGCTACCTGCGTCTGCCTCCCCCATTCCGGTTTCCCCTACGAAGCGACCTGTCAAAACGTAGTCGATGGATCCCGCAAGGTAGCACACGTGGGGAGACCCATATCTAGGCTCTTGGCCCCTCTGAAGGGCTGGACTTTTCGTCAACCCCTGGCTTTGCAATGAGTCGGGCGCCCTTTCATCTTGCACACGAGTGGTCGGCGACTATCTGGACAAGCGGCTCCTGCACGGCCGAAGGTACCGGGAGTCGGTATGGCCTGAACCCATGCCCCAGGTGTCGCACCCAAAATGCACAGCATGATGTTCCAGAGTTGTTGGGAGGCGGTATGGCTAGCTGGCTCGTCCTCTCTATGAGGCAGCATATAATGCATAAGGGGCCGTCCGTAGCCTCCTGCCGCCGTCATTGACTCAGTTGAAGTTCTCAGGACACTCAAGACAAAGGCCATATCCCCACTTGTCTAAATTGTGCTCTCTCAGCAATCCAGGTCTCCTTCACATACTGACCTATCGTCTTGGATACTTGGAACCCACAGCTCAAACCTGCCGGACCACACGTTGATACTTATCAGCTGCTTGTCATGACTACCAACTCGTACGACATGTTCAGTTCAGATACCGAAGGATCACCACAAGACACTGAGCACAACACATCCACTACGGGAAGCGCTACATCTCCACCGTCACAAAAGACAGAAGCAACAGCGGAGGATATTCCGCGTCCACCGACGTTCATGTCAAGATCAAAGCGACATCTTTTTGAATCCGTGAGGCCATCAGGTCTCGCCGAGCTTGAGTTGCTGCTCTTGACATTTTGCACCGGCATACAAGGTGAGCAGCGTTGCAGGACCCCAGTATCTACCCACTGATGGCAGCGTCAAAAGTCCATGTCTTGCCAGTGCTTTACTAAGGGCAATATCACCATTATATACTGTCAATCATCAATCGTAATCATCTACCATCACAGCTCTCCCGACTAACACAGGTCCACTCGACCAAACAGATGCAATCGCCTTCCCCGACTACCACTGCTTCGCCTCCAACCAGACGGGCAACACCGTCTTCCTGGCCGTCTCGGTTGTCATCCCGGAGCTCAACGGCGACATGTTCTACACGTCTAACATCGGGGTGGCGCTAGGCCTCTTCCTGGCGGGCGGCTACCTGACGGGCCAGCTCAGCCACATCGTGGGGCCCCGGCAGCGCCTGTGGCTGGTCCTGTGCAACCTCGCGCAGGCGGCCATGGTCTTCGCGGCGGCGGCGGTCCAGTTCCGGTTCGGGGTGCAGCACACGGGCCCGCGGGACCTGGGCGTCATCGCCCTGCTGGCCTTTGCCAGCGGCAGCCAGGTCGTCCAGAGCCGCAGCCTGCGCATGACCGAGATCTCGACGGCCATGGCCACCGCCGCGTGGGTCGACCTGCTTATCGACCCGCACCTGCTGGCGGTCAGGCAGGAGAACAGGCCGAGGAACCGGAGGTTGTTCTTCCTGGTCACGCTCATCGTAGGGTCACTGGCTGGGGCGGGTCTCTACAAGGCGGCTGGGTCCTCCGGCGCTCTCTTCGTGAGCGCCGGTGGGAAGGCCGTCGTGGCGGCGATGTATCTGTGCAATAGCGCTGAGAAGGAGAAGGCCTCGGCCTCGGCGGCGTGAGGGTTCTGGGGTGGCATGCTGCCTCAGGCCCTGGTGCTTTGTACTACAAATCCCTTGTTTTTTTTTTTTTTTTTGTCGGCGTTGGTCGGGTTGCTTGGAATGGTTACAAGGACTTTGGTTTAACGTATCATTGCGGTATTGCATAGCCTGGCTTCAATATGCGAGGAGTTGCATCAGCAGATATCGTCAACTACGTCGTCACACATGATCGATCCAATTTCAGATCGGGGCTTGTCCTTGTGCAATGTTGTGGGACGGCGAGCGCCGGACATTATACTCTTCATACCACGCTGACCAGACTGGACCTGGTCCCGATTGTGGTGGTATGTGCAAATCTGAAGATTTTTTCCTACGAGTTGCCACGCCTAGCAAGGACATGTCAACTCTTCCAAACAACCCTTCTTCGGCGCTTCTCATGGGTAATTTGTCGGCGAATCTGCCCCTTAGCCTGCAATCTAATATATTCACCCGTCGCTTCAGTCTCAGTACACAAGGAATCCTATTCGTCGTTGATCCGACCGCAACCCGGTCAAGTTAACGCTAATGACTTTCAAACTACCGAGAGAAAATGGCGCCACAAGGTGTGAGTACCCAGATAGTTGAGCATTGAAGATGACAGCGGCGGTGAATCTCACCACAGCTTCTCACAACAGTCAGTCCGAAGCGATCGAGTGGGACGGAAAATTACCGCTGATAGTCTGAATGCAGCGGAATTCCAGTCAAGCCATTCGACGGAGGCCACGCCGCTCATACGAGAACGGCCGTCAAGGTGCACCGCTGAGTTGCACGGGAATGAACGCATGCGGGAACCTTGGAAACGGACCACGGCAGAGTGCGAATATCACACGTGGGCTTGAGACATGACAGGCCGCTGCGGGAAGCTGGTCACTTGACCGCGAAACGAGGAAAACCTCCAGCGGCCGCGTGGTAGAAGATGTGTGTGTACGACATAAGCCTTAGTCAGGCTTGCCTCACTTTTCCGGAGGACCCAAAAGCGACCAAGATTGTATGTAATATTACATTAGAGACCGAGGTAACCTCTCATGTCCTTCTGGATAGCTTAGCCCTTCGAGACGAGTGCATGCGCTTTCCATGGGCTTTCCAGAAAGCTTCAAAGACCCATAGTCGCGTCGTCAGGTGTACACCGGCATGTCGGGCGAGATCCAGGACCAGACATTTCCAGGCCTCGCATGGGCCTGTGGCCAGTGAGCCTGGTTTCTGTCGAGTCTGCCGGTTGAGCTGAGATTGGTCCTGAGATTATGATTGTGTCACCTGACGTGGCGTAGCAGCACACGTGCTGGGGTCCAGTTCGCCTCTGGTTGCATGCTTGGGCCTGTGTGGCCATGCGCAGTCCAACGCTCTGGGCAACAGAGCGCGTGGAACGTGGTCAATATTACGACCATGCCGTCGACATCCCTGGCAGTAGGTCGCTGCGGGTGGGAGCAGAAGCTACGGTAGATCTCGGGAAGAGGCTCCGATCGGAGGAAAATAAGACATGTCCAGTGGTACGGGAAGACTGCAGTCGGTTGACGGCGGTCTGTCTCAGAAGCAAGCAGTATAAGCAGCGCGGGAGATGTTCGAGACTGAACGGTGCCTGTGGGATTGTTCGCATCTGCAGGCCGGGGTGTTGACGTTGGTGACAGGGACGGAAGAGATGCGCGGGTCGAGCCAGGGGGGGGGATATGAGTCGCTTGATAACGCAGGGTACATACTCCGTAGTATATCCCACCAACCTCCCACCCACCCAGGCCACCCTGCCACCTAATGTACCATATGTAGGTACACCACACTAGGCTGCACACCACAGACACCACCGTCAATGGTGTGGAGACTAGTATATGTCCAACATCTGCGAGCTTGGTGCTGACCTCGATCCACCCAGCTCCACGAGTCCGGATTTAGCTGTGGAGGGCATTTCCTATTTTAGGTCTGACCCCATCCTCCCGGAAAACTGGGACCCTGTGCATCGAGGCGAGCCCGCCAGCCGGGCGGCTGACGGAGGCAGCTGATCCACCTCTCGCGACGTCTGCACACCGTCTTTCCACATTGCCATCAGTGGTCCGTTCCGCGACTCAGGGGCGCAGGGCGGTGTCCCGCCGTGGCACACACGCCACATCGCCACGTCGCCTCATGATTGCAGACGTGCCCGGCGTGCACGAGTGCAGCCACTGCCAGCGGTGCAGAGGTGCACACGGAGTGGCATGCTGGGCACGCTGGCACGCTCGCAACTGTTGCCCGTGAAGGACACGCCTCCAAGACCGTGCGATCCGGGGACCACCAGGTGCGGGATGCACGCGGTGCATGGGGGCACAAGACTGCAGCCAGTAATGAATGAATCCAGACTTGTCGACTTACACAGCAGTTGGCCATGCTGGCCGCTGGCCGCGCAAACATCACATACATAGTATGTGCTGCGGCCGAGCCAGGCAGCCAGGATCGGGGCAGGGCCTATTTATGTAGGTTCACCCTGACGTCGCATCATGCCATTTGCTTTTGTTCGACAAGGACCCGGCCGTACGGGACCAGGATTGAACTTGGCCACTCAGGTCGCCCTCTGACCCCCTCAAAAGACACATCCGGCCCCGGCAAAGAGCCCGTCGCTTGGTTAGAGTTCCACACCTGATGCGCAGAGATATCCAACCAGGTGTGACTGCAGGCGCATCGGTTTCCAAGGGGGAGAGACGGCCCTTCTCACCGTTACCTAACGTGGCTCTCCGCCGAGGTGTGCACCAAGTGTGGTGTACTCTGCAACAGTATGTGTACGTTGCCTCTCCTAGGCCGCACAACCGGCCCATCGGCTCACATGACCTTGGGCCCAGGTCTCTTTTCTGACCATTATTACATGAGGGTGTGCATACTGTAGGCACAGTCTTCTGGCTGGAGCTGACCCTTGTCTTTTAGTATGGCCATGTACAGTCGTATTGCCGTCGGCCAAGGATGGGTCTGAAGGAGCTGGATCGACTGGCAATCCCGGGACCGACAACCAGGTCTGGGTTGCTGGTGACACTGCATGGACGAGGACCGACCATGTTTCTCAGAGATGGGTTTCCCCTTAAATGCTAGAGGTTCCGCGGGCGTACATGACATGAGTCGCTGCACATTTGATGCCACGAGCGGGCCGTGTTTTTCTCGGGCACATGTCCTGGTGATCACTTCGAGTGCGAGTCTCCGTCCGACGGCAAAGCCTTGACCTCCCCCGACACCAAGGCCCCGCTGCGACGTGCCAGGCGTAGTCCGCCTCGTCTCACCCATCGTCAAGAGGCATAGATACGCTGTCTTGAGATTCGAGACAGAGTGTGGAATATAGAGCTTGTCTCTGTGTGTATAGAGAAACGAGGACCAGGTCGAACGGTGCGTACCCCACCCACCATCATACCCAAGCGCACACATTCATAGTTCCCCCACCCGCGGGTGTTGACGATGTATGCTTATTGTTGCGGGATGACGTGCAGGATCCAACAGGGCGGTAGGGGCTCGATGCGACAAGGGCTCGAGGAAGACCTGAGACGTGTAGGCTAGCAATAGAGTGAGGCTCTGCAGAGGAGGCGTGGAGAGGAGGCGTGGGGCTGCATGTTCCGCATGCCGGCGTCGTGTGCGTACGCACGAGGGTGTCCAAGCAGGCAATCGGATTGAGGCTGAAGAGACAATAGCACGTAAGTTCAGTCCAGCACCAGCCTAGCCCTGCTAGCGCGCCTCGTGGTCGCCCCTCCACCGCCAGATTGGCATATCTGGACGTCTGGCCAAGCTTGATCATGTGCCTGCGTATTGGAATTGAGTTTGCTGACGAGCAGGGAAGGTGTCGTCACTGCTGATGTTGAGTCGCCTCTGGCGCGTTCCTGAAGGCTCAGATAGAGGCTCTTCTCGACCTACACGCACACACACCTCCACCTGCGCCCATTCCTACCGCAGCTGTTCGTGGGATCCTGCCTTGCTACCTAGCTACCTACTTAGATAGGGCAGGCGGGCAGGCAGGCAGGCAGGCAGACACTTGTGGTCAACGGCGCAGTTACTGGTGAGGGTGCATATTAACAAGGTAGGGCAGGGCATAGGCATCCGCTCACCCAAGCGCAACCAATATCAGGCGCCTATACACCGGCCACAATGGTCTGGTAGGCCTCCGAGGTGGTATATCTCTGCCCAGGGCGTCGTCATCGCTGCCGCTGCCGCGTCGACACATTGGTCGTCACCGCCAGTGTTGTTGCGTGGAGGTCAGAAGTTTCTTATGCCGGGATTTGTCATCTGGATCCTTCAACTCCCTGAGAACTAAGACGAGGGAGAGTGAGGAGGCCGGTGTTCCTGACGGCTCCTGACGGCTCCTGACAGACCCGTGCTCTGCTGCGGGCCACCAAACTTGTTCTGTGCCGTGTGCCGTGCTGTTAATAAGAAGAAAGAGAGACAGACAGAGGAGAGGAGAGGGCGGAAAGGGGTCGTACTTTGTGCGCGTTTCTTGTCTTACCCATCTCTCGACTCGTGTGTTTGGATCCCAGGATCACGCTGGGGAGAAGCGCCGTTTGCCACTAGCAGCTGGGCAATCTGGCGGGACAAAGAGGCTCTACCCAAAAGCACGATCCTTGACGCTGGTCCGCTGGCACGCTGGGAAGGCGCTCCATATCGGCTCTAGTCCTAGGGCAGTCGCCGCAATCGCAGTTGCCGTCAAGCCAAGCACCGTCGCGGCTCACCTCGCATCGACTCCAACCAGGCCTCCTTTTCCTGTGCCGGGGAGACACCAACACCACCGCACGCTCCCCAACCTTTGCCCGAGGTGACGCGAGGAGAGGACACTGGGTCCGTCATTCCTACGGCACACTGGGGCTCGTGCGACACCCTCGCCCTCCCCGGCCGTCATCTGACAAGTGCAGGTCACCGCCTCTCTCCCATCTCTGCATCTCCCATACTCTGCTCGAGCCGCGCCTGCACGCTGCAGTGAGCTGTTGGGCCGGCTTCCTGCCTCGACGGGAGGCCCAGAACTCCGGCTCATCTGCCCATCCTTCCTTGCCAAGGCAGACGAGCGAGAGACAGACAGAGAGCGAGAGGGAGAGAGCGAGGGAGAAGAGAGAGCACCGACGGAAGCCACCAGCAACCAACATCGAACAATCCACGCTTCCGCCCACCGTCAGAAGAGGGAATCAGTCCGAGGCACCTTGCCATCTCCTGCTCCTCTGAACACCTTCTCCCCTGGTGCCTCTGCCAGATCAACTTATTGTTCTCTTTGTTTTCCCGGCTGTCACATAGTTGAGACCCCGGCTATCCGTCCATCTCCCGTCTGCGTCTATATTTACGGCTAGACGTATCCGAGCGATC
The DNA here is from genome assembly GCA_002270565.1 of Stenocarpella maydis. Classification (NCBI taxonomy): domain Eukaryota; kingdom Fungi; phylum Ascomycota; class Sordariomycetes; order Diaporthales; family Diaporthaceae; genus Stenocarpella; species Stenocarpella maydis. The sequence goes on along the minus strand of NQMI01000025.1, from coordinate 194,948 downwards.
CTGAGGCTCTATCGACCTGCCTGACCCCTTCCTGACGGCAAATTCGACACGGCCAGACCGGCATTTCGATCTCGCTCGGGCCTGGAGACCGTTCTGCCTGCGCAGAGGGTCCGCCAGCATGGCTCCCTCACTTGATTTGCTCCTCAAGATCTCGTACTATGCATACCCAACTCTCGTCTTCGCCTACTATGTCGTCTGTTACGCATTTGCAACATGCACTCTTCAGACAACGCCATCCAAGGAGCAGCACCCCCGCCGCAGGCTGTTGACCTCTCTGATGCTCCTTGCCATCCTCACTTACCTGTCACAAGCAGTGCTAATCCTTTTCTCTCCCGGCCCAGTTCGCCAGGACGCAATCGTCGGACTCCTTGCCTGCGTTTTGGTCTTTGGCCTTGAATGGGCGATTCTGCATGATACCAAGTCTCCCTTGTGGTATATCTACCTTGGCTCATACGCACTCGCCCTCGTCTTCGACCCTCTGCTGGAGTGGGCGTCTCTACACCTCAAAACAGGAGCCTACTCGAGAGCGATCTGCTTCGCGGACGTCTCACTGGTTGCCGTACGGCTCATTTGCATCATCACCGCCCTCCTCACCAACTTCGCCTGGAGGGATGGACGAGGTGCCAACGAAGCTGGAAGTGACGCTGAAAGGCAGTCTCTGATTCGAAAGAAAGCTCTGGGGGGGTCAGAAGATACTCTTGTCTCGGAGTATGGCGCGACCGATGCCTCGTCGGACGACTCGACGAAATCGTCGAGCAAAAGCCCCGAATGCGAGTGGGAACGCCGCCAGCGTTTGGCCAAGGAACAGAGGGATAAGCGCCTCAGAGAGACGGGGTCCTGGTGGACTTACGCACTCGGTTTCAAACTTTTTATCCCTTACGTCTGGCCCGTCAATAATCGAGGTTTGCAAATTCGCGCCGCGCTCGTTGGGGTCTGTCTTCTCGCCAACAACGGACTCAATGTTTTGATACCGACCCAGCTCGGCACCGTCATGGACACCCTGACAAAGTCATACCAAGGCGATGATGTACCAGAAAGTCTCTGGGACAGCCCCTGGGTTCAGGTTCTCATCTTTGCAGGTCTGAAGCTGAGCGCGTCAGAGGCTGGAATCAGCCTGCTCAGGCGGAGGCTATGGATGCCCGTCGAATTTTACGCCGACCGCGCCATAACCGAAGCCGCCCATTCTCACGTCATGAATCTGGATGCCAACTTCCACGACACACAAAGCCTATCAGATGTCCTGGTGGCCATTCAGAACGGTCAGAGCATAAGCAACATGCTCGAGACTATTTGCTTCGAAGCTCTGCCGAACCTCATCGACCTGGTCGTCGCTTTCATCTATCTGACCTTCAAGTTCGGCCCGTACGAAGGACTAATCACAATTAGTACTTCCATTGTATTCTTGTACATCTCTACCACCGTCATAGCCCGTCTACGCTCCGCCCGCGAAACTGAGATCTCTGCTTATTTCGAGGAACACTACGTCCTGCAGTCAGGAATATCGGGGTGGACGACTGTCAGTTCATTCAACCAAGTTCAATACGAGGAGGACAGGTATTCGTCGGCAGTTCAAGACAGGATCGCCAAGCAGAAGGTCGTCTGGGTAGGCTACTATGCTGCTCATGCCTTCCAATACCTTGTGCTGCTCGGCGGTCTGCTCGCGGGTTTGTTTCTGGCCGTTTATCAGGTCTCTCACAAGATCACTACCGCCGGTGATTTCTTGACGCTTCTGACCTACTGGTCTCAATTGATGGCGCCTCTCAACTTCTTTGCTGGCCTGGGCCGCAATATATCTCGCGACTTACTTCAGGCCGAGCGACTACTCGATATTATGCAGACCAAATCGAGTGTCGTCAACAAGCCGAACGCGCCTCCCTTTCAGTTCAAGTCAGGTTCCGTCGACTTCAAAGGCGTCAACTTTTCTTACGACAACAAGAAGCAGGTACTGAAAAACGTCAACTTTTCCGTGGACCCTGGACAGACTATTGCCTTTGTGGGGCAGACTGGCGCGGGCAAGAGTACTATCCTGAAGCTACTGGACCGCTTCTACGACGTAACGGAGGGTGCAATCGAAATCGATGGCCAGGATGTTCGCGAGGTCGATCTACACAGTCTCCGAGCCAACATCGGGGTAGTCCCACAGAATCCTAGCTTGTTCAATGACACAGTCATGAACAATATCCGGTATGCGAGGCTCGAAGCAAGCGACGAGGAAGTTCACGAAGCCTGTCGCGCCGCGGCTATTCATGATCAGATCCTTGGGTTCGCCGAGGGTTATAACACGCGCGTCGGAGAGCGTGGTATGAAGTTGTCTGGCGGAGAACTTCAGAGGGTGGCTATCGCCCGGGCGATTCTCAAGCAGCCGAAGATTGTTTTGCTTGACGAGGCAACGAGCGCGATTGATACTGAGACAGAGTTCCAGATCCAGCGGGCTCTCCGCCGTCTTTGCAAGGGCCGTACAACATTCATTGTGGCTCACAGACTGTCCACTATTGTCAATGCCGACCGGATCGTGGTGGTCATGAACGGCGAGATCTCGGAACAAGGCAATCATGAATCGCTTATCTCAGCCGGGGGCAAGTATGCCGAGTTGTGGTCCAAGCAGGTAAGACCGGCCCTCTAGCCTGGGTGGCGGATTTCAGCCATGCTAAACGTACATCAATAGATCTTCGTCAAGCCCAAGGAGCCACATACGGACTCGGACGCAAAGACCGGTGATGTGGATGCCACGAAGAACTCAAAGGGAACGACAAAACCGAATGTGGATGATGTCGCCGCCGAAGCTGGGGAACCTACCGAAGTTGATGCGGAGACGAAGACACCATCGGGACACAAGAAAGAGGTATAGATTCCGCTAAAGAAACATTATTATATGCATTCTTTGGCAGTTTCTAATAACCTCTGCCTTGCAGGGATCAAATCTGAACCCAAGCGCACCCGAGTTCACCCCGCGATCTATGGTTGCCGGAACACCAAATTTCTGCAGCCCAGCGCCGAGCACCAATATGAGTAGCCGTTCACCGGTGCGCATAACAGCGCCGAGTCCGGCTACACCAAAAAACGTCAATGTCTACAACGGTCCTGTCTGCTCTCAGTCATCGGTGCCCATGGTGACGACACCAGCCACCGCCGTCAAAATCTTGACGGAGAGCGGTCCCGCTGTCCCGCTGCCACGGCCGACCGGCCACTCCTCGACACCAAGTACCCCGGAGGAAAGCGTCGACAGTGACTCGATGGCGTCTAAGAATACGACGAAGCCGGCAGCCAAGCCGGCAACTAGACAGATGAAACAAGCCCGAAAGGTTAGCTACAAGATACCCCGATACACTGGCAGCCGTCGGAACCAGTCTCGAAGCGAGCCATCCGACAGCACCGTCAAGACTTAGCACTGTGCAGTGAGTCGGATATTATTGAGGGATGGAAATATAGCATACATAGATCAGGTCGTCCCAGGAGCAAAGACGGAGTAGAATATGGATGTCATCGAGACGTGAGCAACCGCAATAGCAGAGGCAAAGTGAGTGACAGTGTGCATAGCTATGCTCGCCAGTATTGGTTTTCCATTATTTAGGCCTTGGTTTTCGGGTATGGGAAGGCCTGTGGATGAGGACTGGGGTTTAGTAAAAAACACCACTACCTGTTTACCTCACGGCATGTGTCCAGCCAGTGTCACTACTTTTGACTGGACAAGCTCCACAACATGGAGGTTATTGGAGCCCACCAAGCCATGTTTGCACTCGGGACTTGCGATATTTCCGAGCTACTGAATTATACTCGATCCTGGTGGTGTATCTGTGGGCGAAACCAGCCAACATTGTGATGACAGGTTGGGAGTCCACCAGATTGTACAATTTACAATTCCCGGAGCCAAGATAGAGCCGCCCGGAAATAACGCGAGACCAACGAATGGCCTAGCTCAACCGAATCCATACCGTAGGATTCCCACGTTGGGGATCCGACTGGCAGCGCTAAATCCCACCAGAGCTCATCAACACATATTCGTGCAGATGCATTGAAAGCAACACGTACCCATCGCCAACGGTCGGTCCCTCTTGGCCCGATATAGAGTCTACAACATCCCTCTACCCCTTCACACCCCGCCCTAAAACTCATCAGCCCCCCTCCCCCCCTCCCCCGGCGCCCACCAGAGACGGCAACATGTCCCCGGCGCACAGGCTGGCGCCCGCAGCGGCGGACGGTTTCAAGGACGCGGCGGCGTACGACGAGCACCGGCCCGCGTACCCGGCCGAGGCGGTGCAGAGGCTGCTGGAGCGGATGCGGCTGGCGGACCGGGCGCACGCGAGGGTGGTCGAGGTGGCGGCGGGCACGGGCAAGTTCACCGAGGCGCTGGCGCGGAGGCACGAGGGGTTCGAGGTGCGCGCCGTGGAGCCGCACCCGGAGATGCGCCGGGAGCTCGAGGCGAAGGGCCTGCGCGGGGTGGTTGTTGCGGACGGCGCCGCTGAGGACATGCGCGACGGGGTCCCCGAGGATGGGTGGGGGGACGGGTGTGTTGCCGCGCAGGCCTTCCACTGGTGAGGTTTTTTTCTCTTTTCTTTATTTGTCATGTTTGCTGTTTGTGCTCTGAATAGAGCCCGGGGGAGAGCCTCGTCTCTGACTGGCTTGTTATAACAGGTTTGCTACGAATGAGGCGCTTGATGAGATGTACCGGGTATTGAAGCAAGGGGCGGTGCTCGGGATGATCTGGAACATTGATGACTGTGAGATGCCCGAGGCCCAGGGCGTTGCGAGGCCTGCCAGCTCCCCTTGTAGCGCATGTCACTGAAGTTTTTCTCACAGACAACAAGCCCAAATCCTGGTCGGCGTCGGCGTCGTGGGCGCAGCACCTCAACGACTGGGTCCACAGCCTCGCGGTGCGCGACAACAACCCACGCTTCCGCGACATGGTATGGCAGGACGTCTTCGCGGCACAGGTCAAGTCGAACCCGGTGCAGGTCCTCCGCGACACGCTGGCCAACAGGCTTCCGCGCTTCTCGGTGCCCATAGGCCAGGACAGCGTCGAGTGGACGCACTGGCTCGGCGAGGATGCGCTGTGGCGCCGCATCAACACGCTCAGCCACGTCGCGACGCTCAGGGGGAAGGACAGGGAGGAGGGCGAGAGGGTCTTCCGCGAGGCCATGGCCATGGCTGATGTGGTGAGGAACGACAAGGGGGAGGTGGAGTGTCATGGGCAGACTTACATTGCTTGGACGGATAGGATGTAGGGTGTTTGGGGTGTGGGTGACCACAAGGCCTTGGAGGGATGGATGGACGTGGCGTGAGCGGCGTGTTGCTACGACATGAAAGGCTTTCCCAACGTGCGGACCAGTGGCCAGGCCTGACTGAATGTCGTTGCGAGGCCGAGGGAGGACACTGACGTCTGTATTCAACAATTTTGGTATCATCAAGATATCTTGACCACGGCACTGCTCCCACGTGGGCCGCTGGCTGTCTGCAGAGTCCCCCCCCCTTCCGGAGACAGTCTGCGGCGGTCCCGGCCCAACCTGGTCTCCACCCATGGACTCGGCCACGACTGTCCCAGCGCCGAATCTCGCCCTCGTCACCGTGGCTGATCGAAGGGCTTCCTGCGTCAGTCTTCCCATCCGAATACCGACTGGGTCCAGTCGGGCGGTTCCCCATGCAGCGACCCGTTCGTGGCGATAACCTCATACTTCATCCGGGGAGGTCTAGGCTACGGGTCGGCCGAGATGTACATGACTAGACATGGTCAGCCTCTTGGTCCTCTGACAGAGGATGGGCACTGATTGGTTTACCGTTGTTGCCTCTCACGAAGGCATCGCCATAGGACCGCCTCTTCTGGCCGTTGACGTACTCCTCCGTCTTCTCGAGCGCGATGTTCATGTACCCATCGACAGACTGGAGCTCGCCTGTCTCGGATGGTCAGCGGCTGCACGCGTGACGTCGGACGAACAGGGTGCATCGCGCGGTGGCGACGAGCATCGGCCTTGAAACATGGGCTTTCGGGACACCCAGAGCAGCGGCTTCGCACTCACCCTTGTAAACGACGCCAGAGTTGAGCTTGACGGTCACCGAGTTTCCGATGATTTGGCTGAGGAAGCCCGACGGGTCCCTGCCCTCATTTTGTGGCGCTCCGTTCTCCATGTTGGCTGTTTTTCCTTGACTGTGGGGCTTCTCTTTTGGAAGATCTGCTGCCGAGGGAAGCGGATGTTGAAAGAGAGCCGGGGTTGGTGTCGTGGCCCGGGGCCGCTGGGCTGGTGAGAATACTAATGAAGCAAGGTTAACCAACTGAGTGGGACTGCGGGTGCCCCACATTGATGTGCTAAACACATCTGCAGCTTAGGTGCATACCAAGAAGGCCCTGCATTGCATTTCAGCCAGGAAATATGTATTACTTGGGTCATGTCAACATCAACTTGACAAACCTCACCCCTCTCCAATCTACTGGCAATCCTTTCTCGAGGTTTCTTGGTGACTTCAAAGTTGGGTACATCCTACAGTGGAATGGATTTCTTTGCTCTACAGACTTATCGTCCCTGTCACCAGAGTACACCTTCAATCTCGGGACAGGATCCCTTCCGTAACAGTTTCCCATCAGATCAGAAGCACCATCAACCCTTCTCTCCAGCGCTTCTCCCATCTTCAGGCCTCAGACCTTCCAGGTCATGTTACCGGATGGATCATCAATGGCTAGCTTCTTGATCCTGAAACACTCTGATAATCTGGATCTCGTGAGCCATTGCTCCTGCTCCCCCTGTCTCGCCCCCCCTTCTTCTCTCGTTCCCTTTGTGCTTGGTCGTCGTGTGAGATGGATTCACCGCGTCATTTCACTCTTCCGCATTGAGCACGTCGACCGCGGTCCACCGTTCAAGGCCGTATCTTCTTTACAGCCTCAGGCTCGCCTCCGTCGTCAGGGACCCTCTTTCTCTTAGTCACCTTGGAGTCTGCCTTTCGAGGGGGCATGACCTTGGAAAGCTCTGTCCTGAAGTCTGGATCGAGCTGATCAAAGTGCTTGGTCACCATCGGGGCCGGGAATTTCGCACAAGCAGAGACTATCTCTCCATCAAACGGGATTGCCTCATCCTTGCAGAACATGTAGTTTTGCTGCAGCGCCAGAAGGATCTGGTGCATGTGGGCCTCGCCGGATTTGAGGCACGCCATCTGCCATTTCTCTGCGGTGGATTTGGCAAAGTACTGTGACGTCAAGGCCTCCTCCGTGAGAAGACACATGATGTAACTGTTGAAGCGCTTGCCAAGCTGCCACAGTCGGAGGAGGAACCCGAGATTGGTGATCCAGCTTCCATTGGGGTGGCCGTTGCACCTTCGGATCCTGAAGCCTGGTGAGCAGGCCGACTTGAGGAGCACGTCGATGTAGGTGTTGAATAGCTCAGCATCAACGTCGTCGACAGTGAGGAAGAACCCCAGCGGGGTGCTGTAATTGAGCTCCTCGTCGAAGAAGATGGAGGTTGTGGTTAGGATGTTGCGGGGGATCTTGAAATGTATGCTTTTTACCCCGATGACGACGACATCGGAGAAGTCGCTATGCAAGCATGAGTGATCTTTCCTGGCACACTTGACCCTATGGGCTCTTACCAAACGATGTGGACCATGCTGTCCAAGGACTTCACCATGGCCTGGCTGGTGGATGCATCCTTTTGAGTGCCCCCTTTGTTGGGCTTGTCGTCGACAGATTCCATCGAGTCTGTGGTACCTGACTTGTTGTCCATTGCCTGTCAATGTTGGATTTCGAAGAGTGCCCAGGTGACCAGGCTTATTTACAAAGCATAGTCACGAGCATTTGATGGATGTGGAGGGTATCAACAAATGGATGGTTGAATGGAAGGACAGCTCTGTGGAGTGAGAGGTGGATTGGCTTCCTTGAAACAGGATCCCAGACGTCTTTCCCCCGCTTTCACCATGGCAGCAGGTCATTCTCAGTTGCTCGGCAGCCAGGCTTCAACTACCTGCTGTCTTTCTGTAAACAACTCCAGGGCAGGGCCTGTATTATCGTACAAAGCCTGTGGGGCCCACGGAACTAATCCATTGGATTCAGTCCTTTGGTGTTGGTTCACTTAGACTGATCTTAGGTCTCCTTTGTCTGGAAGTATCAGGGCATTTGCCCCATCGCTAACTGCTACAGTACCTACCTAGGTAAGTAGGTATCTTTGAGCAGGCCATGAGCAGGGAGATTAGCTACTTATCCAGGTGATTCATGCCGTCATTCGTTATGCTCGAGAATTCAGGCTGTACCGCTGCATGTCGCCACGTCTCCTTTAGAAGAACGCTATGTCTTCACCCTTCCTCCACAGTTTTTCTATTAGAGAAGACGGACCCTTGACCGTGGTGGTCTTCTGCCTTGTTCTCCCTATACAGGCTCCCAGTTCCAGTGACTACAGCTATCCCCTTAAAATACCGAGGTAATTAATCTCCATACCCAATATAGGCTCCAAACTGAACCAAATCTCCTAGAGAATGCCAAGTACAGGAAAGGAGGTCATTTAACATAATAATAATATTAATTACATATTATCGTTATTATACAAGGTGTATATAAGGCTTCCAACTGCCCCCCTTTCCCCCTGGTAGGTGGGGTTTGGACTGGCCAGTCATCAACTCAGCCATTGCCTCCCGGAGCAACTCGTCCTCGCCTTCGTTGGGCCCATGGAGCATCTCAGCACCCCTTGCGGTACTCTCTTGGATTTCTCGTGCCTCTTCAAGGCTGAGTCTGAGCTCCCGGGCCTTTGTGACTGGGAACACTTCTACCAAACCCCTGACCAGAGGATCAATGTCTTCAATCAGGCGCTTGAACTGTTTTTCTTCATATAGAGCCCATTTGACCTTTTGTCTGGAGATTCTGTGTTCCTGACGCTCGAGTGCAAGGCTTCTCATCTTCTGGTGGATCACCTCGAGGTCATCGCCCACACCCGGTGCTCTCCCTGTGCTGCCTTCGCCAGAGCCACTCGACAGCACTTGGAATTTCTTAGACTGTCTTTGGGTCTGCCTGAACAGGTAGATGATTTTGTCTAGGGTGTTATGTGCCTTCTTTACTCCTCTTCCGGATTGTACGGTAGCTGCCAAGTCTCTGACAATAGCAAACCATCTGGAAAGTCAAAGTTTGAGAAGGCCGAGCTTCAGGACTGCCGTCTGGTAGTCCTTGCCGAGCTGATGGCTGACTTGGACACACTCGAAGCATTCCATACAGACTTCGAAAAGCCCGGCGAGACTGACTCCACCGATGACAGAACCTGCAACCAGGCCTTGATGGCTTCGCGAGAAGACACATCACGACATCCCGGACATCACAAGGATACTTCGGCGCAATAAAAACCAACAGCTCTCAACTGTCATAAAGATGATACGCCTTAACCATGAGTACCAAAATGAGCGCTCACTTGGTCCTTTGTGTGATCTAAGTGTCCGGATGTGGCTCATGGTCAACGTTCTCGACGACAATATTGGAATGGTGGTTGAAGCACCCCGAAAGCCATGGCTAGAAGACTTAAGCTTGGATGGATTCATCGGGTCTTTGTTCCCCCAATCAAGTCTCGGGCCATCTCTAAAGGAGTCTCGAATCGATCCTCATTTTACAGCCACGAATCTCGTGAAGATCTGCGGACTAAAGTTGAAATAGACGCGTTGTCTCGCGAACCATCTGAGGCTAAATCGCCATAAGAAGGTCCTCTGGGTTTTTCCCCACAAGGCGATTTTGCAAGGCCATATTGACTACGGATCAGACCAAGTGGCAAAGTGAGTATCCTAATCTGTCAAGCTTGTTCGTCATGGTAGCTGATGAAAGGCAAAGCCCCGGAACGGCAGAATCTGAGTGCAGAATCTTCCCAGGCTGTCTGCTTCGAGAGACGATCATCACTTTAACCTTCTCTTTCCTTGCTCGGATCAGGGCACTCATGATTTGCTAAGACGGCATAGCCAACGCTTTGATGAGCTATGGCCCGTTGATGAGCCGGGACGGCTAAGCTTCTACGAGTTCCCGTACTGCACATGTGGGGTGAGCGTCTGTTAGACCTATATGAAACCGCCCGATGACTGGAGGCAATTGTGGGTAGATAGGAGGAATCCTTTGCAGTGGCATACTTTCTGGATTGCATTGGTTGTATTGATTCTGTCAGTTGTCTCATGCGTGGCTTCAGTACTGCAGACTTGGGCAACGTTGAAGTCCCTGTACTCAGGAGGTGGAGTTTGGGCTTACCAGACTCTCTTTGCCACTGCGTAAAAAGCAAAATTAGGCTGCTGAGGAATGTATTGTCAAGTTCTTTTCGGCTTACGTGCAACCTACAGACATCTTCCTGTTATATAATTAGACTATGGTAAACTCCCTAGGTAGAAACATATAATCCAGCCACGCAGGCTTATTACTATATACGTCACACATACAAATTCTCATAATTACAAGGCCAGATCAATCCATTAAACAAGAATACTATAGTCGGAGACCTAGCTTAAAAGGTGTTCAAGCATAGTCATTCATATAGGACATTACTTAAGGTTACTCGGCTATCCCTCGGGAGGGGGGTATATGCGCAGCAGTAAGTAGCTATTCATTCAGGGCAAATCCTAGGCCTTAGGTTTGGCCTCAAGCTCCTTATCTTAGTGGTTCTAGTCTACACACAGCTTAAAGTCAGTCTCAACTACTCAAGTACCCTTACCACAGGGCTATCTTTATTTTTATTAGTAAGTAGCTATTATGTTTTGAAATTTGTTGTTATTGGTATTGTATGTCTTGTGTAACACACGACTATGAGGGGACCGCTGCAGCTCCTTTTTCTAAGGGGAATTGTGAGCGGATTAAAAATGAAACCAACCAGCCTTGGGTTGTTGAACAGAGATGAGAAATCAAATTTACATACCTAAGTACTCTCCTATTCAATAGAACATTTTGTGAACTATACTTGTCTGAGACATAAACAATTGTAATGCAGCAGTGAGCCATCATAACTACACGTAATCAAGGGTATGGTTGCGTGGTGACGGGTGAAGTTTCAGGGGGGTATTGGCAGAGGGTCTAGCGGATCGCTAGAATCGCCTGCATGACCCTTGCAGCGTAACCCTGCTTGGTGGCTCTGCTATCCCTATCAGGGGCGAATTTGTCGCCTCTTTCGACTTCTCATCGACCGAATATATCGGATTCACTATCTAACGTGCGGGTGGCAGCACCATCGACTCACTAAGCCTGGTTATAATACTCGATCTGTTTCGATCAAGTCAAGGCATCGAACATCGGATGAGAGGCTTGGCTTGAAGGAACAGGGGGATTCTGACTTCACCTCTGACACACTTAGGGTCCGCTCAGCCGCACGGCCGCTGTGGTCTTCGCTGAAAAGATGCCAGTGGCCGCCGCTGAAGCCATCTGATCCTAGTGCAGCCGCAGCTTTGATCACCCAGCTGTCCAAGATGGGCGGCTACAGGCAGGTCCGCTCGTCTTCGCCCTCGAATCGACATCGCGACAGCGACGAACTCGAGCTGCAAATGCATGTCGCGCAGGAAAAGGGCCCGACCCCCGGCGATGAACAGCATGAGCGCCTTTTGTCAGAAGACAACGACGAGAGGCTGGGGGATTACCATGATGACGACCATGTTAAACGACGGAGGAGATGGTGGCGTCTAGGCTTATTTGCACTGGTCGGACTTGTCCTCTTGACAGCCGTGGCTGTCGCGCTGAACTACGTCTCCTCTGGGGAGACAGAGGGCGATGCGGTCAGCACATTCCGGCGACCATCATCCGACTATATCATTGACCCGGACTGGGACTACGATGCACCTCCCACGGTGCGCGAGTATCACTGGGTCATTTCCGATGTCACCGGCAACCCGGACGGGGTCTTCCGGCCGATGATGTTGATAAATGGGAAATTCCCAGGGCCCATGATCTTATGCAACGAAGGAGATACCATCGCCGTTAACGTGGTGAACGAGGCCAAAAACGCCACTGCCATACACTGGCACGGGCTCTTCCAGAACGGGACGAACTGGAACGACGGAACAGTGGGAGTCACGCAATGCCCGATTGCGCCGGGTCGGTCGTACCGCTACGAATTCAAGGCCGGGGGCCAAGCTGGTTCATGTGAGTTGACTGGACACCGTATATCCGGCCCTTCCACTAAGTACTTGTACAGTCTTCTACCATGGGCATCAGGCTGCTCAGAATCTCGACGGCCTAGCTGGGCCCCTGATTATCCTTTCCAAGGAGGAAAGGGACAACCAGCCGATTCCATACGACTCGGACCGTGTGGTCATGGTGCAGGACTGGTACCACGATCTGTCTGATGGCCTTCTGAGGGAGACCCTCTCCCCTGGGAGCGAGTCATCGCCAGCTCCGAACGGGGCCCTCATCAACGGAGCGAACAAGGTCGACTGTTCACTGCATCGTGACCGTCACTGCGACGCCTCATCGGCCACTCTACCGTCGTTTGACCTGGCGCCGAACAAGAAGCACCGTCTTCGAGTAATCAATGCCGGCGGGTTTGCATGGTTCGAAGTCAGCGTTGACAGGCATACAGACCTCCCCGTGACCGAAGTCGACGGAGCGACTGTTGAGCCCCTGTCCGACTCGACTCTTCTCATCGCACCCGGCCAGCGTTACAGCCTTGTACTGTCAGCCAACCAGACAGATCCGTCCAATCTGTATTGGTTCCGGGCAAGAATGATAAACCACTGTTTCGCCGAGAATGTTCTCCCTGACGATGGCGTCGCCGAGGCTCAGGCGGTCATCCGCTACAGCTCAACAGCACCCGCGGCCAGCGGTCAGGCTGTCCTCCCTACCACGGAGAACGACAGCGGGAGGTTCACCGTGATATGCAAGGATAAGGCCCCCGACACGTACAGGCCCGTGCCCGCGCGCTCTGCACCCGAGTTTGCGCACCACTCGTGGTATTTCCGGGTAAACGTGGAAATTGGTGACTGGCGACTGGAGAGGGGCTTCGTGAACCAGAGCACATTCCGGCCACAGCTGCGGTCGCCAACGCTCCATCGGCTGGTGGAAGGCCTGAACGGCGGCAACCGGTCGTTCGACGCAGAAGGCGTCAACAGCGAGGCCTTTGACACCAAGAACGAGCTGGTCGTCAGCTCGAGCCGAGTCGAAGTGGTGGACCTGATCCTCCAGAACTTCGACGAGGGCAACCACCCCTTCCACCTACACGGCGCGCAGATGTATGTCCTGGCGGCAGGGCATGGCTACTTCCCCGGGTATCAGGAGCTAGGCCTCCAGGCCGAGGGCAAGGGTCTGCTCGACCCTAGCAATAGTACCATCATCGCGAACCCCGTCCGGCGGGATGTCACGACCATCGAGCCCTTCGGATGGACGTTGGTCCGGTTTGTTGCCGATAATCCGGGGGTCTGGCTGTTCCACTGCCACATGATATGGCACGCGGAGGCCGGCATGGCAATGCAGTTCGCATCTAGACTTGATTTGATGAGGAACTGGAGGATACCGGAAGAGAACACGAGATTGTGCGAGGCACCTATAGACGAGCTTGAGAAGGGCTCGACGCCAAAGGATAGTATATGGTATGGGCAGTTCGGAGATGGTTCCTGAATTTGGAGAGCACATGCATGGCAAGGAGTTTCTGATTTTCATTCCTGAAGACACATCTGTACAGGCTCGGGATAAAGGCATGGCATGTCGGCCGTGTAGGCCATCAAGATTACATACAGTTAAGGGAAGTCCACCTGAGTGGCAAGGGGGAAGTTGTGACTATTCGCTTCAAGGAGCATTCGCCTTGTAACCAGTCCATGCCGGCTCAATACGGTGAGCAGTTCTAGACAGTGTGATTCACCTTGTACCTTCATGCAGAGAAAGCGCCGTGTCACACCCCATAACAATGAAATTCTCAAGTCGCTCACACACATCAGGAGCGTCGACCCACGCTGAGCTAGCAGCTTTCCCACCTCAACAACACAGCACCACAAACTGATGGACCTGTGCCTGCAGTCTCATGCTTGGCCAGATGCCGGTTCGGAACCAACAACACCTGCAAGACAAGCAGGTGTCCGCAATCTTTCAGGCTCCCCCAGAAGCAACCTACTGGTGCGGCCTTCCCAGCCGCACTAGACACTCCGGCAGAGAGTCCTCACCTGCAACCATCAAGAAGCCAAACACGGACGATCGGCCCACAGCCAACATGTGCCACTTGACGACAACCCACTTCAGCACCTGCTCCCACCGCTTCTCGACCATCAGACGATGTACGCAGAGCCTCCAGCACGGACCGGCCGTGTCCCACCCCGCGGCGCGCCGCACACGTTGCGCAACAAAAGGCCACACCTTCATCCAGCGCGACAGACTGTGCGATGCGTGCCAGGTGGCCAACTTCGAATCCATGGGTGGCGCCTGCCGCAGGCCCGACCATAACACGAGGAGGGATGAGACCAGAGGCAGGAGGAACAGGGACAGCAGCAGCCCGGCGGCCCCGACGGCGGGTCCCCCTCCCACCTGT